>UELW01000445.1:1195680-1525681 GCA_900490495.1 Danionella dracula
CAGAAGCAATGCCCCCGTTTATTGTGTCTGTCGCAAGCCAGACATCAACTGCTTTATGATGTCAGCAAGCATTCCTTTTAAAAGCATGCTTACTTTTCTTCCTTCAATCCTGAAACTTGAATATGTTGCTTTCTTCATGTACACAGTGGTTGTGACAACTGCAGTGAGTGGTTCCATGGGGACTGTATAAATATTTCAGAGAAGACAGCCAAAACAATCCGTGTCTGGTACTGCGAAAGGTGCAGAGGTGAATACTTTTTTTATTTTTTACCGAAGGGATATATTTCACTTTTCATCATGTTTGCAATGCGTTTACATGATTTGATTCACCCTGCAAATGGGTTTAATTAAATACTCGTTCTTCTGTTCTAGGTAAAGATGAATCATTGGAGATCAAATACCGTCCAAAAAAGAACCGAGAGAAAGAAGCAGAGCCAGATGAGTTTGACTACCAGCCTGACACACCAGACTTCAAGTCAGACGGGCGACGAGGGTCCCAAGTGAGACACTCCGATGCATGTGACCTTTTATTATTTCACAGACCATATTTTTGTTTCATCTTTATCCAGTTTAAGATGGCTTGCACATTTGTTTAATGTTTTGGATCGGTTTGTTTTGCAGATCAAGCGCTCTGCACGCATGTGTGGAGAGTGTGAAGCCTGTATGCGCACAGAAGACTGTGGTTTGTGCGACTTCTGCAAAGACATGAAGAAGTTTGGAGGCCCAAACAAAATCAGGCAAAAGTGTCGACTAAGGCAGTGTGAAGTGCGTGCTCGGGTGAGTCCATCCTTTGTTTGAGTGGTGCGATGTATACATTTATTCCTTTTTCCTCTAGTTTTGGTTGTAATTAAAAGTGGAGGTTTGCCG
Source organism: Danionella dracula (assembly GCA_900490495.1). Taxonomy (NCBI): domain Eukaryota; kingdom Metazoa; phylum Chordata; class Actinopteri; order Cypriniformes; family Danionidae; genus Danionella; species Danionella dracula. The sequence goes on from UELW01000445.1 coordinate 1,196,548, forward strand.
GTGGCTTTTTCTGATCTCGAAAGACAGATACTTGTTCCTGGAAATGTACATTTCTGCATTTGGCATCACAAATTTATCCAAGAGACTCTCATTACATGGAGGCGTACGTTTTTGCTTGCTTTGCCTGGTAACTGAACACACAACCATTGCAATTGTTAACACAACCAACTGAAACTACTTTTACAAAATAATATGAGTTTTACTGATAATGGTAAGTGTAAATACTGTTTATCTGAGAAAAACCATTGGAAAACATTTACTTAATTTTAATGTATTGAACCTACATTTACTCCCATAAGAAGACTGACCCTGACTCAAGCAGTTCTACAATACACCTTCTTGTAAAACTAATAAACACTTACAAAACTTGATCACTGTTTTGAAATGCTCTTTCAGAAAATGCTGCGGGTGAAGGATGAGGAGTGCTCGCTGTCTAGAAGCCGAGACTATCAGGACGGGCTGCTGTCGGAGGAGTACAGTGAGAACGAGCTGGAGCTGTATCAGCAGTACTGCGCCGGGAAGTACGGAGAACAAAGCACGGTACTGTTTGATTCCCGTCCGATGATCCATCTCTGGTTCTGCTTTACTCCACAGAGTCGGTTTTACCTTTACGCAAGAAATACGACGTGATGAAAATCAGACATTCTCCCAAAATTTGTCTTTTAAAGTAGTACATTTGCAATGTGTGTATTGATCTGAAAGTTAAATTGGCACTTTCAAGAGACGTAAAATTGATATTGCATAATGTTAAAAGACCAGAGCAGGTACCCTTTAAACCAAATACATGTATTCTGCACAGATTGACAAGCCACAAAATGTGTTAAAACAACAACAACAACTAGAAGAGTTTGTGATCCAGAATTTGTCCCTAAAAATGTGTCAAAGTCCTGCCCTATAGTCAACAACCCATCAAACAATGCTGCTTTGCTCACCGTCCATAAATCAGATAAATGTACTTTGTAGTGATTTGCAGGTGTTTGGGGTTAATTAAAGGGAAAATCAATGTGCATTTAGTAGTTTAAAGTTCTGCTAATAACAAAAAACCCTACTTCCTCTTTTTACTGAAAGATGAGCGGTGTGACCTTAAGGTGCATCTGATTAAAATATTTGTACTAAATTTGCTTTTGTCTATAATAGGATTTTCTGGCAGAAAAACTAGTTTTCAAACGCTGAGCCTGTGTTGATTTTCTCTGTCAGGGCTGGAACAGTGAGGACGAGGATGCTTCATATGCTGATTCAACTTTGAGAAAGAAAGCTGTGAAGGTTAAACATGTGAAAAGAAGAGAAAAGCGGTCTGAAAAAAAGGTAAGGAAGATTTAACAAAAGTGAAAAGAACAGATTGTTTTTTTAGCTGGTTAAGTCTTTTTTTTTGTCAATTCTTTAGCTCGGTGGTTCTCAAACTGTTTTCACCAAGTATCACCTCAGAAATAATTGCCGCTCCAAGTACCACAATAATAAGCAACAACAAAATATATGAGTACAGTATAGCCACAGTGTACAGGCCTTTCTGTTCAGCTATAGTTAAGTGCGATTAATTTTTTAAAAAATGTGTAACTATAGACACACAGAATAGTTTTGTTGACTATTCAAGTTTTTATTAAAACATTGCTTTATTTTTCTGTCTTTCTCTCTCTTTTTCATATTATTTCTGCTCTGGAGAGATTTATTTTTCTGCTAGTAAGAGCAAGTAACGTTGAGGTAAAGGCGCTATAGCTAAAATAGCCGGTTTTTAAATAAAATATGAAAGTTGCTGCTGCATTCATAGTTTATTCACAATCTGATGTTAATACAATGATGTTGGCATTGTTTTATAATCATTTTTCTTTCATATTTTATGTTCACACTCTTTGAAATTGCCGTAGTTGAGAGTAAAATAGATTTTTTTAGTAAAAACAACTCGTAATACTGTGTTGCTACTGAAGTTAGGATTTCAGTCATGCTCCGTCTGCATCAGCTGTTAGCGAGCGAGCGCCTGGATCGGCTGAAACTAGAACCTGATTGATTACTCTTCGTTCACATTTTCACTTTTTATATTCATCAGATATTATTTGTCCCTTTCTCCTTCTTACCCAAGAATCACAGATTTTTTTTATTTACAGCAAGTTTCATTAGTGACAGACTGAAGTGAGCGTGCAGGATTGTAAGGTGCACAAGTGTATCTGCGTCTCTGACACTGAAATACATTCTCAGAGAGAAACAGCGGCTTTTTACATCTGTTGTTTCATTCTTTTAATTCACACGTGTTTGTAATGCGCTCAATCAGTGTATTTTTAATGTCAGTCGCCATGTCTACACTCAGTGACACAGTGTTTTAACGCACCATAACTTTCACTCTTGCTGCTTTTTCTCCGCACATAATGCGCACCATCTCTTGGCTAAATGTAAACGGAGCTTTTTAGAAGAGCGTGGGCCTTTACATCACAAAGGCTCGCGTGATATGAAGCTTCTTGTTTCATTTAATTTCTTCCACCTTTAGCTCTTGCAGTCGTTGCAGAGATACGATGGCTCTGCGCGCTGCACGTGGAAGCTTCTCAGCTAGTTCCACTTGCTTTGCACCTGTTATATAAAGTCAGCGCTTTGCACCCCAGCGGCACGAGATTAACATGTTTTACTCCAATAATATATTTCTCCACACACAGACGCACACTGATATTTCTATCTTCTAATTTCTATTTCTACATTTACTTTTATACTAAGTAGTATAGGCTGGAATACACACACACAGAATTGACCTCCACGTACCTCTAACTAACGTTTGCGTACCACCAGAGGGGAGTCCAAGTACCACCAGTGGTACGCGTACCACATTTTGAGAACCACTGTTTTAGCTGATGGAAGAAACTAAATACAGCTCTTCTGTTTTAAAAGAAAGAGGAGAATAAACCCCGAAAGCACAAACCTAAACCAAAACCTAAACAGAAGCACCGGGACCGTGTGAGACACAGTGAGCGGGTGGAGGTTCGAGATACTGGAGGGGCCAGACAGTGCCTCGGGCCCGGATGTGTTGAAGCGGCACGTGCCAACTCTAAATACTGCTCTGATGACTGCGGCATGAGACTGGCAGCCAAGTAAGCATCAGAATACTTCTCCCTTTAGCATTTCCCAATAAGATAACGTTACTCAGGATATGAAACATAAATGTAGAGTCTTTTCTTAGACACATCTCTGTTCGTCTTCCCAGTCGAATCTATGAGATCCTGCCGCAGCGCATTCAGGAGTGGCAGCAGAGCCCCTGCATTGCTGAAGAGCAGGGCAAGAAGCTTCTGGAGCGGAACCGGCGTGAGCAGCAGTCTGCTCGCTTGAGACTCACTGAAATGGAGAAGCGCTTCCATGAGCTGGAGGGCATCATTGCTAAAGCCAAGCAGCAGGTGGTGCAGTACGATGAAGAGGTGAGAACTCCCATAACCCTGCTGCTTCCACTTTTCTTTGTTTCCTGCAGAATCATCAAAACTGGGTTCGTTTCACCTGTTTCGTTTCACTCTTGTGAGATCTAAATGAAATCTCAAACTTTACAGTTATTGTGCTGTTTACAATCAAAGCCAAACATATTCTCACTTTTGCAAAAAGCAGCACTACTCTCAGATGCTTTTAATGCATGTGTTTATTGTTTTGTTTTATGTAGCTCCCGCTTTAAAAGATAAGCTCTGCACTCCTTCACGTCCTGTCTATGCATTGATCAATATTGACATGATACGAATTTTAACTATTAGCTAACAATAACACAACACATATGCTAATAAAAGACAGGTTTTATTTACTTCATCATAAATCTTGAACTCTTAACCCATTTCTCCCCGTGATCTGTTACCTGCACCGGGACTCTTGCACATTTCATCTTAAGCATACGTTATAGACTTTGTTCAACTGTTTACATTTCATCACTTCTTCATTCTACCTCACAGCCTTCTGTTAACTGCTTGCTGTGTTGCACTTTACTCTACTTATGTGGTTTGTATTGTACTTGTGTTGTTTGCACTTACGGCTCCATTGTACCAAAGGAAATTGCTTGAGTGCGCACACACACACACACACATGGCAATAAAGATGATTCTGATAAAAATAATCCATACATGCACTCATTGTAGCTGTAGAAGGACTATCTTTCCAATTATCAACAGATAACGCAGGTTATTTACTTTCTTCGACAACGTTCTACGCGATTATCCCGTGTTTAAAATCGGGTGCAAGCAATGAAAAAGTGTAAAACGGCTTGCTTTGCTTCAGCTTGACCAATCAGAGCTCTGCAAAGCCTTGGTCAGTGCGAGTTATGTAAATGCACAGTCTTAAATTAGAATTAAAATGATCCAATTTATTTTCCTTTATTCCCTTCTGTGCTCAGTGAGAGACTTTCCTTTTTTCTATTTTAACTGTTTGTAAGTGTAAGTCCATCACCCTTGACTGGCCTTTCCCAAAAATACCTTACAAACCATGTTCAGACAAACATTGGGTAAACATGAGGAGAAATATTCCACTCCTTTTCCCATAGAAAAACCCACAATATATACCCCGCTTTCTCTTTAAGGGTTGCATGTTCTCATTGGTGTAACTCGATTTGCAAAAGAAATGCAACTTCCAGTCTTGGTTTGAACATGCAGCCAGAGCTTTTTTCTCTCTACAATCCTTTGTGGTGCCTCAGGTCAGCGGACCAGCTCCTCCTCAAGGTACCAGGGTCAAAGAGGAAGCTCAGTTTAGCTTTTGGTGTGACCTGCTGCATTTCCCTCTCGATGCGGGACAGGAAGTGGCTGAACTGCAGTTCCTCGAGCGGCCGCTTGAGGCTGACTCCAGGAGTGAGCAGCTTCTCATTCACTCCTATGTTAAAACTGACCAACTTTGGAGATGTTTCCACACCTTATTCTTAATTGTTCAGATCTCTTCTTTGGATCTTAAGTGATTTATTTTAAAATTTGTTTATTTAAGATATCAAATTTAAACCTTTCACTAATCAGACGCCCATTTCAAGCTTCATTTGACTTTTTCAGAAACCTATGGGTGACGTCACAAACCCTCCGTCCGTGTGTTATATAGTCGCTGGCTGAGACGGCACCACAAACGTGAATGTGGAATAACTTACCACTTCATATTATCCATCCCTTCCTCCATCAACTTGTTTTAAAAACATTTTTATTCTCAGGTTTTCTGCTCAAAGCGAGGCCAAGTTCTGTGTTTTAGTTTTATCGGATCCGTATTTAAATGTTCCCGTTGCTTTTATAAAGCTTTAATTTTATGTTCTATTTTATTTGTGCTTGTTATAGCCCCCTCGTCACAAAACCGCTTACAAATTGAATTCTCGGACATAATTGCAAGCGTGTCAACTTTTTTGGTCGTGACAGTTGATATTTATTTTGGTTAATAATATTTGTTTTTAATTTAACAAATAAAATAAACATAATACAGTATTTTGATAATACAAGTTTTCTTTCCCCCTAAAGGTCAATGAGGGCGATGATGACACAGATCTGCAAATCTTCTGTGTGTCATGCAGTCACCCAGTTAACCCAAAGGTGGCGCTACGTCACATGGAACGGTGCTATGCTAAGGTATGTTTGTCTGCCTCTACTATGGTGAAGTTGTTCTTTGTGTTTTTTGGTAACAGGATATATATTTTTTTATTTGCTAGTATGAGAGTCAGACATCATTTGGCTCCATGTACCCCACCCGCATCGAAGGGTAAGATCTTTAAATTATCCGAGCGTGTACATCAACCATTGTCGTCTATTCGTTAATATTATTCATATTTTGTAGATACTTGGTAGTGGGTTTTTATCATCAAAGTCATTAGTGTTTAGAGATATTTAAATCCACCTTTACTAGACACCACACACATTTTATATTTGGTTGGATTGGTTCAAGTTCAAGTTCAAATTTTATTTGTCACATACATATACATACATGGTATGACCTGCAGTGAAATGTTTTTTTTTTGACTGTCCAACAAAAAGTATAAATATTATATAAACTAGAAAAGTAAGAGAAATATTTACAATAAGCAGTAATGTCAGTGGAAATTTCTTTTTTTGTCTTTGTACAAAAGATGTACTCTGTTTATTACAACACACCTCTGTTTACTTTACAAAAGTAATTTTCTGTGCTGGTCATTTTGCAACAAACTAAAAAAGATATTTTGAATTTATATTTTAATAAAATATTTGTATTATGGCTATTATTTTAGAAACAGGTTTTAATTCATGCAAGTTTAATGGAAACTCTTTATTTCGATCAGCACTGAATTTTGTTTAAATGTACAACAAAACACAGAGAAACAATCACGTTATGGCTATTGTCTCAAATTGCAGCGCTACACGGCTCTTCTGTGACGTTTACAATCCACAAAGTAAAACCTACTGTAAGAGACTGCAGGTCCTCTGTCCAGAGCACTCCAGAGACCCCAAGGTACTTTAAGATTTGCCTCTGAAATTCAACTGGGTTTTTTGCATAAACATCAAAGGTAGTGAATAAATAAATGCTTGCAGGTTCCTGCAGATGAGGTCTGTGGGTGTCCACTAGTCCGTGATGTGTTTGAACCAACGGGTGAATACTGCCGAGTGTCCAAACGCAAGTGTAACAAACACTACTGCTGGGAGAAGCTGCGCCGGGCGGAAGTCGACCTGGAGAGAGTCCGGTTGGTCAGTGTCATTTTCATTTCATTAGCTTAAGTCCAAGCATAGACATGTTTGGATAGATGAACAGTGCTATAATACTATAAATATTCTGTATGTTTTTTTTTTTCAGTTTCTTGAGCAGTATTGGTTAGAACCACTAATCAGGGATGATCACCAAAACCTTGTTTGTTTGTTTTTAAACCCTCTTGCGTTAACATCTTGTTCTTCTGAAACTGAAAACTATCTCTGACAATGACGTGTCTCATGCTCAAGAGAGGGTGCTTAAAACCAGATTTTAGCAAGCTCTGGAATTTAAGACGTAATTACATAAAAATAAAAATCTGTTGCTTGTGCATTGGTAGTTGCCGGACAAGAGGTTTTTTTTTTTCACGTCGCTAGTTTTTCAAACCAGTTGTTTCTTTAATCTTCATACATTATTCATAATTAAGTCCAAATATACTCGAGTGAGAGCAATTCGGGTACCATTCTTGTTATTTCCAATCAACAAAAATGTTGTCTTTTTGCATTTTTGACTCTGAATGCTCAAATTGGCTGATCAACCCAACTCTGAGCCTCATGTAATTTCTGCTAAGCCCAATGGGTGGCGTCACTCACACTACGCCTATGATATACAGTCAATGATGGGACCTAGCACCTCCGTGCACTGATGGGGACCCTGCAGAGGAGCAAGCTATGTCCTTCAGATAAGATGGCAAGTTGAGGTCCAGTCTCGTGTAGTCTATGTAGAAAATTCCTGAAATTTTAATTTAAAAATAAATAGGTGTAACCCTGGACAAATTGCCGACTGGTCCCTGGCCTCCTAATTGCAGCTGTATTTGAATTAGCCGCAGGACTCTGTCTCCTCTCCACCAGAACGCCGGTGTGTGACACCGATTAGCTGTGGATTAGGAAACTTAACATCTAAAGCGCTATACATAAACTTCACAGAGATTTCAAAGAATGGGTTTAATTTTTTTATTTTAACCTTTTCGAGGGGAGTAGAAATTGAATTGAATTTAAATTTTTTTAAGTAAAATCAGCCTTTGAGGGTGTTTTTCTGTTGAACAGCTGATGAGGCTGCAGCGTCATGGCAACCTGATCGGTTATGAATTCTCGTGAACTTTTCTTTCTCTTTTTTAAGTGGTACAAGTTGGATGAATTATTTGAGCAGGAGCGCAATGTGAGATCCGCTATGACCAATCGCGCTGGTCTCATGGCTCTGATGCTGCACCAAACCATTCAACACGACCCGATTACCACCGACCTTAGAACAAGCAAAGACAGATAAGGTCGTTTTATATTTTCTTAGTTTCTATTTTATTCCATCAGCACATTTACCCATTAAACACCTTTTATCTTTCATTTTACAGCAGGAGGCTGGGAGGAGTCAATCTTGAGAAGAGAAGCGTTGGTTGTATCAGTTAAATAAGAATAACCATTCGTTAAAAACACCTAAACGTCCTTATATCAAGATATATTTACTTCAAGAGCAAAACAAATTGTTTTAAAGAAATTGATGATTAATAAATGTATATTTTAAAAATAAAGAAGTGCTTAATGGCACACTGTTTGAATTATTCATATATTCATTTTTAACTTTCTATATGCTGATCTTATTTACAATAGACTTAGCCTCATTTGTCAACCTTTGCTGCTTTTTGATTATGTTGGTGTATCTTGAAATGTAAATATAAGAATATTAAGGTGTTTGTACTGAGCATTAACTAGTAGTTTGCCAGAAAATAGCCTGCGTGACACTCATGTATCTGTCTTTGTGAATAGTGTTTTCATTGTTGCTTTTTTAGATTTTAACTTATCGTATTACTATATTGTTTATCAAGTAAATAAGTTAACAGTCTTATTGTTTGTAACTGATTAAATAATAACACGCTGTTTTCTGAACGCTTTTAAAGGCTGTTGTTTGTATTGTGCATTTTTTTTATGAATCACTTATCACTAATTAAAGAAAACTCCGTACTTTTGTGGTTCTTCTTTCAAGTGACATGTTTACTTTGCATCTTTTTGATATATTGCTATTGCTATTTTATGATTAAGTGTGCAATGGTAGATCTTACCTTGTTTACCAACTGACCATTATAATAATTCCCTATAATGCATCAGTAATCTCAAGAGAACTCATTATTTCACAAATATATTCTGAATAAACTTTTAAAATAAATCTGTGATTTCATGCATGAATAGTTCAGTTAAGCGGATTGTTAAATGTCGTTGTATGCTATTTTTTAATTGTTAAAGCTGTTAATTAACTGTTATTATTATCTCACATTTTATAAATTGGTGTGTTGTTTACCCAATGTTAAAATGAATCATAATAGTTGTCAGACTCATTGTGTATGTAATTAAATAAGTGTAAACCTTTAATTAGACGTAATAAAATGAAATACGCAGATTAACAACAGAAACCCGCAAAAAGCCATTCTGTTTTTTGAAAGTCGTTTTAGTGTTGACTTCGAAGGACATACACTTTAGGAGTGTAATATTGACTTCTATAAATAGTCATAATTTTGGATCAATAATTATATATACACATACGAAGAGTAGATCAAGGGGCGTAAATAACTAACGTAACGTGTAACGTAACCATGGGAGCAACCTTCGCACCTACTGAACTAGAATCTACTTATGTAAATATAACAAGTTACTCAAAATGGTTTTCAATGACCTCTTGCTACTGCAACTCAAAGTATTAGACCCTTGTATAACAGTTTACGCGATGTGTGTTATTTTAAATACGAAAAAACAGCAAGCTACGAGTCGCTAATATATGCAAGACTCACGTTCCGACTCCCTTCCGCGCGTGTGTTCGCGCATGCGCAGAACTTGACTGAAAGTATCGCTGAGGATCGGGAAGAACGAGGCGAGCGGCTCGATTGAGAACACGAGACGCGATCAGGTAAGAACGTCAAAACGCTCCGTTTGTTTGCTTTTGTCCGCAGCGAAACCGCATGTTTATTATATGGCTATAACGTCATAATTTCGCGGTATCTCCTCGACTCGGGAATCGAGCGATCCGCATGTTTCGTGCAGCAGAAAGCGTTCGGAAGTCGCCTGCATCGCTGAAAGCAAAGGGAGTGTGTTTCTGCCGGGGGAGGGTTACACCGAAGGGGGCTGTTTTAAGTACCACAGCGAAATAAAGACGAACCGGAGTCTTTAAAAATGAACTCATCATGAGTTAAACAGCTGCTCAATATATAAAAAAGCCGCGAGCCCAGTTTAACGGCACGTTGTTTCCCGCGTGATCGTGGTTTTCACGCGAAGCCGCGCTCCAGCGATCTGTAATGGAAGCTGGCGTCGATTATTTACGATCTGTTTACTCAGGTTACCGATTCTTTTGCACTGTGTCACAAAGTAAATGCACCCGGGGTTGGAAATGATGGCGAAATAAGTTGTGACTATATATTAAAACATATTTAGGCTTGTTTAAATTCGCCGATAAAAGTTTATCTCGTTATTCTAGTCGATTTTCACTTTGTTTACACGTCTCGGACTATTCAGCTAGTGGTTACAGGCGCCGCGACATAATAAAAACGATGTAAATCAAATAAAATGTATTCTAAACATTTTCCCCCTCAGGCGAAAATTAATGCGTGCAAATATTTAAAGTTGGGGTTAAATATTTTTTAGAAATGATTGGTCGGACCGACAGCGCAACCAGATAGTAGCCAATCAGCAGGGGCTTTAAATATCATGTGTAACAACACGAAATGCCATTGGTCATAGGGACGTGATCGCTTTCGAAATTTTACCCCTCAACAACTCCTGCGTCCCAATCCGAATACTTATACTGCACCTGTAAAGTTTATGTATATAGATATTCCCAGAAGAAATGTACACACTTTTTACACAATCTGGGATACACTAAAACTAAAACGGCATTATGCACGACGTGTGCGACAAGTTAATTCCTTTCCTATTCCTTCATTAAAATATTCTAGCAGGAGATAAACCACACTCTCTATATTGCTGTTGCTTATTTCAGTCGTATAGCATAGAAGGCTCTTGTTTGGTTCCAAGAGAAAACCCTTTCTGTCTGAGCGCAGTGGATTGTGGGTAGTATCAGCCATTTGAGCGTCCATCGTTCTGCACTTCACAAATCTAACTGGAAATGTACACATCAGGGAATCATTTGGATGCTTTTTATGTATACCACAGTTTGGGACACGTATGTAAGTATATCACAGTTATGTATACCGCAGTTTTATTTGTATTTTTTTTACCCTTAAAGTGTGGATACTGCGTTGATTGGGACGCAGGCGGAGGATGCTGTTCCCACACCCCACCTTTAATATTTTAATAGGAACACTAAAGGGAATTGACAAAAGATCATTCGCAACATTGAATTTCACAATGATCTCCCCATTGTACCACATACATGTTTAATATATTCACACAAACACATATATATATATAAATCTTTTATATAAACTATACATTGACGTAAGCTATGGATGAAAACAATCAAGAAATAAAGATGGCAGCCATGGCAATGCATTATTACTCCCACAAAGACAGTTTCTTCTGCGAGGTAGATGCTATCTATATTTCTTTTTATACAGAGGGTCTGGAGCTGCTAATCACATCACAAGAGGGTTCAGTCGAGAAGCATAAATCTTAAATTTAAAAGATATTATTTAAATCAAGCTTCAAACTCTGTGAGTGTGACTGAGCTGCGAACAGCCATCGGGAGGATGTTTTCTAGCTCTGAAGTTGAATATGAGGAGCTCCTCTGATTGGTTTATTGCGGTAATCTTTGTAACTATCAGCAGCTCTACTTCTCGTGATTGGTGCAAACTGTATCAAACCTTAAGCGATTTGCATAACAAATAAAAACTTCTAGTATTATTTTTTTTACATAAATGCTATTACATTGTAAAATGTTTCTGTGCTGCACCCATGATGTTAGCGCCATAGTGGAGATCGAATGCTTTCAATGAATTTGTTTTTGACCTTCGTTCAATCCTTTCTGGGCTGGCTGTAAACCGTCACCATGGCAACTACTCTTTCCTGCCCTGTTCTATAAATATTCTGCTTCACGCGATTTGCTTGAGCTGCAGCTCAACTTTCAGTGTAATGATGCGTAGTTTAAGGCCCTCTATGGATCGCTAATATGAAAACAGGTGCATGTATGCATTCAGTGTGAGTTTTGTAATGCTTTAAAAACTGCAGCATAGCCTATCAATAGAGTCAATAGTGTCAATAGAGATTCTATAAAAAGCCCATTCAAGATAAAATCTGCTGTGCATTTAAAAACAGGATAAGGTGAACTAATACGTGCATTGCATGTGGTGTTTAACTCAAAAACTTTTGCTTACAGGTCCGTTATTAAATGGATAAATCTTCAGCAAAATGACGTTACAAGCGAGCAAAGGATTTCCGTTACACCACTGCGACTAAACATGTGAGCCTCGAGGCTCAGCATCCAAACTGAAATGCTTCTCACGGTTTGCCCTCTCTATATCATGATGTAAAGTAAATGGTTGGAGGAAACTGTCAGACGTGATGGATGACGTCAAAAGTCTTCCAGCAGAACCAGAGGAGTTCTTTATTGAGCTGGATTCGAATGAAATAGATGCTGGTTCTGACGGTAATGGAAATATGATGGAGGACAGCGTGAATGGACTGATGACGTTTGAGTTGCCCCCTGATTGGCTCCAGCCAATGGATGAGGAGGAAGATGCGAACGGCGGTCCTAAGTTCAGCCGGGGTTTGAGAGGGTAAGTGTGTTTTTGGCTGTTTAATTTGGAGGTTTTGATGATCTATTTCATGTCTTTCTTTAAAACCAATTCAATATTTTAATTTGATTTAGATTAGTTTTAGGCTTTGACTGCAGCGTAAAGGGACACAAATAACACATATTTTCTGACCTTTATTGGATATTTTCTTAATATACAAGAAAAAAAGGCTAGGGCTGGTAAATTAACCAAAACTTTTTGAGTCTGATCAGTTTCCTATATGTGTTTGATAGCTGTTTGTTTGGTTTATTGTCTTTGTCTTATTTTAGCTTTATTAATCTCTCTGACAAAGTTTCCATAGGTATATGAAAGTTGTCGCATAAAATGTGCAAGTCCAGCAATAATACTTTACTTTTCACTGTAATCAAGCTTGCAGCCATGTTCTAATATTTCAAGTTTACAGTCAGTCAAACTAAATTAAAAGCACAGACCTTACAGTGTAGTAAACTGAAATCGTTGACTGTATATAAATTGTATATAAATAACATGGATTGTACAACATGGTAGTGTTTGTGATGGGTTCTTAAAAAGAGTGTTTTAGGCACACAGTTGGCTAACTCAGCTGTTTTTTTTTTTTCTTTGCAAAAACATTGCTCTAAAATAAACTCAAGCTATATGAAGATTTTACAACTGCTTGCAGACAACATTTTTCCTGTTTTATTTAATTTAGAAGCAGTTCTTTTGCAAGTTGGTAAGCATGTGTAGAGTAGGGTTGGGGCGATAGACGATGGCAGATCCTCCGGCTCTTCTCTCTCGGGTGACGTGAAATGAAACGTTGGTTTTGTTATGATTTGCATAATTCAAAATTTTTATCATTTACAATTCCTGGGTATAGAAGGATGCTATTCACACCAGTAACATTTTGGCAATAATAGCTTCTTTTATAACCGGTTCACCAATAAGATTGTTATTTGGTTGGAACTGCTAGTGCTATAGAAAACATCGACAGCATTCCAGTATTCTTGGAATCTAAGAAAGGTAAATATTATTATGAAAAATACATAAGGCGTTGAGTAAATACTCAACATGTTTAGAGAAGACTGTCAAACAAAACCTGTCAAAAAGTGTAGAAGTAAAATCTCAGGGAGGCTGAGAAGAATGGAAGGCTGGGCTTCAGTTTACAATGCTACCATAAAGACAGCGGTCTTCTAAAAATACATATAAATGTATTGTGTGGTTAGTTTTACCTTTCCGTCAGTCATTGTATGCCAAAGACAGATAAACAGTGAACTGTTTGTCTCTCGGATGAAATGCTGTATAGAACCGTTTCAATGTATTTTAATGCACATATTTTTTTGGCAAATTTCTACAAATGGACGTGCGTTATAATTGAACAAACTTTCACACTGACAGATGATCCGACTATCAACAAATGCAGTTTAATCGATCTACTTCTCATAAAAGCATTTATTTTAATTGTAATTTGGTGATATAAAATACCAAATGAGTTTGGAGTTGCACACTCTGATTTGGTGTGAAAGGCTCAATATTTTAATATGCTGATCATATTCTGTGTTTATGCCGTTTTTCTTAGTGGGAGAGGTCGACGGGGCAGAGGGAGAGGTCGACCTCCGAAGACCAGGCCTGAAATTACCCGTGTGGTAAAAAATAAGGTACTCAAAGACCTTTCCTGACTTGTATTTATATACAAAATATATTCATTATTATTGTTTATGTTAAGTCTTTTTCCACACAAAATATGATTTTTCTTTCTATTTGATGCTACTAAATGTCTGTTATGTTAACATATTATAATTTTAAGTGAGAAGAAACAAATTACAGTCACAGTTGACTTAATAGTAGTAGACTTAATCGGAGTAGACTTAATATCTGGGCTGGGCTTAAGACTGAGGTATTGATCATCAGAAGCAATTAACAAAAACTTTTTCGTTGTTTGTAATCATGTTGTTTTTTGCTGGTAAAAATAACATCATGGTATTGCCAGTAAAACCTGAACATGTGTGATTGCTCTAAGAAGTTACTTTTGGGAGCTTTTGGTGTTATAGTGCAGAAGTATCGTAGCTTTCTTAAGAATTGTATTCTAGTGTAAATCACACTCTTTTAAGAATGCCGTTGTCTTTCTTCTTTGCATAAACAGCCACGTTCCCTTCGGGAATTTCCTGGATCTGTCTCCGAGTCTACCCCTCCAAAGAAAATTTCTCCCAAAAAGCCGCACACCACCACCATTCAAAGCCCGAAACACACACAGCAAGCAGACGGCTACACCCCAGAATCTCCTCTAGGCGGCAGCATTCTTGACATCACCGTCCCTCAGCAGCTCTCTAAGGACTCGCCCCTCTGCGCTGACGCTTCCAAGCGCTTCGTTCATTCACCTTCTGTTAAAGTGGGTAATGCTTCCCACCAAACAGAGGTGGTCGAATCTCTGATCGAGACCTCTGAGCTGCCTCTTCAGCTGTGGCTTAACCCCTTACTCAAACCCATCGGCCCTTCAGGAACCCTGGACAGAGGCAAAGGCTTTCCAAATACAGGGGCTTCACATAACGTAACATTACTACCGACAGACATTTATCCAAGGATCAGGTAAGTTGGACTCATTTTATGCTAACGTGTTTATTAGCACCCCATTTATTGCAGCATAGAGGAATAATTGGCTATTTTAAGAGGGAAAACATCTATTTTCCACATTATAATTGCCTTTTGGTTGAGCAAACTGATGAAGGTTACCTTTTTTCTGACTACGGCTCCCGTTGATGGATACTTTATTCTTGACCATTCTTGAAAAGCGCTCTGCGATTTCACTTTTGTCTCGTTGACTGACTGCTTTTTTAGCTTATGGAGACACGTGCCAGAAAAGAAAAGCTTGTGATGGTCGGGCGATTGATATAAAAGCAGGTGACCACTGCATGAGGCACTGTTGATCAACCAGTACACCACAGTGTATGTCTACCGCTCTGGGGTGCTCTTCTAAGTCAACAATGTGCCCAATGATTTATGTCAAAATAAATATAACATGGTTTTATTTGAAATCTTAACAACGTTTTTGTGCAAGTTTACCAAAACCGCTCGCTCTGTCATTGAGGATAACATCAGGATAACATTGACATCCTGGAGAGATAAAGTTGAGCTGGAATTGAGGGAAAAAATGCACTTAAATAAACAATCGCAAAGTTCAACGTGTTTATATGTATGAGTTTTATGAATCTTGTGAAGTCATTTAATAATACATTTATGTAATGTAATGAATAATTATTCACTGTCCGATATTTGTGCTTTTACAGATAATAGACATTTTTTAACAAATAATCTGAAACTCTCTCACTTTTTTTATCATAATATTTCATTATGAAAAAAGTATGGGTTTACAGTTACAGAACGTGGTGAAAAAACTCCCAAAAGCAATGCAGAGTCATGCTGATCACAATCGTTCGAAAAGCAGCATTAGTTTAACCGAGAGACCTTCTAAAGCAACTCTGATCATTAAATGAACCTTTGGCCTCGTCCCTTAAAGCATGAACGTGTGCAGCAGAAGCTTTGTTGCTATTGTGTTAATAAGAAACTCCACCAGAAACCCTGAGTGCTGTACGTTGCGGTGTTTTAGTCCGAGATGTTCACAGATCGAATGGTTTTCTCTCCAGTGAGTGTGAACACTGCGGCTGCCCATTTTCTGTTCAGAAACCCGGAGACAGGTTGTGTTTCAACTGTCGCGTTAAAGGTTTGTGGATTCACATAAACAAGCACGTGGTCTTCCATTTGCAGTTGATCAGATGTTTTCGTTTCTTATTTATTCAGAACAGAAGAATCCCAAAATAGTGGTGAATAAGGTATGTGTCCTACACGTTCCTTGCTTTTGATGTCCTTGATAACAAACATAGATTACAAATGATGCGTTTTTGCGAACTGTAAAATGCAAGATGTATCAAAAATATGTCTAGAATGTTTTAGAAGATGTTTTTAGACCACTTCAATCTCATTAAAATATAATCTTGAATTTTGTTCATGGCAAACATTTTACTGTTATTTGCAGAAACGTTTTTTTGTTAATTCAGCTCTAAGAGAGCGTAGCGGAAGAAACACAAATCTTACATGAAATTATCCATTGAAAAAGCACCATTTAAAGTCTAAATTAATTCATGCACTTGTGCATAATTTGGGAGTTGTATTTAAAGTTTTCTTGTTTTTATGTCTTTATTATTTGCTCCCAGTTCAATATGATAAATATGTCTATTTGTATAAATTAACTATAATACCTGAACCAAGTGTTTTCTAAGTGTTGTTTCAATATTACAGTCAGCCAATGTAAAAACAACCTCCAGATTAATTTGTCTACCTATAGTTAAAATGTAATAAAAAGTTTGTTGGATTTTCTGTTTATCTGCTCAAATGCATGCTTTTGGGTCTGAAAATCTATTAGTTTTTAGTATGTCCACATTTTATTTCCTCTCAACCGTTAGGTGTTCTTGAATGTTGTAACCAACGGTGGGACCAACACAGTGCTGTCCCAGTCTCAAGTAAGTCTCAAATCCTTATTTTTAAGCCCTGAGCCAAGACGGTTAAGTATTAAGTCTAGTCCTAACTCAAGATTGTCACATTGTGTGCAAAATCTTTAAAAATGTAGAATTCTGAACTTCACACGTTGGAATGAAGTAAATGAAAACCTCAAATAAGGACTAATATATAATTACATGGACAAATGTATATTACATGAAGGATTATATCATCTTTTTATATATTATATATTTTTTATAACTTTTAAATATTTCCATTGTTATCCTGCATAAAATACATATAAAGAGACCTATTGGTTTAAAATCTTCTTTTCATTCAACAACGTTCTCAGTCACTTTTGTAATCTTGACAATCGAGTCTGCTAGAGAGGAAAAGGTCAACCTCATGCACAGACTTGAAACCAGTCGTCTTTATTAACTACGAATGGCAGCCAGAGTGAGACCAGAGCTCACAAGGGAAAACGTCAATATTTCAACAATTGATGGGATCAAGCAAGCTTTACAAGATCCAGGATCGGACTGTTAAACTTTAGCAACTGAGAACCTGAGGGCCCTTCATGACGTTAGTTGACTTAAAGTTTAGTCATAACTTGATGTGATTCAACAAATGGAATGATTTTTGTGGAACAATATATTTTTATTCCGGGACTATGCTTTGAAAATGTCCAAAAATTCACTGGTATTGCAACGTACAATGCACAAAATGAATTGTAATGCTTTTGCATTTGCTTTTTTTTTATTTAAGAAACCAGTTTTATTATTTAGTGAAGTTTATTAAAAAAGGTTTTTATTAAAAGTCTGTTTTAAATCTCTTATACAATTTTGGAAAGATACTTACATATTGGCTCTTGACATGAAAATAGAGACGGAAGGGAGGAAATATACTCTTTGAATGTCTCTGTCCTGAAATAACTGCTCTGTAACCAACTCTGCAACGCTTCATTAACATAAACTCTTCTTATTTTCTCTCTGTTTTTGTTCTTGTGATTATTATAAAGGTTCAACAGGAGGTTGTGACAAAAGAACATGCAAGAAAGCCAATGATGGTAACACTAATTGAATTCTAAAATTATAATTCACAAGACGCATGTGATGCTCTGGTGTAGTAAGAAGTATTGGCAATGCTTGTTTTGTTGTTCCTATTTGGAACTATTCTCAAATGCACATAAAATGTTATTCTTTTTTGCACAGAGCCCAAAATCCAAATTAAAGAAAGAAAAAATGGTGAGTACAATGCAAAAGATATCAAAACCACTTACAACAGTCAAGTAAATGCATCGCACGAGGGCAGATTCTCACATCAAAGGTCAATTTTATTAAATTGGTCTTTAAACCATTTTTTACAATTTCCTGGTTTGTTTTTAGACCTAAGGGGTCAAAAGAAGACAAACAGGTTGGCGTTTGTTTTTCTGCTGTCAAAACATCACATAATAGTACATAATAATTTTTCACAGTCTTAAACTTGTTAAAATGTCCAAAATTTGTCATAAACAAAAGTTTACTTCTCATTTCAATTACATTACTTTCTTCACTAGTATCCTTTCAAATTATCGAACATTCAATGATGTTCCAAAATATAAAATTATAATTGCGGTTTATTTGAAAAATGTCAGTTTGCTCTGCAGCATGAGCTCACTCTCAAAGCCAGTACCTTGCACTTGCACCTCTAAACAGCAGGCTGCGCTGTCTACAGAGAAGAAACATGGTTCAGAGCTGAAGGCTGTCCTTACTATCTTTTCTGGAACCAGTAATTTTTTTAGGCTGATCTGTCAATGCTACTCCGCTGAGACTAATTCAGCCTCTCAAACCAGACTGCTCCTGATGCTGCTTTTAGTTATTTTTCAGGTGTACTTTTTTTATATATATCGAATATTTTAAATATATCAAAACTGTCAGTTTCTGTTGTCATGGTTTTTTTTTTAGTTTGTAAAGTTATCTCTAGGTTACAGAATTGCGTCTAAAATATTGCTTGCCTTTTCATTGTGTTGTTTAGGAAACCCCTCCAGATGGCGCTGATGAGGACGAAGAGGACGTAAGTTACAATATATAATGGAATTTTTTGCTTTTAATCACAACTCGGCAGTTTGGTTTGGTATGTAGAAATGTTTACACAAGTGCCAGACAATCGTTTTATTTAGGAGAGTCTTACAAAATTGTTAACTTAATCTGTTTTGAGTTGTTAAACTTGAGTTGTGAGTTCAAATATTGTGATTAAAATAATATTTTTCTGTTTCTCTGCATTTCAATCATGTATTCAGAGGCAATCTGACCCCTCGGAGCCAATACAGTTAGAGAGATAGAAGTCAAAAACACTAATGACGCCTGTCTTTAGCTCATGAAGTCAGAAAAGTCGTTGACCACAAGTTCTTTTCTTTTAGGGTTTGAAGAAGCGCAGCCGCAGGATGTGTGGCCAGTGCCCTCCATGTCTTGTTGAAGCCGACTGTGGCAAGTGCGACTTCTGCATGGACAAGCCCAAGTTTGGTGGCGTAAACAAGAAGAGGCAGAAATGTCGCTTACGTCAGTGCAAGCTCCAGTCCAAGCTTCACTTTCGGCGATTAAACTCAAAGGTGCAGTATAAACTCTTAAAACTCTGTTAAAGTAAGAAAACTCTTTAAAGTACTCCATCTACTGTTAAGGGTTAAAAATGAACTTTATGAATCAATTAATTAAGAAATAAAACATAATACTTGCTTTTTGCTGCTTCGTCTTCTCCACAACTACACAAATAGCGAGTTGTATTGTACTTAATTTGGGCCGCATCTCTCTGAGTATAAAAAGGTTTCTCAATTTCTGTAACCATCCTGTTGCCCTCCCTGCTGTCTGCTGTGCAAGCCTACCTGCGCTTCCAAGAAGTGGAAGCAAACGTCTACTTCAAGCATCACCACCGACTACTCAGCTAAAAAAGGCTCACATTACTTTAATATTCTTGATACATTGAACCACTTGTTTTTTCTGTACAGACGTTTCTGATTTTCATGACTCTAGGCGCTGCTGAAACGCGCTTAGCCCGTGGGGCTAAAGCTAACTTCCGCTGTCGCGGTACCCGCTCGCGGTCAACTTTAAACCCCGAAAACATAAGGCAGTCAACATCTTTGCTCCCCTAACATACCGTAAATCATTATATAACAACAAAAAGCTAACGTAAACATATATAAACAAAAGAAAGAGTATCTTAACCCAAACGGTTTCTTCCTCTAACAGGCTAAAACTAACAAATACATGCAGATCTTGTGCTTTTTGCGCTCTCCGCTCTTTAAGCAGGTTTATAAACAAATCAACTCTGTTACAAATTAAGGCGCTGGATCTCTGTTGCTCCTAGCCTTCGTTAAGCTTACAATAATCACACACAACTAAGTCCTCGGATTTAGCTCTCTTAAGACAATCGCACAACTAATCTAACCAAAGCAACTCTTCGGTTTTATCTTGTCTAACAGTTAGACATCAAGCTAATTTGGCTTCAAAACCCGCTTTTTGAACGTGCTCCATTAAACAACATTATTAGTGTAGTCTATAGTTTAGTGCAGCTTAAAAGTTTAATTAAAAATAATAATGATAACCTAAACAATATTGCTAAAGCAGATGGATTACTCTACATACTATTATGGCCTGACCACACTGTTACTCACCAAATTGCAAAAAACAGGAGTCAATCGAATTCAGCGCCATCAAATCCGAATGAGCAGATATTGAGGTTCAGATCAGCCAAAAGAACCCAGAACTGGTTCGATGTTCTCAGTGATCATGAGATTCTCACTCTGGTGATTGGTACGAACAAAGCACGTACGCACTGCTTCCCCGGTGCTAGGGTTCTTGATTTAGCCGCACATTTACCTGCAACCCTGAAGCCTGATGGCAACATCAAGCACAACGGCTCTTATGAGACGTCTCGTCGGCAGTGTGAGGTGCTAAAAGCGGATCACAGTAAACTGATCCGCACCCCTCGCAACCGGTCACCCGCGACCCAAATTATTGTCTCTGGCCCTCTGCCAACGTATCGAAGGGGAACCGATAAATTCAGCAGACTTTCTGCGCTGGATTTCTAAGCAGCGTTTTTTGTTTGTTAGTTTCTGTTTTGTCTTTGTTGTTTTCTTTGTTTGTTTGTTTTCAGGTGCTGTCCGGCAAACTGTTCGTCGATGGATGTTGAGTTTGTATGTTCTTTATGCTGGGGAGGTGATTAGCACCTGCCTCAGTCAGCGAGGCTCCCAGGGGCCTCACGGAGGAACTCCTCTCTACTTTAGCAATTGCTAAAGAAGCGCTAAATAAAAACTTGATTGATTGATTAATTGATCCTCTTCATGTCTATCAAGAAAATCCCATGTGCCTGTTACAGATACTTTTCTGATTTTGGAATTTCTTGTTTTAACAGTTTAGGTACAGAACATTGGAAACTTACGAAAGACTCGTAACATCCAAACGGAAGCTCAAGAAGCAAAAGAGAGGCAGAAAAGATAGGAAAATAAGGAGAAAGCCGTGGGAGAAGGATGATGATGATGATGATGATGAAGAATTGCTTTCAGATGAGGACGGAGAAGAATTATGTTATACGATGAATGGAAGCAAGAGGAAAAAGCTGGATTACAGCTATAAAGAAGAAGACGGAGTTGTTTACGTGGAGGCTGACATTGATGACAACGAAGACGAGCTGTCAATGACTGAGGAGGTTCACATTTCCATCTCTTCTGTATAAAGCAGAATTGTATATTTATGAAATCTGATAAATATCTTGAGAATGTGTCGTAGGAATAATATCACCAGTATAACTCTATCAAATTATAAGTCCTACCTTTTAACGCATTTTTCTTTAACTCTTTTCTTTCTGTTCTCTATTATTCTCCTTTATTTGTTTTCTTTTTCTTATCTTTTTCCAGACATTCCTTAACTTCTCTCTCCTTTGTTCTGTTTACTTTGTCTTCCGACATCATTCTTTCATTTATTTATTGCACTTTTTCCTCTACTCTGTTTTCACTCCTCTTCTTTCTTTTCTTCTATTTTTTCATTTCTTCATTTTTTTATTCTGTACTTTCTCTCTCCTTTCTGCCTTTAATCTCTGTACTGTCTTTCTCTTATTTTTCTAATCACTTTCTGCACTTTCCCCTCTTTTTGGTTTTCTTCTTTTTCCCTTGATTTTTCTTATTCTCTCTGTAATGTCTTCTCAGTGTTTTTGTTCTGTATTTTTTATCTCTTTTCTATTTTTATCGTTCTTTTTTATATATTCTCATTTGTGACTTTCTGTTTTCCTCTCTCCTTACTTTCTCTCATTCCTTCCTTCCAATCCTCCTCGCTTGTACTCTTTTTTTTTTCATTCTTTTTCTCACTACTTTCTCACTGTATTGTTTCTTTTTTTGCGTTCGTCCTTCCTTTATCGTTTTCTCTGTGCAACTTTATTCTTTTCTTTCTTTTTCATTCTCTCTTACTCTATTTTCTTTCTGTCATTCACTGTACTTTGTCTGTACATTTTTTTTCTCCCTATACTTCTTTATTTCTTTATTTTTCTTTTCGATCTGTTTTTTCTTCCGTTTGTTATGTGATTTATTCATGAATTGGAATGTATATTAATAGCAAACTTTCCTAAACTACATTTCTTACAGAAGTCAACGTGTAATATAACCGATTCAATCTTTGTAATGCACTTAACCATATGAAAATTACAATAACAAGTTTTATAATTTGTAATGTTTTATAACTGTCTAGCCATAATATAGCCAGAGATGCTGATATGCCTTAAATAAGAAACAATAACACAGACTAAATCTTCTATTTAAGTGCTTTTGTAAGCTGTGTAGATGCGATGTAGATGATTTCACATGTAACAATCATTAGTAGTCAGTCTTTAGTATAGAATCTAGGGCTGAAAATGTGTCAGTTTCTGGCCCTCACAGACAGCGGTTTACTTTATTAGAAGATACCATCTTGTTTAACTCCTGTCTCTGATCTCATTGATTCTTGTTTTCACAGGACTCTGTTAGTTTGGACAATGAACCATCTAATGAGGCGTATCACAGCACCACTGGAGTCAGAACTCAGGTCAGATGCTCAAAATCACTCTTTGGTTTCCAACTTTAAGCCATTCTTAGAAACAGGTCCTAGTATTCCACAAGGAAAAGGGTTTTTATGAGTGTAACCCTCAGGAGTCCTAAGGATACGAGATACGAGAGCGCATCAAGATCACAAGCTTGAATTCTAGTGGAATTGAAAGAAAATATAAACAGCCACACAGAGCTTTATCTTTTGTTGAAAGAACTCATTTCCGAATTTAACACAGTTTTTGAGCGAGGTACATATTCGAATTGTGTGCACAGTTATTTTGTCAATTAAATGAATCAGAAATATGAAAACATCCAATAAAAAAAGTCCACTGCAATATGCAAAAAGTCTTTAGTTTTATGCAAATGCCAAACATTTTTGTGTCTGCGTGCTCGACAGGGTTTATACTCGCCTCAAGTGATGTTTGCAGCACCTCCGGCTCCCAGCAACCCGCCACAGATCACCGACAGCATCAACTCTCTAGTACTGGAGGATGAAATGTGTCAGAACGGGATTCTTCACATCGAGATGGTGAGAGTGGGGTCTCCGCAAGCGCAGTGCACTGAAGAAGGCATGAGCATAATGCAGCAAGATTTCGGAGGTCAACTGGAGACTGCACAGATGGTGAATTTCATGATTGGTACCTATTATTAACCGTGTGAAAAGTTATCCAGAATTAAATGAATGAAATTCAGACTCAGAGATGGCTTTAATTTTCTATTTCAAGCTAATATTAAAAAAAGATATCACTAATATATATCGTATTCTAGATCTTTTCTATAGTTATAAATCTTCATTCATTCATCTTCATGTTGGCTTTCTTCCCTTTCGAGGTCGCCACAGCAGAATGAACCGCCAACTCACTGGCATATGTTTTACACAGCGGATGCCCTTCCCTGCCGCAACCCATCGCTGGGAAAATAGTTATAAATCTAAATTATGATAATTTAATAGAACAGTAAAATAAACAATAAAATGACGCACAACCTCATCACACAGGAAGCTACAATTCAACTTAAATAAATACAGCTCACACCTTCAATTCAACAAATAAAAATGTATTGTCACGAAACAGAAATTCAAACAAAATCATAAATTCATACCAGGAAGACCGTTGGCATTTTGCACAAGTCTTAAAGTCTGTTAAAAATGTTAAATTTATCTTGTTGGGGCCCAAAACAGTTAGAAACAAAAGAAATTAAACAGTACCTCAAAGCGCAACTATCTCAGTTGTGGACGAGTGGAAGGTGGAACCATGAGGAAAACGGTGCGTGCTGGCGTGGCAAACGTTAATGATCCAGTTTGTCTGTGGCGACACACCAGACCGGCGTGCCTCGGTGGTGAAGCACGGCTGGTTCACTTCGGGGTATGTTCGGGTGACTTCGGGCCCGCTGTGTTAATGGGTCTAGCTCCGCGCTCCCCTAGACGGCGCTTTGCACGCTAGCTTTCCAGCAAAACCAGCCTCCGCAAAACTCCGATCGCTAACCGAGGTGGACTTTTTGGTTCTCGGTCTGGGAACCAACCTCGCTCTCTTTCATTCTCGCGATCTCCCTTCTCTCTTCCCATTTCCTCTTTTATCTGCGCCATTCTTCCCCTTTTCCTCCCACGCCATTCAAAATAATTTAAACAAATGCTCAAAATATTCATACATCCACAGTTCAATTGAAATTAAAACACAAAAGTAAAATCATAAATATAAACATGACAAAATAAAGACATTTAATAAACAAAATCATGAGCTTGCTTCCATCAAAGGGTTTCAATTTTAAAAGGCTATTGTTTTTAGAATTATTCTACATTGCTACATAATTTGTAGTGGCTTTATGTCCACTTGATTCTATTAATGTCTCTAGATTACCAAAACATGAAGTGATAAAAGAAAGTTGAAGTCTTTAAAAGGTGAATTTAAATAAGAAAGCCACTTCATGAGCAGATCATTGAGTCCCCACACATCTTCGTCTCAGAACATCTCATCTCTCGAGTAATATTGTCCTGCTTTTCTAGCTGAAGAGTTTGAGCTCTCCCAGTGTTAGAACCAAAACATGTTAGCGATGCTAACAGCAAGCGCTAGCCTGTCACCGTTATTCCTCACAATCACACTTGTTGTTCTCTTGAGAAAGTAAGATTAGTAAGATCACAATCACGTGAGATCACAGAATGGTCTTGACTAGAGAGAACTTCACCACGTTATATTATATCAGTAAAAGATTTGTTTAATTCCGATATAAAGTAGTCTCCACTCTTATCCAAATGTATGTGTTCGGTAACCTATAACTGAACAATAATTATTCTGGATACACTGATAAAATAATGTGAAGGGGAATCCCAGAAATAGCATTGTTATGTAAACTTAAACACACTCGCGTACTGTTGCTGCAGTAAATTCAGTTTCCAATTTTTTTTGTTCCAAATTCATGACCACTCACGAATATTGATTGCATCATGTTTGGTGAACAGGGCTTCGTATTGTGTTTAGCAGATTATCTGCAGTCACGACCACCAATCGGAAGTCTTAAATTCATTCATCTTCATGTCGGCTTTCTTCTCTTTCGGGGTCGGGGGGGAATGAACCGCCAACTCTCTGGCATATGTTTTACGCAGCGGATGCCCTTCCAGCTGCAACCCATCGCTGGGAAACATTCACACACACTCATTCACACTTTAACACTATGGGCAATCATTCTTATTCAATTCTCTTATTCCGCATGTCTTTGTTCTTGTGGGGGAAACCGGAGCACCCGGAGTAAACCCACGTGATCACGAGGAGAACATGAGAACTCCACACAGAGATACCAACTTATCCAGCCGAGACTCGAACCAGCGACCTTCTTGCTGTGAGACGACCGTGCTACCCACTGCGCCACCGTGACGCCTAAGTCTTAAATTAATTTTCATAAAAAAAGTTGCCATTAAGTACAGATAATATTGTGGTCTGAATGGATCGCAACCTCGAGTAACAGAGTAACGATATCAGACGTAAAATACAATATAATTTTCGCTAAACCTAGAAGAAACTCTGCTTTTTTACATTCACACCCCCTGCTTCTAGTCAAAAGATATTTAGTTTGGACTCTGAAAATAAGTGTGAAGCATTCAAGTCTCCTTTACAATCTACTCCACCCAGATCACTCAGATCATCAGCCTGGCCAGTCCAGAGGCTGAACCTGAGCTCGACACACCGCTGATGGAACTCTTTGCCTCGCTCGGTCGAACCGTTCTGCCTGCTCACTGGGTCGCGGTCATGTCCCGAGGACCTGTTCTTCAGCTTCTCCAGTGCTCCAAGATCTCCACCATGGCTGACACAGTCGTTCAGATCCAGAAGGGTTTCTTCTACCAGGTGTGTGTGCAGAACCAGCCTCTTCTTCTCATGCATAGCATCTACTCGCGCCACCCCACCTGCCTGGAGCGGGTGGAGGATGTGGCCTCGCTCCTCTTGGACATGGAGGAATTGAGTGTGTGCCAGGGCTATCAGAACCTGGACATGTGCTTACCTTGGGAGCCCAAGATGTGCGTGAGGGCTGCCCTGTGCGATCTGCTCATTCCTAGAGACCAGGAGCACTGTGGCAAGTGCTCGCAGACGCCAGAGAGATGAGCTAATTGAAAAATATCTTGGATTAAAGAAAAGACACAGGTTCTTCCAGCAGATTTTGAGCTTTTTGGAGAGATGGTGGAGCCAAACATTAAAGTGTCTCGTCTGTGTGGATGCAATTTTTACAATATGGGAAGCTGCTTGACTTTTTTTTTTTTGTGTTCAACAGAAGAAAGAGACTAAAATATGGCCAATGTTCAGTACTGGTTAAACTATTCTTTGAGCTGTTCAAAACGGTGCTTGTTTTCGTTTCATTTTCAGAAACATTGTGTGAAAATAACACAGTACATGATGTTTGTGTTTTCACTGCTGTACAACAGAACAGAAGTCATTACGTTTTAATTTCTTCTGTATGCCACATTAAGGTCCCATTGAATAGATGCTCAAAGTTCCGCCGTTTTATAAAATTCTTCAACGCCTCTTTCAGTTCAATGCATTTCTCTCTGAATTCTCCAAGATATTGATTTGTGGATGCATTCTTATAATTTCAATCTACAATTTACAGTTTGTGTGTTAAAGCTAAAGTAAAAGGTTTGCCATTTTTGTTCTCCCTCACTGCTACTTGAACATCATTTATTTGATGAATCATCTTCTTCCGCAAATTCTAGCATGTTTAAATACTATGGTAACATCTTGTCACTGAAGTTAAAAACATGCAAAAGAAAACACCTTAAAGGGATTCTCTTCCCCTAAAATGTAATTGTAGTCATCAATCGCCGCCTGACGTTACTCTAGACTGTTATAGCTTTGCTCTTCCCCTGAACACATTTGAAGAAATGTGGATCTAGTCCTGGAGGCCAGTGTGCGAGTGTCAACGGGGTAAAAATATCTCCAAATGAGCTCCCAGAAGGAACGCAGCTTTAACAGGACTGCAGAGACATGAGGGCAACTGATTAATCATTGTGAAATACGTCTTATTTTGGTGGTTGTGTATCCCTTTAACTGTTAAAATGTTGCAATTTAGTTTTTAGGGATTTTTGTATGTTTGGGTTAAAACAATTACCACAAAGTATGTTGAAATGTAAATGACTCAGTTCTTAAACTACCTCTTACTGTTTTAAGGACCAGTTTTAACCTTAGACTTTTTAGGGTGCTTTTTAAAAAAAATTTATCCATACTCATTTTGTTCAAGAGTGTCACACATGTGGGTCACCGGAGGTGCTCCATTCCATCGCTGGAGTTATATTAAAGTGTACAAGTTGTAGAAAGAGCCTCTGTTTGCAGGTTTAATAATGCATATTTTGTCTTTGTGTGTCGTTACTGTTAAACCGACACTATGTTGTACCTTCACAACTAAATTATTCTGTGTGGAGATTTTCAAGAAGATGTTACATGTTCTTATTTATTTATATAAAAAATGTTCAAAAGTTTATCCTGTAAGTTTCAGGTCGTTGTGTCTGCCACTTCCAGACCAGAAGCTCCAACTTAAGGAGTTCCACGTGTAGTGTTGTGACCCATCAGATCCACAGTGAGGCGTACTGCAATACACGTTATAAAAGGATAAATGTGATGCTTCTCTTACTTTAAAATATAGAGCGAAAGGAATTAGTGTCGTTGCCATTTCATAAATGTAGAAGTTACTACTTTCTCAAGGGCAAGCATTAATATTTTCTGTTCAAAATTGTATTAATTGAAAAGCATTCTTAGCTTGTGAGATTAATTTTTAAGTTGTTACATGTGGATTGCAAGAGGTCCCATGACTATAAACTGCTCTGGATTTGTCTACAATTTTATTTAGATTGTTAAGTAGAATCTTAAAGAGCAGGTTCTAATATCCACCAATCACAACGCAATCATAACAATGTGACATTATTGTGCATTGGTTTATTATTGAAATTAAACATGAACTTTTCAATACTTGGCAGGGAGGTGTCTTCCGGTCTTTGGCAACCATCTTAAAGATTTGTGGAAGATATGCATTACACAAAAAGAGTGCAACGTGACGATCATTACGTTTTTTTACACGCTTGAATCAAATACGTGCGAGAAGAGTCTCAAAACCACAGTTCACAAACCGTTTCAAAAATTCATGTTACAGCCACAAACAACAACATATAAATGTCTCACAATGTTCCTAAATTGTTGAAGACAAACAGATCAACAACATAATGCATTCAACTCTGAACATTTTGCACAAGTTTAATGCTTGTGTTGGAAACCTTTGTATTTAAAAATTTGGATCTATTTACAAACTGAACTGTACAAATAAGATGTTCCTAAAATCCTATGCAAAATGCAGTTCATTATTTCAGAATAGTTGTGCATTTTAACATAACTTCACATTACTCATAATTTATTATAGTTTGTTTGGTCGGCCCTCTACTGTGCTGCATGTGGCCCCTGAATAAAAACTAGTTTGGCAAAACTACTTTAGCAGCAATACATTGGAAATGTAAAAATGAAGATTTCGGCTTCAAAGTTTTTCATTTTGTCCTCCTCAGACTTGTTCTCCGTCATCTATCTTACTCTATCACTCCTACTCAGAAGAAACCAGGGTACAGCTACAGGACTTTCTCACCACTCGTGACATTTACGAACAGTTTCAATCTGGTTTTCACCAATTTCTCAGCTCTAGGTCTGATAAAGATCACCAATGATCTTCTCACTGCAGCGGACTCCAGCCTTCTATTTATTGTGGTACTTTTAGATCTTACTGCAGAGTTTGACTCCGTTGCCCACCATATAATGCGTGGGAGGCTGGAGGCTATTGGTCTTTCTGATACTGTATTAAATTGGTTTAATTCATCTATCAAGTCTTTCCCAATTTGAACCAGTTAAAGAATTTGCAAATCTGCTCCAATCCCTTCTAGTGTTCCACAGGGATCTGTTTTTGGCCCTCTATTTTTTCTTGTATACATTCTTCCTGTCTGCATATTTAGGAAATTTGACGTTCACTTCCATCGCTATGCAGATGACACTCCGCTCCATATTTCCTCTAAGCCCACTCTTTCAACACCTCCGCCTTGTTGAGTGCCTTGCCAGTGGTTTTCTGCCAACTTTCTCTCGCTTATCCATTCAAAATCAGAAGTCATACTCATCAGTTCCAAAAAAAAAAACTTTCCAAATCTAACATTTCTGCAGTTGGAATGGGTAAGGGAAATATCATAATTGTAAGGGAAAACGCATCCTTTAATTTGATTGCTCAACAAGTGCTTGCCATTAGTAAAAGTACGTGTTTTGTAGCTAAAAAAATGCTTGTGTTTGATACTTGTTAGTGATCATGTATATAATTATTAGTTATCTAAAGAATTACAACCAAATGTGTATTGTCCATGTGTGTAGATTTCCACAAGAGGGCCTCGTCATGTTATTCACTCAGCGACCTCTTAATCTCTTGTGCTTGAAGCCTTTTTTAAAGCGGATTTTTCTAAATTCAGCTCAAAAGCTTCTTCTATGCATCCAGATTTACTTTAGCATGAATTGCTTTTATTTTTAAGACCCTTTGAATATTGTAAAATCAACTGAAAATGGTAAATGTAATAGCTAGAAATTTAAATGTCTACTTTCCCCCTCTTCCTTTCCTTCCTATTCAGGATTTAAAACCAGCAAAAGACTATAAACATTTACATTTATGCATTTGGCAGCCGCTTTTGTCCAAAGCGACTTACATTAGGGGAGAGACAATATGAGATCTGTTACACCGTCAAAGTCTATCTCAGCTTCTCATAATAGAAATTGTATCAACTGAAAAATAAACCAAAGCAGTGAGGAAGTAGAGGAAGAAGATAAAGACAGAGGAGGGACATTTTTTTTATTTTTTTTATAGTAGGTGTTCTCTGAAGAGAAGAGTTTTCAGTTGCTTTCTGAAAGCTGTTAGTGTTGCTGCTCTCCTGACTGCATCAGGAGTTTGTTCCACCATCCAGGGACAGTGAAAGAGAAGGTTCTGCTGAGAGATGTTCTGCCCTTGTGGGATGGAACCACGAGTCGCTGTTCCTTCTCTGAGCGCAGGCTTCTGGAGGACATGTAGGAGCGTATGAGCTCATGGAGGTAGACAGGGGCTGATCTGGAGATAGTTTTGTATGCCAGCGTTAGCGATTTGAATTTAACCCAAGCTGCAATGGGGAGCCAATGAAGAGTGATGAAGAGGGGAGTAACATGAGCTCGTTTCGGTTCCTTGAAGATAAGACGAGCTGCAGAGTTCTGGATCATCTGCAGAGGTTTGAGCGTATTTAATGGAAGTCCTGCTAGGAGAGCGTTGCAGTAGTCCAGACGTGAGAGGATCAGAGCCTGAACCAGGAGTTGAGTTGCATGCTCAGTTAAGAAGGGCCTGATCTTTCGAATGTTGTGCAGTGCAAATCTACACACTCGAGTTGTCTTTGTGATGTGGTCTTTGAAGAACAGCTGTTCATCCAAAATCACTCCAAGATTTCTGACTGTAGGAGAAGAGGTGACTGTAGAGGATTGCAGCTGGATGGTGAGGTCGTGATGCACAGAGGGATGAGCTGGGATTACCAAAAGTTCCATCTTGGCCATGTTGAGCTGTAGGTGAACAATCTTTTGTTTCACAGGAGACATTAAAAATAAGAGATTTCTTTTTAATCAATATGTGTTTCTTATCTATTTAATTGCATTGAGAGGAGATCTGAGACTTAAAGATACAAACCATACAAGTTCCACAGTTGAATTCTCAGTCCCTGATTGGCTCATGGAATCAACAAAACAAATCTCTCACCTTTTAAATTTTTTGGAATGCTCTAATTTTTAATATGTGTAAGTTGTTATGTTATTGTTTTACCTATTTTCTTATAAGAAGCATTTAAAATGGCTACTCATTTTCATGTGCTCCATAATGCAGACAAAGGCTGATCCAGTTTATAGCTCAGCAGGTTTTATTTTAAGAAAAAATATATTAAATATCAAAATGAAATAATCATTTAAATCAAGAGTACTTTCCTGTGTTTACATGTTTGGAACATGACACAAATATACTAAAGAGTTTGTTTTTCGGTTTAACTCACACTTGATCAAAATGGTCAATTAATTTGAATTACCTTAATTCAGGGTAGTCAAACTCAATTCCTGGAGGGCCGCAGACCCTGCTGGTTTTTGTTCCAACCCTGTTTCAGGAGACACACAAATAGCTTCAAACAAACCCAGAGGAGCTCAATCAGTGGAGTCAGGTGTGTTCAGTTAAGGTTGGAGCAAAACTGTGCAGGACTGTGGCCCTTTAGGAATTGAGTTTGACACTCCTGCCTTAATTGCTTAATAATAATGCTTTTTAATTTTAGTTAATTGTTCATAACCGCCAGTAAAAACTGGGATTGAACATGAATTAGCTGTTTGTTTTAATGGATAAAAATATATGAAACTTATTTGTGGTTGAGTCAGTGCTGGTGTACCAACATCTAGAGAAATCAGATCTTTCTACTTGGTTATATTGTATTTGGAATGAAATGTACAGTTGTGTAATTAACAAGATTGATGCTGAATAGCTTAAACACCTAAAGAGCAGAGAGACCGCGTTCATGGAGCTTCTTATCGATCGTGAATGAGTTTCTTTGTCTCCAGATAGAAGAGTCAGAAAAGGGAGACGCTGGCTTTCCTGCGCTCTATCTATTTTTCATCATATTCTGGTCCTCAACGAGTGCTTTCACTGGATGTGCTTGTTTTTTCATGGTCTAGCAGACGATTGTTAAACTCTATACTGAGTTGATTCTATATGCTTGTTTTATGGTATTTTATGATGTTGTATTGGGGCGTCACGGTGGCGCAGTGGGTAGCACGGTTGTCTCACAGCAAGAAGGTCGCTGGTTCGAGCCTCAGCTGGGTAGCTTTGGTATCTCTGTGTGGAGTTCTCATGTTCTCCTCGTGATCGCGTGGGTTTACTCCGGGTGCTCCGGTTTCCCCCACAAGAACAAAGACATGCGGAATAAGTGAATTGAGAAAAAACAATTGTCCATAGAGAATGAGTGTGTGTGAATGTTTCCAACGATGGGTTGCGGCTGGAAGGGCATCCGCTGCGTAAAACATATGCCAGAAGAGTTGGTGTCTCATTCTGCTGTGGAGACCCCGAAAGGGAAGAAAGCCGACATGAAGATGGATGGATGGATGATGTTGTATTGTGAGCTATTAATATTGTTGACCTCTGGCTGCGTCGAGGTACCGGTGGGCAATCAAGCAAAGGTATTGAGTGTGTTAGCCCTGACTGGTAATCTCCAGCAGGGTTTTAGCGATCAGGGCTGTGGATTAACCCCTGCGCCGCCAGAGAGGGATCAGGAGTCACTTCAACCGCTGAATTAATCACAACACTGCCGTATCGCAGCGGGGACAGCGACGCTGTTAGATGTGCATTAGTCCCTGTGGATTGCTGATTTTCTATCACTCTGTCTTCAGAGGCTGATTTCAAAGAAATGCAGTTGAAACCATACATTATCACAGCTTTTTCATTTTTGATCAAGATAGATCTTTGTTTTACTCCTTCATTTGGAAATATTGACAATATTTGATTTCTGTTATTGTACGTATATGAAAATCGGTGCGTTATTGTAAATATCTGTGTAAAAAAGTCTGCGCATTACATATACAAATAATTATATAAAATATACTTTTAGTTATAGTTTTTAATCGTAAACATTTAACATTTGCAATTTATGATCCAAAAATGTTTGTTTATTTATTTATTAGTAAGGTCCACGTTTAGTGCATACAAATGTCTAAAAAGTAAACAATTTTTTAAGCCAACAAACTTGTGTTTATTTCATTTCTGTACAATAAAGGCTAACCAAAGTGTAATATAGGAATATGTTTTTTTGTTACGTGTTTAACTAAAGATTAGTAATATATCCTAACCAGGTAACTTTTGTAGTTTTGTTCAGGCAAGACAAATTTGTACAACTTTGATAAATAAAGAACAAGAATAAAATCTGTATGGATTCATGTTTTGACTGTTGCTGCTGATAAGTTCAGATTTGTACATTTTTAATCTTGAACAACATCGCGGGATTATCCTTTTTGAGCAAGGATGAGTAACTGTAGAAGTTAACGAACTGTACACGAAATTAAAGACCAAAGTCAATGCTGGAGAACGTCTTTCTCCGGTGGCCTTCTGACGCACTGAAGTTATAGACCCTTTCAATGTTTGTAAGCAAAGAAGACGTTTCATGATATGTGTATCATTTTTTAAAAAGTATGAATGAACTATTATATTATATAATGTATCTTTACTTTTTTATTATTCATAAAATACATGCAACCATAAATGCAACAGCCAGACATTTTGGGTTGCTGGGATACAGGAAAACTGTTTTAAAGCCTCGCTGTCACCTCCACTTCCGTTTCCAAGATGCGTGCGCACCTATCTGATCACGTGACCTGTAGAAGGGTATATACGATATTGACAGTAAACCTTCCGCTTGGACGCCTCACAATCCTTGATTTTAGACCAGACTCCATAACACACAATCATTCATAAAACCATATAATCATTCATAAAATGTTGCCCCATGAACGGTACAAAGTAAAAAAAAAATAATCACCGCCCCTTTAAAAAAAAACCTTCAACAAGAGCTTACTCAAAGAGAACCTCATAACACTTAATATAAGCTAAAATCATAAGCAATGCTGAGCGGTTAAAACTGTGGTGCATGGATAAGTGATTCTCGGGTGGTTTTATGTTAAAAATAGTGAACGCAACAACATCCGAGCGGAACAGAAGGGGTTAACCCGAGCAGCGAGCGTCGCTGAGCTCTGATTGGTTCGTCCGCTGTTTGAAGATGAAAGCAGGACAATAAAACATCCAGCTCATGCAGATGGAGGGAGGGAGAGAGAGAGAGTAGAGAGAGAGAGAAGAGAGAAGAGAGAGAGAGAGAGAGAGAGAGAGGATCAGCGAGAGAGAGAGAGAGAGTACTCGCTATAGCAGATCGCTATCTCGATGCTATTCGCGACTCGCTTATTCTCGTCTTCTCTATCTCGCTGACTCTCTTCTCTCTCGTCCTAGTCTCTCGCCTCTCTCTCTCTCTCTCTCTGTCTCTCTCTCTCTGTCTCTCCTCCTCTCATCTCTCTCTCTTTGTCTCTCTCTCTCTCCCTCTCTCGCTCTCGCTCTCCTTTCTCTCTCTCTCTGCCCCTCTCTCTCTTTCTCTCTCTCTCGCTCTCTCTCTCTCCTTTTCTCTCTGCTCTATCAGAGAGAGAGGAGAGAGAGGCTGTATACGAGGTCCCATGACTGATGAGGATGCAGGGCTGGGCTCAACGCTGCAGCTGAACGCAGGACCGAAGCTGGCGAGCAGAAGTTGAGATGAAGATCCAGAGGGACGCACGTGGACTCCTGCAGCTTCCTCTCAGGTACCTCTCTCTCTCTCTCTCTCTCTCTCTCTCTCTCTCTCCTCACATCACATCACGCTGTGGTGGTTGTGATGGGCTTCGCATGATTGGCAGCTCATTGATCTGAGCTGGAGATGCCAGCACACATCTGCAGCATCTGTATGATGGCACGCACACGTGCTGAACTCTGAGATGTGCGTTATAACATTTTGTGTCGCTTTGATACTGTGCAGTCTTATATGGAGGAGTAATTGAGTCTGTTAAATTAATTAATTTATGAACTTGTGATCTACAACTACATTTAAAGAGACGTGAAAACACAATCCACAAATACGTACAAGTACATTTTGATTAATTTCTGGATCTTTTACTCTATATTTGTGGGTCTCTGCAGCATTTGCAAATCTTGTCCTGTGCATGTGTTTATTTGAAACTTGTTTACTTAGATTGTTGAAGCAAATGTCCCCCATGTTCCTACATTAGGAGGTCGAATTCAACCCCGACAGCTGATTTGTACTGTTTGTTTGTGTTTATGCATTACTACTCATTTATCTGAAATATTATCTAAAGTCATCCTATTTGTTAGCAATATTTACAATGGAAAGTAAAAGTCTCTGTGTTTGGAGATGTGGAGTGTGCTCGTCCTAGATCCTCCTGCAGAGGTACAAATTGGGTCGCTTGCACAATCCTGTTTTAATCTGCAGCCGTGTTGGTTATTTCTGGAAGTGAGTCTGAGGTGAAGGTTTCTTTCAGGAGACGCTGGACAGCATGCTGTTGCAGACTCTTGGGCGTGTTCAGCTTCACCCTCTCTCACTTCTCAGGGCTAGCATGCTGAGCACCTCCGGACACTAAATGCTTGATGATAATGAAGCACACAGGTTATGGTGCATGGAGAAACTCATGCTTTATTTAAATTTTCACAGTTGATTTCAAGACTTGCAGTTAATCCTCCACATGTTCTGGAGATAAATCTGAGTTTTCAGTTTTTATGCAATGTATCACTAATCTATCGTAGTCCATTTAGCGGCAGCGACATCACCTGCAGTGTTCTTAATCAAAGTGGTTACAATACATTTCTTCTGACGTAAAACATGTTGAAACAATGTTAACAAAAGACGCTCAAACTTTATTGAAGATTTTTTGCAATTGTTTTCTATGGGGCTCTTAAATTTGATATGGCAGAAGGAAAATTAATATTTGTAATATTTTGGATTTTCTTTGAAAACGTTTGTGCCATCTTGTTTCATAGAAAATATGTTGATCATCTCTCACAAGTCCTGTAGAGTTGTTGGAACAAGTCTTGAAATATTTTTTTCTGTGTTGTCTTGGACAGCATCGTTTTCTCTTCTGAGTGATTTTCTCGTTTGAACCAGATACTTATGGAATGAGTTTGACTCAGTTTATGTAGCATAATATCTTTTATATTGTATTGTGTAATAATTTTTTATTTAAGGAGTTTGTCAAGTTATGCTATGACTTACATTTTGCACTTTTAACATCGGTTGTTCTAAGGGATCTGTTCCTTTTGTCGCCAGCCCCTAGTGTCTAGTTGATTGCAGTTCAGTGAAAAAATCCCTGCTTCTTTACTAAAGAAAGGTTTGTAGTCTTAGTACTGTGTTCTTTTTAAACATCTTTTAATACTAATAGTTTTTGACTTATAAAATACTTGTTCACTGATTAACAGTGTCATTAAAGATTTCATATTATCCCAATTTTACATCATTTATAATAAACGTTTGACCCATGTAGGCTGCACCATAAATCAAAATGGAGTATTTATTGTAACCAAATGAGCAGTGTATCTCATGTTCCTCTCACTCTTCCTTCTGCCACACAATGCTGGGTCGCCACACAGAAAATCCTCCCACTTCCAATGAATACATTCATCTTTTGGTAAGCCAAAAATGTGTTATGGCTTGGGGCAAACACACTTCTTTTTTATTGTTCTACTACGTTTTCACTTCAGTCACCACGCAGGTTCTTCATTAAGATACAATTGCTACATTGCTACAGCCATCAAGCTGTTTTGAGCTCCCAGAAAAAGAACATATGATTACACAAACATTCACAAATCAAAGTGAATATGATATGAAAATGAAGTTTTGAATGAGAGAATAATACTAAATATGCAAAGAAATTTGATATGCCACTTCTAAGAGAGAAAACGATCCTAAACAACTATTATGTGGCCTTGAGAGAACAACATCCTAATTCTATTTCCTAGCCCTGCCTTCCATTTAATGATTTAAATGAAAAGAAAGACTTTACTGGAATCATTTAAAATGTGCTACACGTTGCACAAATTCTAAAAACATCTTGAGGCAAATGCAATCTCAGATCCCTTTAAAGAGTACCAGAAATTAAATCTGTGTCGACTATCTATTAGTTACAGTTAGACCTGAGAGTTACAGATACGACCATAAACCCACTATTCCTCCAGGATATTATCTGCACTTATACCAGACTCTATACTCATTACATAAATATTTAAAGTCTCTCACTCTCAGATCTTTAACACACAATGTCATGAATATCAAAATATCACTTAACATCTAATGCTTTATGAGTCTGAACTCCTTTAGTTCTTCGCTAAAGGAGCTAAACGACTTGTTATCCTCTCTTTAGAGATCATATGTGTAATCAGAGGATTACTCCCGAAATGAGGAGGCGAAGTGAAAAAGAGAGAAAGGCAGAGAGGGGGAGAGAAAAGAAGGCTGGAGATATTTTAACTGGGTTATGCTGTTGTTGAGTGGAAAAGTCTCCTGAATATAACTGTTAGCCTGAATTATAAGATCTACCTTGGCCTTGAAAGAGTAGCTTGTGTGTGTGTGTGTGTGTGTGTGTGTGCGTGCGTGTGTGTGCGTGTGTGTGTGTACGCGTGGGGGTGTGTGTGCGTGTGCGCGTGTGAGGGAGGAAGGGAGGGAAGGAGAGTGAGTATTTTCGCAGTATGAAAGCAGGCCAAACAGGGGTGAATGAAGGATGAATCTGTGTGTATTTGATTTGCACAAAATTGGGCACATCGGATGTCAGCAGCAATATGAAGAAGAACAAATAAAGCGGATTTCTGTATCTCTGAAGAAATGCTGAAGGTGACTGGGATGAAAAAGGCTTTGTGGGTGTTGTTGTGCTATTTGTACTCTTCTAGCTTTTTTTAATTATTTTTGAATGGTTGCTAGTTGTAATGCAGTTAGTGTTCTGGGTAGCTGCTAGCATGTGTAGCCTGTGTAAGACGCACATGTTGTCTTGAAACAGTGCTTAAAAGATTTTAATAATTCACAGAAATTCATATATCTGACTCCATAATTGATTTGTAAAAGGTTTCAACGTCACAATTGTTCTTGCTCTC
This sequence comes from Danionella dracula, assembly GCA_900490495.1. Classification (NCBI taxonomy): domain Eukaryota; kingdom Metazoa; phylum Chordata; class Actinopteri; order Cypriniformes; family Danionidae; genus Danionella; species Danionella dracula. Next base: position 1,234,581 of record UELW01000445.1, read on the forward strand.
CAAATAAGAATGTCTTTTATAACTCATTGACGTTTAATTTTAACTTAAACTTTAATATTCTTATCCCTTAAAAGTGTCTCGGTGAATAAAGAATGGCTGAAGAGAGAATTTTTTACATTGTTGTGTAGTAAACAAGCAGTACATCAAATTCAGTCTACACACAACTAATTAATAAAGTACTTTAAAAAATAAATTAATTACTCTAAAGAATAGCATTAACGCATAAGCCCAACGTTTTACGTTATAGTTTATACATTGTGAGAGTCTTTTCGGACCAATCTCCTCCCAGAGATGTGCGGCTAAATTAGGAATGTGACCAGAGAGCATCAGAGAAGTTGAAATCACTGTAGTAGCGACCTGCAGAATGCTATGGATTCTAGTTTCTGTGAAATAGCTATATTAATTGTACTACACATTTAAATGATGCCAGGCATGAGCCAGTTTTATGATCAACTCTTTGGGAATGTTTGAGGTGATTGAAACGGTAGAAGTCAGGGTTGGGTGTTCAGACTTAACCAAAATCTTTGAAGATAAGAGAAGACCCTACTGTTTCATTTGGTGGAGGCTTTCTTTAGAGTGTTGTTGTGTTGTTAATAAAGTGATTTAGGTGATTGCCAGTGCTGTTTTTTTTACCAATAATTACTACTATAAATAAACAATCTGACCCTGATAGAGCAAGAGTTGGTTCACAAGCAAAAAGCAGAGAAGGCTAAACCAAAGTTAATGTTATAATTCAACAAGGCTAAAATCAAAGTGACCTCTGTCCTGGTCTCATCCTTCACACAGGCAGCATACAGTCCAGGATGCTTTATAGGACTGAATGAGGGTTGCAGAGCGCATAATAATTAGTAAAGCAAAAAAAAAAATCTATTAATATCACACACAGACACACAACTATCTCCTTACAACAAAAAAACATTAACACATCTAACAGCATGCCATATTATGAAAACGTGACTTTTCTGACATTCCTGGCATCTTTAAGTATTGTCCCCTCATCAAAAACACGCCTCAAGTTGTATTGAGATTGTTTCACGCATGCTTGAGCAATGCTTTATTCCTTTTTTTATGAGCTGAAAACAGCTTGTTGTTCTAAACCACACCTAAGTTCTTAGCCCCACCCACTGACCAATCAGATGAATCGCTAGTACAGCCACTCTTTACGATGAGTGGGAAACGCAGTGTGACCTGGAAGTGTAAGAGCAATAGATCCGCTTTGGACAAACACCACCGAAGAAGTGTGTTTTAGGATGGCCGGAGCCAACCTTTTGTTTACGTTACCAAAGAATGAGCTTATTTGTCACAAATGGCTTGATTTTTATGTTCGCTCATCAGTGAAACCTTGAAAAGATCAGTTTTGTTTGTGAGCAGCACTTCACCTTCAACTGGTTTGTCAACAAAGAACAGTTCAATAAAGGACTTGTAAACAAGGCTGGCTTTAAACACAGTTTTCCATCTGTCCTGTTTGATTGATTTGGAGATCCACGTAGTAAGTCTTTTTTTTGTGCTATGCTTAACATACAAGAATGAAATATATCATTTTAACTCTGCATCTATCAACCCCAGCGCACCTACATGATTTTTATGACTTTAATCCTAAAAGGAAATTTGGTTTGAGTGCACACACACACGAAGGCTCTTTACATAGTATCTTCCCTCAAATCTTAAGCATGATCACACTACAAGATTTAACAATCGCTGTGAGTCACACACTACAGGATTACTACACATTATTGTGCCAGACTCACGCTTAAAAAATAACACGTATTCTTTTTAAGCGGAACTCTTTGGTTTTGTTTTTGCTGAATTCAGACTAACAGGAGAGTGTTAGTCAGTAGAGGGGACTGGCAAAAACGGCGTATTTTGGTGGGTCAAAAACATGAGGGGATTCAAAGATGTTGTTTTACAAAAAAATATCACATTATTAACAGCACAGCGTTAGTATAGTATAGTATAATATCTAAATACTATAAAAAGGGCAAAATATGGGACCTTTAACAGGTTTTATAAAGGCTCTCTGATTAAAGGTCACCACTGCTTCTGTGGCTCAATTTAAAGTGCATAGTTTTAATGTCAAAAGGACATGTCTGTGTCTGCTGCTTTACCGCTACAGGAGCCATCCAAAAGAGGATAATGGCTAAACCTGAAACAGATTGTACAAATATCTCCCATACCTCCCAAAGAACAATAAATAACTGCTCAGAGTGCAAGTGTGAGAGAGCAATGGTAATGTGAAACAGCTCTAGGGAATCATCCAGCATGAAAGCAGGTCACATTAGAGGTAGATTCTGTTTAAAAAACATATGATGCATTTGCTTTTGCACATATCTTGTTTAGTTCACAAGGTGGTCGTGGTGTTAACAAGAAATAATGAGTATTTTGTGTATAAATGTCAAAACATGGTAAATGTCATTCCTCTTTTGTTGCGGCATCTGCAAGGGGTCTTCAAGAGTTTCCATTTTCTCTCTGTGCATGCATGGCTTTTCCTCCCAGAGTTCATAAACAGTAATATCGGCTCTGTTGTCTAGATCATGTTTTGCGGATCAGCCGATGAAGGCGTGTTGAGTTCAGAAGATTAGAGGCTTTCAGGGGCTTTTCCCACGTCCTCGGCAGCTTTAAACTCTTGGAGGGACAGAGCTGAGCTTCAAAACCTACCACTTAGCTTGCTCTGTTTGGGCTACTGGAAGTGTTAAGCTCTGGAGTAGAATGCCTACACTAAAAAAAATGCACACTCCAGAGCATATGCTGGGTTCAGAATCCCAGAACCTCTCACAAAGGATTAACAAGTCTCTGTCGTCAGAATGTAAAAGCTGGAATCATCCCCCTCCGTGATAATGAATGAAACTTATTCCATTAATCTCAGTCTCTCAATCTCAATTAAGCTGAATTTGTGTATCACTTAACAGATCCAATATCTCAAGTACTTTTATTTGACCATTACTTTAGCTGTTTGGAATGCCCTTGTGAATGTGTATTTTGAGGGATTTTTGGTTGTGCAGGTAAAACTGCTTTATGTTCCTTTTTAATCCCTATAACCTTTCACTGGAGAAACTCGGCGGGCCCTCGGTAGTATACTCCTCTGTCTCCTATGGACGACTGGGACACAAGCTCATTCCTGAAGCTCTCTTAAATCCTCATGGGTTGAAATAAGGGCAGTGTTCAAAAGAAATCACTTGACTGAGGCAAATTGAGGAGACAGTTTTGACATCAGTGAAGACAACGGCTTCGACAGCTCTGGGGAATTTCAAGTGACCTGTCCAGTCTGTGAAAGCCAGTGATGTTTGTGCATGGACATCATGTAACGATGGCTATTCAGTAGATTAGCCTGACATTTTTGCGTGTTTTTGAATGTATCTGAGCACCCGCTTCCCTGTGGTGAACATGGATTTGACCTAAATGGGTCAGTGCAGAAGGAACATAGAGTAACATCGGTTTTCTAGATTAACTTGGGCTTTGGTAGTAGTGTTTGCATCACATTTTTGGAGGTGACTCTGAATCTGAATTAAGTTCACACTCATATGACAAATTAATATTAATAAGCTCAAGGAGCTTTTCCCTCAAATGTCATTTACTTGTATCATTATAAGAATAGAAGAAAAGGAAAGAGAACTGATGACTATACTATACCTAGAATCTGTGCAGCTCACACTGGGAATACACACCCGGAGCAGTAGGCAGCCATGGCTGCAGCATCCAGCAGCAGCTGCTAAATGAATATCTTTTAGGGAAAAGCTAGTGATGCTATAAACCACAGGTGTCTAACTGAACCCCTGGATGGCAAAAACCCTGCCATCATCCCAAACACTTGATTACCTGATCATCCCAATTAATGCTTGATTGAACGCTAAAGTCGTGTTAGTCATGTTTTAAAAAAAAAAATCATGAGAATCTGCCAAAAATTGGAATGGCACAATTGGTCTAAGGTCTACTTTATTTTTGGTGACTTCAGAGGTGAACACTTGCTCTGAAAATCTCACATCCCTCCAGTATCTTATCTATTATATCTATCAAGGTAATGTTAGCATCTGCTAACTTAACAGCCCATGTAACTACTTCATGCTAAAATCTCTCTCAAACATATATTAAGCAACAATTGTATTGTTCTTGATGGCCAAATATTGCTAATTTGCATACATTCAATCTATATCTTAATTTTCCGTTTACCCTGTGCACGAAATGTGCTATACAAATAAACTTGCCTTGCCTTGCTTACAGATTGTAACCGTTACTTAGCCTAGCAATGGATACATGTTCTCATAAGCCATTGCTTTTGCTTTCGCTGTTCATATCTTTCCATCTATATTATAGTTGCTGTATGATTATATTATTTGAGATGAAAAAAGATAATATTTTTGTACATGTCTGTAGGTCTCTGTGTGCAAACTGACTGGCAGAAGTGGAACATAAAGCAAAATCAGACGTTAAACATATTCCCGAAGTAATCCGATTACATTACTTTTTTACAAGTAATTTAAGTTACATTTAGCTACTCTCTATAGTTAGATCTGAGTCTATCTGAGTTATTCTGAAGCATTATTTGATTAATCTTTTGGTAGTGCTGGTATCTGTCCAAATCAGAGTTTTTTGGTCATTCAAACACGGTACTGGCGTCCCGGGGACCCCGCCCCCTCCGTGCCCACAACTAAGGGTGAAAGGTTTTTGTTTTGGCAGACGGCCTGCAGCCGCGATATGCCACTATTTTTAGCAGGGGATTTTTGGCATTGTTGCCATGCAGCGGTTGGACTCCAGATCTCTCTCCGCTCGATGCCTCGCTCACAACCAGACCAGCAGTTTTTTCAGCCCCATTCACTATGATGCTGACTTTGGACGGCTCTCCCAAGCTCAACTCGAGCAGAAAAATGGTAGGGCATGTGTTCTGACGCAACACCTTTACACATACAGAACTGGAGGCTGCAGGGCACTCAGAGATACTCCACCATGCACATGTTGTAAAGCTGCTCGCTAACTACCTCGGATTTGGCCCTGGGGATGGATGGCTGCACCTCCGCCGTGAGGGAGCATGAGCGGGATGCTGGGTGTGACTGTAGCGGGGCAAGAAAACTCACAAAAGCTCTGCAGTGCTGTCAAGGACGTGCAGCCTGCTCGAGAGGTAGAGAGAAAGACAGAAAGCAGTTCAAATTCATTGCCTCACCACCTAAAACGATGCTTTTTCAGCCTTCAGAAAGTCCTATTTGATTCAATTTCAGTGTAGATTTACATCTCATCTCCCCCACTGCATTGATTCAACAGCTGCTAACAGCAACAGGACAACAGGCATTTATAACAAACAGAATTTTTTTAAATAAACACATATTAAAACCTTATTATAACGTGTGTGTGTGTGTGGGCGTGCGCATGTGTGTGTGTGTGGGAGTTTTTATTAAAATTAAAGTTTCCCTCAACTTTGACTCAATACTCTTAGCACCTGTTTTCTCACACCTGTGGCTGTTTTTACTGTTACAATCTATATACTGAAAATAAAGATAGTATAAAGTTTTTAAGCAATATGTTTGAAAGCAGTTTTGGGTACTACATTTTTAAACAAATAGTAGCTAAGTCTGCATAAATCAAGTAATAATAAATCAAGTTTAAACCCAAAGGAAAACCAGTTTAAACTAACCAGTTTTTGAGTGTAGTTGTGATGCTTTGCAAGAAGTGAAAGGCTGATTGCCCTGAACAGGAGCCTCGTTTGCTTTCTGCTAAAATCTGACAAAAAACTGCTAAAAAGTGACAACACACTCACGCATCCATGTTATATACAGTTCAAGATGGCCTCTTCAGCCATGTAAGAATATCATTCAGTGCCGTAGGAACTTTTATCATAATAATCCACATCTGTTTTACTCTTCCGGTTGTTTCTTCTGTTTAAAAAAGCCTGGCCACCTATATACTTTATAGTTAAATACTGTTTGTCTCAATGTTAATTTTCACCTTCCATCTAATAGAGACCCTAAAAATCTCATCACCAATTTATCCCTCAAAATATTTGGGGGAACCTTTGGAGACTTTGTGTGGTTCTTTTTGCTGTCTCTTTAGTTTCTGTTGCTTGTTGGTAATTATGCATCTTTGTTTCAGTTGAGGGCGTCACGGTGGTGCAGTGGGTAGCACGGTCGTCTCACAGCAAGAAGGTCTCTGGTTCGAGCCTGGGCTGGATCAGTTGGTATCTCTGTGTGGAGTTCTCATGTTCTCCTCGTGATCGCGTGGGTTTTCTCCGGGTGCTCCGGTTTCCTCCACAAGAACAAAGACATGCAGAATAAGTGAATTGAGTAAGAACGATTATCCATAGTGTTAAAAGAGTGAATGAGTGTGTGAATGTTTCCCAGCGATGGGTTGCGGCTGGAAGGGCATCCGCCGCGTAAAACACATGCCAGAGAGTTGGCGGTTTATTCTGCTGTGGTGACCCCGAAAGGGAAGAAAGATTAATGAATGAATTAATGTTTCAGTTGATTCTCTAACCATCTGTAGATTTATTTTATGTAATCTCTACCCCTCAGCACCCGCACCTGCAAACCTACCATTATCCAATCATACACCACTGTCCATCACATAAACTTCTTTATTAGCAATTTCCTTTTTGAACATTATTCAAGTACTGTTAAATTAGTGTCATCTACCACAATTAATACCTGATCACTTACTGCAGCAAGATGGTGCAATGGTGGAGTTGGTCGTTCTGTAACTGGAAGGTTGGTGGTTCGATCCCCCTAGGGCCATTCTGCCGTTGTGGCCCTGGGCAAGCCATTTCATCCACATTGCCCAGTATGGATGTGTGTGACTGGTGGAGTGTGTTTGGTGGATGCGTGTGACTGGTGGAGGGTGTTTGGTGGATGAGTGTGACTGGTTGGGGGTGTTTGGTGGATGCGTGTGACTGGTGGAGTGTGTTTGGTGGATGAGTGTGACTGGTGGAGTGTGTTTGGTTGATGTGTGTGACTGGTGGAGTGTGTTTGGTGGATGAGAGTGACTGGTGGAGTGTTTGGTTGTGAGGATGTGAGTGACTGGTGGAGTGTGTTTGGTGGATGAGAGTGACTGGTGGAGTGTGTTTGGTGGATGTGTGTGACTGAAAGAGGGTGTTTGGTGGATGAGAGTGACTGGTGGGGTGTGTTTGGTGGATGAGAGTGACTGGTGGAGTGTGTTTGGTGGATGCGTGTGACTGGTGGAGTGTGTTTGGTGGATGCGTGTGACTGGTGGAGTGTGTTTGGTGGATGAGAGTGTTTGGTGGATGTGTGTGACTGGTGGAGTGTGTTTGGGATGGTGAGTGACTGGTGGAGTGTGTTTGGTGGATGTGTGTGACTGGTGGAGTGTGTTTGGTGGATGTGAGTGACTGGGGTGTGTTTGGTGGATGCGTGTGACTGGTGGAGTGTGTTTGGTGGATGAGAGTGACTGGTGGAGGGTGTTTGGTGGATGTGTGTGACTGGTGGAGTGTGTTTGGTGGATGTGAGTGACTGGTGGAGGGTGTTTGGTGGATGTGAGTGACTGGTGGAGTGTGTTTGGTGGATGCGTGTGACTGGTGGAGTGTGTTTGGTGGATGAGAGTTACTGGTGGAGTGTGTTTGGTGGATGTGTGTGACTGGTGGAGTGTGTTTGGTGGATGTGAGTGACTGGTGGAGTGTGTTTGGTGGATGTGAGTGACTGGTGGAGGGTGTTTGGTGGATGTGAGTGACTGGTGGAGTGTGTTTGGTGGATGTGAGTGACTGGTGGAGTGTGTTTGGTGGATGTGAGTGACTGGTGGAGGGTGTTTGGTGGATGTGAGTGACTGGTGGAGTGTGTTTGGTGGATGTGAGTGACTGGTGGAGGGTGTTTGGTGGATGTGAGTGACTGGTGGAGGGTGTTTGGTGGATGAGTGTGACTGGTGGAGTGTGTTTGGTTGATGTGTGTGACTGGTGGAGTGTGTTTGGTGGATGAGAGTGACTGGTGGAGGGTGTTTGGTGGATGTGTGTGACTGGTGGAGTGTTTGGTGGATGTGAGTGACTGGTGGAGGGTGTTTGGTGGATGTGAGTGACTGGTGGAGTGTGTTTGGTGGATGCGTGTGACTGGTGGAGTGTGTTTGGTGGATGAGAGTGACTGGTGGAGGGTGTTTGGTGGATGTGTGTGACTGGTGGAGTGTTGTTGGTGGATGTGAGTGACTGGTGGAGTGTGTTTGGTGGATGTGTGAGTGACTGGTGGAGGGTGTTTGGTGGATGTGAGTGACTGGTGGAGTGTGTTTGGTGGATGTGTTGACTGGTGGAGTGTGTTTGGTGGTGGATGAGAGTTTACTGGTGGGGGGTGTTTGGTGGATGTGAGTGACTGGTGGGGGTGTTTGGTGGATGTGTGTGACTGGTGGAGTGTGTTTGGTGGATGTGTGACTGGTGAGTGTTTGATGGATGTGTGTGACTGGTGGAGTGTGTTTGGTGGATGAGAGTGACTGGTGGGGTGTGTTTGGTGGATGTGTGTGACTGGTGGAGTGTGTTTGGTGGATGAGAGTGACTGATGGGGTGTGTTTGGTGGATGAGAGTGACTGGTGGAGTGTGTTTGGTGGATGCGTGTGACTGGTGGAGTGTGTTTGGTGGATGCGTGTGACTGGTGGAGTGTGTTTGGTGGATGAAAGTGTTTGGTGGATGTGTGTGACTGGTGGAGTGTGTTTGGTGGATGTGAGTGACTGGTGGAGTGTGTTTGGTGGATGCGTGTGACTGGTGGAGTGTGTTTGGTGGATGAGAGTGACTGGTGGAGGGTGTTTGGTGGATGTGTGGGTGTGGTGGTGTGAGTGTGTTGGTTTGGTGGATGTGAGTGACTGGTGGAGTGTGTGTTGGTGGATGTGTGTGACTGTGGAGGGTGTGTGGTGGATGTGAGTGACTGGTGGAGTGTGTTTGGTGGTGGATGCGTGTGACTGGTGGAGTGTGTTTGGTGGATGAGAGTTACTGGTGGAGGGTGTTTGGTGGATGTGTGACTGGTGGAGTGTGTTGTGGATGTGAGTGACTGGTGGAGGGTGTTTGGTGGATGTGAGTGACTGGGGAGTGTGTTTGGTGGATGTGTGTGACTGGTGGAGTGTGTGTTTGGTGGATGAGAGTGACTGGTGGAGGGTGTTTGGTGGATGTGTGTGACTGGTGGAGTGTGTTTGGTGGATGAGAGTTACTGGTGGAGGGTGTTTGGTGGATGTGTGTGACTGGTGGAGTGTGTTTGGTGGATGTGAGTGACTGGTGGAGTGTGTTTGGTGGATGTGAGTGACTGGGGGGTGTGTTTGGTGGATGAGAGTGACTGGTGGAGTGTGTTTGGTGGATGAGAGTGACTGGTGGGGTGTGTTTGGTGGATGTGTGTGACTGGTGGGGTTGTTTGGTGGATGTGTGTGACTGGTGGAGTGTTTGGTGGATGTGAGTGACTGGTGGAGGGTGTTTGGTGGATGAGAGTGACTGGTGGAGGTGTTTGGTGGATGTGAGTGACGGTGGAGGGTGTTTGTGGATGTGAGTGACTGGTGGAGTGTGTTTGGTGGATGTGTGTGACTGGTGGAGTGTGTTTGGTGGATGAGAGTGACTGGTGGGTGTGTTTGGTGGATGTGTGTGACTGGTGGAGTGTGTTTGGTGGATGTGAGTGACTGGTGGAGTGTGTTTGGTGGATGAGAGTGACTGGTGGAGTGTGTTTGGTGGATGAGAGTGACTGGTGGGGGGTGTTTGGTGGATGTGAGTGACTGGTGGGGTTGTGTTTGGTGGATGTGTGACTGGTGGAGTGTGTTTATGGATGTTGTGTGACTGGTGGAGTGGTTTAGTGGATGAGAGTGAGGTGGAGTGTGTTTGGGGATGGAGGGACTGGTGGGGTGTGTTTGGTGATGTGTGTGACTGGTGGAGTGTGTTTGGTGGATGTGTGTGACTGGTGGAGTGTGTTTGGTGGTGGGCAGGAGGTCGTAGGTGCAGAATGGCAGCCACGTTCTGTCAGACTGCTCTAAGGTAGCTTATCAGCAGCAGAGAGTGAATGTGGAGTGAGTGAATAATGCTCTGATAATTGTAAAGCTTCTTTGAGTGTATATAAAATGAAGGCATTATTATTATTACTCCTTTGTCTGTATGTAAAAACGGTTTCAGTGCACTTCCATCATTTAAACATTGTTTTTTAATATTATACAGAGGAGTTTGGGACATGACAATGTTATGTTGGCACCACAACAATTAGTAATGTACTTATATTGTCTTCACAGATTAAAAACATGTCCAACATGCGAACAAGATTAGGTTAGGTGGTTTGTTTCCAATGCTGGTCTCTTCTTCTATGAAGGATCTCACCTTTAACTATCATCATTAAGCTGCACCGTGCTGCAGTAGCATTAGTTACAGTATGAGTGATTAGTTTCTTCCGGCGTGTGTTGTGTTGACTGTGGAGATTCGCTGTTACTGTGACGTGAGGACAGGTGGTGCTCTATTTTTAAATGGCTCTCCTGAGCACTTTCAGGGTTCAGGATTGTTCACACCTTGATGAAGTGATGCAGCAATGGCTTTACATGCAAAGGGAGATGATGATCAATGAGAGAAAGTGAAACAAGCAGCTTTGAAAGCTCAAGTAACTCCCGTCTGCCAGATAGCAACTGGGTTGGGAATCTTATAGTAATCGCATGATTATATAGAGAAGGTTTTGGTTGCCCTAGGAGAAAATTATTGAGAGGAGAGGAAAAGTATAGAGCTGCATACACAGTCTGGCACACGGTTAGCCTAACCAATAATCCCAAGTTCTTGACGATGGTACCAGCTGGGGGTTCTCGACTTCTGTATGTCTGAGGTAACTCTTAAAAATGAACCTCAGTGGTTTTACTTTTACTCTTTTGAGCAATTTTACTCTAAACACGTCAAATTTCAAAACATTTTAAATTGCTCAAAAGTAAAAAGTGAGATAAACACAAGAAAAATGTAGTTATGAAATGAAGATTCACATTCACCTTTAGAGCAGTTGTGGTCTGGTGGATGAGGAGATTGACTTGTGATCTGAAGGTCACAGGTTCGATCCCCAGATCCACCGAGGTGAAGGTGGAGTGAGTGATGAAACACTTGCTCTGCATCTTTTCACTTCACTTTCAAAATACTTTTAAAAATTTTTTTTTGCTTCTTTAATAGATTCAGGACTTGCACTGTCACGTCGACTCTTTAAAGGAGTTAAGTAACCTTCATTGTGCACACACAAGGTTAAAAGAGCTCAGCATTTTGTTTCTATGTGTCATACATCGGGATTGAGCAACTGTGAGAGAGTATGTTTGTGTTTTATAGTCTGCCGTGTCCGGCTCTGGAGGGCAGAGGAAGTGAGGAGACAGTGCTTGGGTTTTTCTGCTTGGCAACTCAACTAGTGCTGCTCTTAACTAAAGTGAAGAGAGGAAAAGCAGATTCCTGCTGTTTGAACTTTCACTAGCTCGAGGGGAGTGGGCCTCTGCATGAAATAATAATGTCTTCGCAGAGTGAAAATATTCGGTGCAAAAACCAGTGGTTGAAACTGTGGAGGAACAATTAGTATTTGTTACAACAGCATCACCTGGAGTTTTAATGGCTTTCCTCCTGTATTTGGGAGTTTGGTTGAACTGACCAATGTGGTTCAATGTTCCTCTCTAAGCTCTCCTCATCATTTATCTCTCCTCCTGCAGCTGATGCTGATCACCTGTTTGTTGTCTGTGTCACAGTTTTCTAACCGTGGTTTCTTCATTTGTTAGTTTCTGTTTTGTCTTTGTTTGTTTAGTTTTTTCAGGTGCTGTCCGGTGAACTGTTCGTTGATGGATCTTGAGTTTGTATGTTCTTTATGCCGGGGAGGTGATTAGCACCTGCCTCAGTCAGCGAGGCTCCCAGGGGCCTCACGGAGGAACTCCTATTTACTCTACCTGATCCTCACGAGGACTTTGTGAAGCTACTTTGAAAGCAATTGCTAAAGAAGCGCTATATAAAAAAAACTTGATTGATCAGGATATTTTGTTGAGGGGTGGGGTTTAATTAAAGGCAAACGCAATCATAAGCTATGAAAATGTAGCTTATCCATACATTCTTCCATAACTTCTTCACATTTACATCAGTGGCAAATTCAGACATATGATCAGCTAATGTGTAAATAAAAAAATATATCTTTTTTATACTCATTTTTTTTACGTTTTATTTTATTCGCTTTAAACTAAGAGATTTTCAGTACTTATTGAGTTTGCGGAGAAAACAAGTTTGTTTGGTAATTCGCCTGCTGAGAAAGTTAGCACTCAATAGGATGTAAACAAACTGTGAACAGGTGGTTGTTTGTGTATTTTGGTAGGACAGGAAGTGCTTTGTGACTTTAACAGGAAGTTAAGGAAACTTTGCCCAGTGACGTTCCTGTACACAGTGATTTTCTTCTAAATGTGAAGTGTTAAGGCCATTTAACCCCTCAGAATCTCTCCTGTTCATTTCACACAGACTTGCAACACCAAATTTAATCCTGCACACAATGTCTGCATTGCATGATGGGTATTCTTTAGCTTTCATTTTATGTTTTGCCACGCCATAATTAAAAGTGCTGCATGTGATTTCTTAGAGCAAGTGTGGACAATTAAAGTCACCTAAAGCAGTATGGCCCTAGCCCAGTAGAAGCTCACCCGGACAGATCCTGCAGATTGGCTTCCAGTCTCTGACAGGAGCAGATCGTAGCAGCATTTCTGAAGAATCACGTTCTACACCTTTAACAACAGCCATTGTTAAACAACAGGCTTGGATTAGGGTTCAGTGCAGTGTGTTTGCGAAATTTTAACATTTGTTTTATAGCATTGTTTAAATGTTCCTTGGGTAACAATAAAAAAATATATTTTCTAGAATTTGTACAAGTGAACAGTTTCTGTAGCAAGAATACAACAAGTCTTGCATTAAAGCAATACAAATAAAAAAAGAAAAAGGGGCTGAAATTAATTCAAATTCAGTCAACCAGACTGATCAAGTTCATTACCACAGATTACAACACATTAGTGTTTCAAGTAATGTATTATGATAACGAATGAATTTCTGTTTATCTTTATAAATACAAACTTGTGAGAATGTTGAATGTTATTCGTGTGCACCAGAGGGCGATGTTTCTGAGGACAGCTGTTCCAAGGCTTTAAAAATAACCAACATCTCACAAAAAGCAGCTTATCAACTTTAGTTTCATGAACGTTTGACCTAAATGTAACTACTTGTACTGTAAATGATCATTAATAAAAAGTCAACAGTCAAAAGTTCAGGCAGAAAAGGTTACTAAACATTTACTCGTGGTTAACGGTAAAATACTTAATGTCAACATCCCTTAAAACTGAATTCTTATCCCTTAAAAAGTTACTGCTAAAAAAGATTAAATAATTATTTTTGTTGTTGATTCATTGATTTTACTGTAGATTTACATAAACAATTACAATATTAAACCACTGTTATGTTAATTTAGCATATAATATATACATAATAAACCCTTTGAAAACATCGCAGCTGTCTAAATTCTATTATGTAATTGTGTTTATTTAATTGAATATATTTATCTACTTTTTCTCCTGCCAATTAGATCTATATTCAGGACATTTGCAAAGTCATTTAACTGATATTGTGACCTCTGATAATGCACCTCTCCAACTATCTCAAATAAAGTCCTTGTTTTCATTCATCTTCATGTCGGCTTTCTTCTCTTTCGGGGTCTCCACAGCGGAATGAACCGCCAACTCTTCTGGCATATGTTTTACGCAGCGGATGCCCTTCCAGCCGCAACCCATCGCTGGGAAATATTCACACACACATTCACACTATGGGTACTCGTTCTTACTCAATTCACTTATTCCGCATGTCTTTGTTCTTGTGGAGGAAACCGGAGCACCCGGAGTAAACCCACGCGATCACGAGGAGAACATGAGAACTCCACACAGAGATACCAACTGATCCAGCCCAGGCTCGAACCAGCAACCTTCTTGCTGTGAGACGACCGTGCTACCCACTGCGCCACCGTGATGCTCAGTCCTTTTTTTGTTAAACTTAAAAGGATCAAAACAGAAATTCTACTATTGAGTAGTACCAACATAATGTGATGCTTTATGATAAATACGATCTGCTTTCAGTTGGTAGATCTAAATTTGGGTTGAGCAACGATCACAGAGAAGACACGCCTCTGAGAGTCAGCGCTCGTCCACTGAGAGTGTAACGCTCGCATTGCTTTACGTCTGATTTCTGAGAGAGAGAAGGTGTGGTTTTCCTCTTGGATTAATTCTTGAGTGAAATCAATGAGGAGAACAGAGCGAGCCAGATTGTTAGGAGAGGAAAAAAGCAGCAGTAAATCTGCTCCAGTCAGCTGTTCCTCCAGATCTCGTCCTCATACGTCTGGCCCTGTGCAAGCTTTTGTCTCGGAGCTTGTAAATCTCCAGAACTGTTCTGAGAAACCCAGACATCAAAGACGGGTGCGCGTGCTATTAAATCTGATTAAAGTGCCCTAGGAATATAGGAATGCTCTAGGAAAACCTAAGGCACAATGTCGAGTTTTTTTAATTGTGTTTTTTCTGTAGGGTCATTGCAGTTGTGTTCAATCAATCAATCAAGTTTTTATATAGCGCTTCTGAAGCTAGCAGATTTGCTAATTGCTAATGCTTTCAAAGCAGCTTCACAAAGTCCTCGTGAGGATCAGGTGGAGTAAAGAGGAGTTCCTCTGTGAGGCCCCTGGGAGCCTCGCTGACTGAGGCAGGTGCTAATCACCTCCCCAGCATAAAGAACATACAAACTCAAGATCCATCGACGAACGGTTCGCCGGACAGAACCTGAAAAAACAAAACAAACAAAGACAAAGCAGAAAATCGGGAGCTAGAGCGAGATGTTAGCCCTGAACACTCTGGAGTCCATCTGTACTGTCTCCTGTTGGTACAGCTTTGTCTCCTAACTCTGTTAATGATCCACTCACTCAGAAATATCAACCGCAGAGGCTTCCAGAGAACGGATGGTCAGGGAGGAGGAGCAGTCAGCCCGTGGTGCTCAGTCTTCTACGTCAGGGCTCTGGAGGGGCAGCTGCTGGGTTGGGGTCCGCAGCATTTGTGCTCTGGGTTAATGGCAAACACCTGTGAGACTCAGGAGGAGCCTGGACTGCGTCTGTGTGTCGTTTGTTTCACAGATGGCAAACATCTCCATCGCTGGCCTCGCCACACCTCACTCAAATATTCTCTCTAGCCAGTGTGAGTGATCTTATTCTTTCTATAGATAATAACTAACTTTGGGTTTGTAAAAACATTACTGGAAGTTATTGATTACTAAATGATATCTATAACTGAACCTGAAATAAAATTAAGAGAACATGAAGAAATAAGGCTGTCTAAAGTACTTCAAATGATAATGAACCGTCAACAATGTAAAAAAGGGTGTCTACAGTTTGATTAATGGTAAAATATCTTGGTTTTTATGAAGAATCTGTTAAAATTAACATTATGTTCATTAATATGTTAGAAAACTGCTAAATAGCTTTTTTTGCTATAACACTTGGCAAGCAACTGTCAATAAATCTCAATTTACATTTTAAAAAGGAAAATCGCATTTTAAAACGAATGAATTCTAAATGTAGAATTGCAGGTTTCATTTGTAATTTTTAGTAAAACCTTTTTGAACTGAACTTTTACCTACCTTTTTTTTTACATTTACTGAACATGTCTCTGAAAATTCACATTAACTGTATATTACCAGCATGTTTTCTTAAAACTAAATTAGCCGTATTAATAACGGCAATTTTGCATTAAAACATTTTATTCAGTATAGAATACGATGTAAAATTAAAACATAAAAAATCTATATTTCTAAATTCATATTTCAGTAAAAATTTGATCAAAAACGATACAATTTTTTCTTTTAAATTATATTTTCATGTTTAAATGAGTAACGAGTAACTTGATGAAAGTAGATTCATTTGTTTTCCTTTAAGAACACTCTCACAAATCTTTAATGAAAAAAATGTCCTAAAGAACTATGAAGATTTTTCTCAAAGAGATGTCAGGACACCACCGGTCTCGTGAAAGCAGAGGCGGTGCAGCGCTGCTCCTGAAAGAGCGCCACCGCCCTGCAGAGTTCATCAAGCACAACAGGTCTCAGGTCTCTGTCATTAAGAGCTGCTTCTGTGCAATCTGTGAGCAAAAGAAAGATGAAATTCTCTTGTATGGTGCAAACATTTGAAATGTAATGCTCTCAGTCTCATCGCTGTTCACATCTGGTTCTTTTCTACTTTACGCGTGTAATAAACACACTCTCTCAAACACTTTCAACACTCAAAAAGGATTTCAAATCCTTACTGACATACAAAATCTGCTTTAAGAATTCCTTATGGTCACATGACATAAAAATATTAGCATTTTTTGCTTGGTCTCTTGCCTTATTTTCACTAGAGATCTGTTTATAAAAAAGATCTAGAGGAACCTTATCTGTCACAGGTTTTCTATAATTTGGGGGTTCAGCTCGCTTTTAGGGAATTTCAGAGCAGTCCCTTACTGTAGCTGAGTGTTTTGGTAATGTATTATGGGAGTTTTTGTCCTGCTGAGTGATTGATAAGCCCCCCCCCCCCTTTCCCCTCTCTCGCTCTCACTTTATCTCTCTCTCTCTCCTCCCCCTCTCTCTCTCTCTCTCTCTCTCTCTCGCTCTCACTTTCTCTCTCTCTCTCTCTCTCTCTCTCTCTCTCTCTCTCTCTGTTTATCTCTCTCTCTCTCTCTCTCTCTCTGTTTATCTCTCTCCCTCTCTCTCTCTCTCTCTCTCTCTCCCACTCTTTCTCACTGGGGGAGGGAGGGAGGGAGGAGGGGGGGGGTGTAGAGGGGCATGCTCATGTTGAATTCCAGGAAGGCCAGGAGATACACTTTGTTCTGGTCTCCAGCTGAACTTCCCTTCATTGAAAGCTCCTGCGCTAATTAAACTGATGTAAATCCCAGATGATGAAGAAACCTCAGTCCAGCGCTTCACTGCAGCGCGCAGCTTAGAGCCGTCTGTTGTGCACAACTTCATCTTTGATTTTACAGTGAGTGTCAGAGCCGCGCACGTGCTCAAATGTAGCAAAGTTGCACTCCAAATATTTACCATTGCCTATAATGTTACATATATAATATGCTATACAAGGTCAATTTTGCAACTGAATTAAGTTAAAGTTAAAAACAAAAATGTATGTACATCAAATTAAACAACATTTTTCTTCACATATTAGCTGCATCAGTTTAAATAATTTTAATGGAAATTGTGATGATGCTAAATAAAGTAAAAAAATGTAATGCGATCAAGCTTTTTTTTTCAGCAGTAGCTTTTTTTTATTGTTGGCAATTTTGTTTACAATGACATTGAAGAATTAAGCATACACAGGAATTATCAAAATAAAAACGAGAAAGAATATAACAGACGAAGAAGACCAAAGGAAATAAAAATGTAATTAAACTATTACATAAAAAACGCCAGGGGATAAAAGAAAAAAAAAGTTAAATGAGAACAGTGAGAACAGATGAATAGAGGCATTATACAAAAATGAGGTTTTCACAGCTTTTTTGTTTGCCGATGTAGAAATATTTGACACATAAAATTCTACTTCTTTTTTAAAAACACAGAATATAGGATTCACTTTTAACACTTTGCACTTGTGGATGTAAAACTTGGCATGTAGAATGATTAAATTACAGATATAATATTCATTTTCTAGTTCTGATTCAAATTTTGTAACACCAAACAACACATTTATTCATAGCGAGAAAGTGGCATGAATGCATGTAATGTGATCAAGCTGCTAAACTGGTAAAGGGCACGATGAGGTTTTGATCACACGCAGACAGAACGCATCCAAGACTGATTTTTGGATAGACGTTACCATACAGCCTCTTTTATTTAAACTCTGGTTCACTCTGGCTGATCGACCTGGAGATGTGAGCGTGCTCAGCTGTTCTTCCTTTAAAGCAGGGGTTCTTAAATAGTGGGGCTCGAGGCTCCCTCAAGGGGGGCGCGTTTCACCTCAGAGAAGATGCTTTTTATTTTTCTATTTAGTTTATTTTTTTTAACTGTTCTAGAATAAAGTGCAATACCACTCCACTACATTAGGGGGCAGCGGCGCTCTCAGTGGCAAAGTATGAAGTGTAGACACGAAGTTTAGAAGACAGGCGGAGAGAGAAGGAGATAAAGAGACGAACGAAAGTCTCCCGAAAGCTAAGACGAGGAAATATGACGCGTTTGTAGCGCTTGGCTTCACTGTGACTGCGGTGGGAGATGAGGAGAGACAGGTGTGCTTACTGAGTCTAAACATGTTGCAGCGGACAACATGAAGCCAAATAAATGAAGACGTCACTTAAAGACGTTACGATCAGCCAAACAATGTTTATCGTTTTATTACGGATTTAACTTTTTTTTACATTTCAGATGCACCTTAAATCTTTTCTGCTGCAGTTAATAAAGCTATTCTTTGTTGTAAGTTGGTCCATATTTCTTTCTTTTTTCTCTTCTACGTTAATAAGGATACTGTGTTATGCAGAGGTGCACTTATAACACATTTAAAGACAAATAATACTATTTATAGCTGGGCGGGGGGGGGGGACGAGATGTTTTTTTTCTTCCAAGGGGGGGTGCGACAGACAATAATTGAGAAACACTGCTTTAAAGTGAGCACTCTAAAAGAGAAGATGAGGATATGTAAGGCAGATTTATGTCTTTATTTAATTTATTTTGCATTTAGAAAGTGTTCCTAGATCTGCGTTAAATATCTTCTAGCCCTCAACGTCAGATGCAGTCATTTTAGGGCATTTAAGGAAATAAAATAATAAAGAAAATTCATGCAACGTGAGAGTCAAAGGGGCATTCACGAGCCTCTGGGATCAGCCCAATATTATCTCAAAATGAGATCAGAAGAGTAGCGAAGCTTTAACGTGTCTGGAATGGCATGAGATACATGATTAATGAGTATGTTTTATTTTGGAGTAGAGTAACCCTTTGAAACATGCAAACCCTTTACTATTACAGTGCTTTTAACCTTTTTGGACCTTTCTGTGTGTCTGTAGCTCTGAGCCCTGGACTGCTAACAGGATCAGTCTCTTGTTTCGTGTAGGTGCTGGCCTTTACATGTGAATGGAAAGCCTGTTTTAAAGCTGATTGATTTGCAAATGAAGCTGCCGCTCTGTGAGCCTCGTGAAGATAAAAGGAGACGAAACGTTTCTGATGTTCCCCCATTTCTAAATAAGCTCTCCTGCTGTATTTACTGTCATTTTGGGGCTCCCAACACTAACAAATACATAGTTTATCTTTTTTTTAAATACTTTAGTACATTTTTAGGTTAAAAGGTAAACATTTAAGATGTACTTTTTCAGGTTAAATGTTTAAGAGTAGGCATAGTTAAGAGTAACAATTTACTAGGTATAGTTTGAGCGCGTCCTCTTCGTGTACTTGACATTTTAGAATAAAATCTTAAGTTTGCTACATTTTAAGAGAGAATTTTGTATCCTGAGGTGTGGTCTCCTCAACGTAGTTCTACATCAATTCTATATTTCAAGGGATAGGTGAAATATAGAATATATATAGAATTGAACTGATGTGCATTTTATGCAAAACTGGATAAAATAAACATTATTAATGTATAGCAATATCAACAGCTAGCCTAAAAAACGTGCCATTTGAGTTTGTAGTTTAGATTTTCTTTTAAAATGAGGTATATAAAATATCTGTTGTGATGAGGCTAAGTTGCTGTAGCGTCTTGTTACGTAATCTCAGTCATGGATAGGAACCAAGCAGCGGTTTCTTCTTCATAGAGCCCGCCTACCAAACGTAAACGTTCATCCAATCAGCTTCGCCTATTTGGAGATCGTCACTTTGCGTAATGAATATTCACGAACCGAGCTGATAAGTCTTTCCCTCCGTCTCCGGTGTGCCGTCTGCTGCAACCGAGCGCTCTGAACGGAAGAGTCGAAAAAGTCCGTGTAACTGAATAAAGTCGCTTTGGATTACTGGTTTTATCTCAAGCACTCTGTCATGACTTCCTCAGTGCGATGATTTTATTACTGACCGTGGATTTTTGGGGGCATCTTTGAAGACTGTTCCTGAGCTGATGAGGATACTCTTGTTTTTGCAGTAGGTAGATTCTGGCTGTGAATAAACGTAAAAGTCATATGAAAAGAAATACACGTTGAATGTAGCAGGTAAGAGCGAAAGATTTTGACGTTTTTAATCATGTAAAATAATAATAATAATAATAATAATGACAACATGTTTTATAGGTTAACGAACACAGGTAGAAAGTTAAAAGAAGTCAATAACGTTACAGATTTTTAGTTGACTAAGTGGCAACCTCAACGTGTTTTTCTTAAA
This sequence comes from Danionella dracula, assembly GCA_900490495.1. Lineage (NCBI taxonomy): Eukaryota > Metazoa > Chordata > Actinopteri > Cypriniformes > Danionidae > Danionella > Danionella dracula. The sequence continues at coordinate 1,254,826 of UELW01000445.1, forward strand.
GCGTCATAAAATGTCTGCTGTCATAATAACAGCTGTTATTGTGTGTTTTCGCTGAGCGAAGCTGTTATTATGTGGCGAGGTAATGACTCCCTGAGAAGAATGTTTTCATTGAGGACGATGCAGGGTTACTATTTAGCCTTATAGAAAAGTATTACTGTAAAAAGCATGAAGTAAAAAGATGTGAAATCAGTGTGTTTGGTTGGAAGTGACCTCAGGATACAGCTGGTAAGAAGCACCAGGATGCTGAAACGGCTGCTCCTCTGGGAAGAGGATGTGATGAGCGGGTTCTTCTGCAGGTTCAGGTGCTCGGGTTCATCGTGGTGTCTCTAGGACTACAGCATGGCAGCACTAACAAGATCTTAAGAGACTTGGACTTTTGCACTGTATCGGTTTATAAATGCACTTGGGGAGAAGGGAACATACTTTTTTTTGTACTTGTCAAAAAATACTTAATTTGGCAGAATGTATGTTAATGTATGTAAAAATTCCCAATACAAATATTATACAGGATTGGAAATTCATTTTTCTCCACACTTCTTTTTTTCCGCATTTCTGAAATGATTATGTTTAAACCATTTGAATCTAAAAAGACGGACACTATTTCTCAGTACAATTGTTGAAGGTCTTCCCCATCGCCTGCTGCTTGGGTGGAGTTGATTGGCCTGGAGTGTTTCTTGAAGAAGCTTTGTGTTGCTTTGTGTTGAAGGAGATTATCGAAGTGTTTAAAGAGCTACTTTGAAACCAGAGACCAGCCCCCCGTCTGAGTCAAGCCCCTGCGCTTGACAACCTGACAAAAAGCTTTCGAGGATACTACAAACCGCAGATCCAAGAGCAAATTCAGCCATGCCTTAATGTAGCAGTAAATGACCATATTGCAAATAGACACGTCTACATTTTTATATTTTAAGACCGTCTCACTTTGCACATCTCAATCTGCATCCTCTCCATTTTGAACAACACTCAAAATCTGTCTTGGAATCTCCTCGGGTGAAGAATCCATCCATCCATCCATCTTCTCCCGCTTATCCGGGGCCGGGTCGCGGGGGCAGCAGTCTAAGCAGGGATGCCCAGACTTCCCTCTCCACAGACACTTCTTCCAACTCCCCGGGAGGGATCCCGAGGCGTTCCCAGGCCAGCTGGGAGACATAGTCCCTCCAGCGCGTCCTGGGTCTTCCCCGGGGCCTCCTCCCAGTGGGACATGCCCGGAACACCTCCCCTGGGAGGCGTCCAGGAGGCATCCGGAACAGATGCCCAAGCCACCTCAGCTGACTCCTCTCGATGTGGAGGAGCAGAGGCTCTACTCCGAGCTCCCCCCGGGTGACGGAGCTTCTCACCCTATCTCTAAGGGAGCGCCCAGCCACCCGGCGAGGAAGCTCATTTCGGCCGCTTGTATCCGGGATCTTGTCCTTTCGGTCATGACCCAAGCTCATGACCATAGGTGAGAGTAGGGACGTAGATCGACCGGTAAATCGAGAGCTTCGCCTTTGGCTCAGCTCCCTTTTCACCACAACAGACCGATACAGCGACCGCATCACTGCAGATGCTGCACCGATCCGCTGTCGATCTCGCGCTCCATCCTCCCCTCACTCGTGAACAGGACCCCGAGATACTTGAACTCCTCCACCTGAGGCAGGAGCACTCCACTGACCTGGAGAGGGCAGGCCACCTTTTTCCGGTCGAGAACCATGGCCTCAGACTTGGAGGTGCTGATCCTCATCCCAGCCGCTTCACACTCGGCTGCAAACCGCCCCAACGCACGCTGCAGGTCCAGGCCCGAAGAAGCCAACAGGACAACATCATCCGCAAACAGCAGCGATGAAATCCTGAGGTCCCCGAACCGGACCCCCTCCGGCCCCCGGCTGCGCCTTGAGATTCTGTCCATAAAAACTATGAACAGAACTGGTGATAAAGGGCAGCCCTGCCGGAGGCCAACGCGCACTGGGAACAGGTCTGACTTTGTGCCGGCAATGCGGACCAAGCTCCTGCTCTGGTTGTACAGGGACCGGACAGCCCTTAGCAGAGTGCCCCGGACCCCATACTCCCAGAGCACCTCCCACAGGACACCACGAGGGACACGGTCGAACGCCTTCTCCAAATCCACAAAGCACATGTGGACCGGTTGGGCGAACTCCCATGACCCCTCGAGGACCCTGCAGAGGGTATAGAGCTGGTCCAGTGTTCCACGACCAGGTCGAAACCCGCATTGTTCCTCCTGCATCCGAGGATCGACTATCGGCCGAACTCTCCTCTCCAGTACCCTGGCATAGACTTTCCCCGGGAGGCTGAGGAGTGTGATCCCCCGGTAGTTGGAACACATCCTCCGGTCCCCCTTCTTGAAAGAGGGACCACCACTCCGGTCTGCCATTCCAGAGGTACGTCCCTGACTGCCACGCGATGCTGCAGAGACGTGTCAGCCAGGACAGTCCCACAGCATCTAGGCACCTGAGGTACTCAGGGCGGATCTCATCCACCCCCGGTGCCTTGCCACTGAGGAGCTTACCAACCACCTCAGTAACTTCGGCTTGGGTGATAGACGAATCCACCTCAACTACCCCAGCCTCTGCCTCCTCGACAGAGGACGTGACAGTGGGATTGAGAAGACCTCAAAGTATTCCTTCCACCGCCCGACCACATCCCTGGTCGAGGTCAACAGCTCTCCACCTCCACTGTAAACAGTGTTGGTGGGGCACTGCTTTCCCCTCCTGAGGCGCCGGACAGTTTGCCAGAATTCTTTGAGGACGACCGATAGTCTTCCTCCATGGCCTCCCCGAACTCCTCCCAGGTCCGAGTTTTTGCCTCTAACACAGCATTGGCTGCTGCGCGCTTGGCCTGCCGGTACCGGTCGGCTGTGTCCGAAGTCCCACAAGCCAACCAGGCCTGATAGGACTCCTTTTTCAGCTTGACGGCATCCCTTACTTCCGGTGTCCACCACCGGGTTCTGGGATTGCCGCCACGACAGGCACCAGAGACCTTACGGCCACAGCTTCGCACTGCGGCATGACAATAGAGGTGGAAAACATGGTCCACTCGACTCCATGTCTCCAGCCTCCCCCGGTATCTGGTGGAAGCTCTCCCGGAGGTGGGAGTTAAAGCTCACTCTGACAGGGGGCTCGGCCAGACGTTCCCAACAGACCCTCAGCGTACGTTTGGGTCTGCCAGGTCTTTCCGGCCTCCTCCCCAGCCAGCGGATCCAACTCACCACCAGGTAGTGATCGGATGATAGCTCAGCCCCTCTCTTCACCCGAGTGTCCAAAACACATGGTCGAAGGTCAGATGATACGACAACGAAGTCAATCAACGACCTTCGGCCTAAGGTGTCCTGGTGCCACGTGCACCGGTGGACACCCTTGTGCTTGAACATGGTGTTTGTTATGGACAAACCGTGACGGGCACAGAAGAATAACAGAACACCACTCGGGTTCAGGTCGGGGAGGCCATTCCTCCCAATCACGCCCCTCCAGGTGACGCTGTCATCCCCCACGTGCGCATTGAAGTCCCCCAGGAGAACGATGGGGTCCCCGGTTGGAGCACTTTCCAGCACCCCTCCCAGGGACTCCAAGAAGGCCGGGTACTCTGCACTTCTGTTCGGCCCGTAGACCGTAACAACAGTGAGAGACCTGCCCCCAACCCAAGGCGGAGGGAAGCGACCCTCTCGCTCACTGGGGAGAACTCCAACACATGGCGGCTGAGCTGGGGGGCTATGAGCAGGCCCACACCAGCATGCCGCCTTTCACCGCGGGGGACGCCAGAGTAGTGAAGAGACCAGCCCCTCTCGAGGAGCTGGGTTCCAGAGCCCAGGCTGTGCGTGGAGGTGAGCCCGACAATCTCTAGCCGGTAGCGCTCCACCTCCCGCACAAGCTCAGGCTCCTTTCCCCCCTAGCGAGGTTACATTCCATGTCCCCAGAGCTAGCTTCTGTGTCCATGGATTGGGCCGCCGAGGTCCCCACCTTCGGCTGCCGCCCAGATCACAAAGCACCGGCCCCTTACGGTCCCTCCTGCGGGTGGTGGGCCTACTGGAGGGCGATCCCACGTGGCCTTTTCGGGCTGGGCCCGGCCGGGTCCCATGGGAAAAGACCCGGCCACCAGACGCTCGCCTGCGAGCCCCAACCCCAGGCCTGGCTCCAGGGTGGGGCCCCGGTGACGCCAATCCGGGCGACGTCGCGGAATCCGTTCTTATCATCATTCAGGGCTTCTGAACCGCTCTTAGTCTGACCCGTCACCTAGGACCTGTTTGCCTTGGGAGACCCTACCAGGGGCAGCAAGCCCCCGACAACATAGCTCCTAGGATCCTTCGAGCACGCTAACCCCTCCACCACGTTAAGGTGGCGGTTCTAGGAGGGGGGTGAAGAATGGATCATTCTTATTCCCAGTATAAAGAAAGGAGTGCGTCAGTGGTGCCAGCTGTAATTAACGTGATCTTTATTACTTCGTCTCCATCCGTTGAATGACTAAAGTAAAGTTGTGCATCAGCAGCTGCATGCGAGTGTCAGTGCATGTGTGAGCTGCACCTCTGGGTTTATGGGTCAGTGCTCAAGTGCCACATTTCTGGCTCTTAACCAGCTGCGCTCTGGATCTCCAACAAGTGTGCACAACCCCAATGACATCGCTGATGGGCGTGCGCCCAATGATCAACACTGTGTATCTGCAAGAGAGAGAGAGAGAACAATAAATGATTTGGTTGAACTCATTCTCGTGTACGTGTTGTGCCAACTAGCAGGCATGGCTTTGAGCATCTAGATGTCATAGACTGGTTATTTAATGTAGTTGTTGTTTTCATGTTCTTGTGTGTCACGCTGCTTGTTTGAGTGAGTAGAAGATGCTGCAGCAATTTAATACATTTACTACATCAGAGTCGTCCGTTTTTTTTAAATAAGTAACATTTGAGTAATTTATTTAAACACAATTTAAAGATATCTTTAATGGCAGTTGTTGGATTAGCTTTGATAACTTAGTGGTTAGATAATTGGTAAATTGTTTCACAATTTCTTCTGATTTTGAGCCAGAGAAGAAGAAGAAGAGCCATTATGGACTCTTCTCCCCAGAGCGGCTTCTACCATCGACCGTTGTCTGGGCCTTTCCTCCTCCATGATTCTACATTTTCTGTGATTTGACGCTGTCGCGCTTTCACAAGAACATCCCGCTGGATGTCATTAAACCGCTTGTCATCGTTGTGACGATTATGAGGATGTGCTACATCAGAAAATCTAACTCGCCTATTATAAATAAGGCCTGAATTTAGTCTCGAAATATCAGAATGCAAGTCATTTTTATTGTTCATGCTTTGATTTTACTTCGAACACATATACACTTAGTGATATGGCCAAAAAATGTATCACACTAATTTTTTTTATCAAATCAGTCGATATGGATAGCTATCAAAATATTGTCAAATCTGGTAGTGGAACAACTAAAAGCAGCTTTTTGCTCTGGAGTGAAAGTTGTAAGAACCTGAGTGCGTTTTCAAAACAAGGCAAAGATGTTCTAAACATGAACAGTTTAAGATAATATTATAATCAAAATCATTACAATATGATGTATATCTGAGCCTTAAAAAAAAATTTTTAATGAGAAGAAATGTCCCTCTTTAATTTGGCGACAGTTTCAGATTAATGTGTTTTAAAAAGGTATTTTAAAACAACAAAACCTATCAGACATTGAGTAATTATTTATGTTTGTTTCGTCATTACCAATTATTATTTTCACATTTAGGATTTTACTTATAAAGTAAGTTCGCACGATTTATAAAACTCCTACATGGAAACATATTGAACCATGGTTTTGTTCATTAAAATCATAACTGTACCCCTTCCAGCTCTGCATTATGCTCTTTATAGTGCAATTGTTTTGTCCCACTTGAGTCTGGAGCTCATATAAACTCTGAGAAAATGATCTACTGCTCAGGCAGCTATTGAGCGCTGCCATCTGATCAAGAAAATTAACGACATGATCATTATCGATATCAAATTATCGGCCAGCCCTAGTCACACACGAGGAAAGAATTAGAATTGTGTCGCGTTTAGCTGCCAGTGTAAACATATTGAGTTCTTTTGTTATACTGCTCTGAATTATTGATCATGATTTTAGCACCTTCAAAGTTAACAAATTGTTCGTCTATAAAACATTTTTAGCCAATTAAGTCTCTCTGAAAACTCTGTTGTGCTGTTTGAGGATGTAAAAGAGAAGGAAAGTGAATGGAACTAAATTCTGATTAACTGATAACAGGAGCAAACTGAAGCGATCTCATCCGAGCGTCACACGGGGCATTCCCAGAAGATATGGATTTGATCAACATCTTCAGTAAATGATGTTTGGTAGTGAACAAGTAAGATGGGACCATATGTAACATTTCTGTTGACAGACTTAGAGAGCTGACCGTGTGTGCTCTTCATCAGTAAAGAATGTGTTTACTCCAGTGAAACTAATGACTAATCTCTTACTGATAATTGTAGGCTAACAGTAATAGCTCTGACCTCAAGAAATATACTTTGGATTGTATTGGAATTCTTAGACTTTTGTTTCTTCATTTGGAGACAGTGTTTATTTTATTTTTTTACATTCCACTATTTATGTTAACAAGTACTTTATGTCATACTGGGAAATTGATCTGAATAGAGATGAGAGAACCACATTCAAACACGCACACAAATATACAAAATGCTTCCGAGCGGCTTTGTATATTCAAATGAATCTCGATTTGCATTCACAGGATTGGCTGCTTGAATGAGGCCAGTCTTTAAGGCACATTCGTTTCCTTTTTATGGTTAAGAACCCATAAGCATCTAGTTTTTTCAGCACTCAGTTTCTGTATCCTTCTCAAATTTAATTTAGTATTTTATTTCATCCGGTGTGGAATTTAACAAAAAGGTGTTTTTTGAAATATACTCTGGCTGCTTATGCTAAATTCTGTTCGGTAAGAATGTGACACATTTGATGAGTCAGGTAGAACACAATTTTAAGGTTTTTGTTTTTCAGGTTTATTTTAATTTTAAGTTCCCAATCTATCAACTTATTTCACAAATATTTTAATAGGGTTTTAATTAGAACAATCGTTGGGACATTAACAACCAGATGAGAATTTCCCACGATCTGATAAGTTTTTAGGGTCATAAAAATGTTTTTAATGAGAAGTGTTCGATTTCTCAGTTTCTTCTTTTAAACGCAAAACACTTCTGCATTAAAATAATAATAGTTTTCAGCTATTGGATAGCTGTTACTCCATCTCGACCAATTACAAGCCTCCTTTGTTTTTAAATTTCAATCATGTCCTAGCTAAAAGACATGGAACAGCAACTCATCTGCTGTTGTGTTGTTAATCTCATGTGTAAAAACTCAGTTTAGAGTAGACGTTTAATTGAGAGACACATGTAAACTGTTTGCTTCAGGGTTTGCTTTGAGCAGTACACATTAGGAAACTCGCATCAATTAGTAACCGCTCCTCTCTGCTTGTTCCTCACTCAGCTTGTGTTCTAGCCGAGACTGCTGTTCCAAGGGCTTCTGCAGCTTGCAGGGTATCGTTAAAGAAGCCATCAGAATCAGATGTTCATTCTGTCATTCACATTGACAATTCTTTAGGGTAGTTTGTGTCCATTTGTTACAGGCAAACATTGCACACAGAGCGACGCAGAGATGCGACCGTGTATAGTGGTGGAATTAGTTTTGAAAGGCTCTTACGATCACAGACAAGGCATACTGAAAAAAAGAATTATTGTTATACCGAATGTGGATGAAGAACACTATAAAGCCACATTTCAGTTCAAACAACAGGAAAAGTCAGATTTTTATTGAAAAAGATGATTTTGACTTGAAAATGAAAATAATCTGCAAAACACTTTCCTTTAATTCACTTTAATTATAAACATTTGAAACAAAAGCATAACATCTCTGACTGTGTTTATCAGAAGATCATTTTAGAAGTTCTAACCATACTGTTTGTAATCATACTATCACATCAATTTGCTTTTGTCTGTTTTTTTTTTGCCCCAAATTCCTCTTACGAACTTTCTACAGTGAATATTCAACATAAAATCTAGGCTTATTTTAGGGTCTCTTCACTTCTTTCGTTTTGCTTTCTTTCTGGGGTCCTACTTGTTGCTGAAGTGGTTCTGATCATTTTTAACATGCTTGGCTCTACCTCCGGTGATTCATTGCTCTAATTTTCACCGCTGACTTCAAAGACTTGAAAGAAAGCTGTAAGATTTCGTTGAGGGATCAGCGGGGCGGAAAAAACTCAAGAACAGAGCGCTTTCTGATATCTCTGTTCTCAATCACTGTGACCAGAATCCGATTATTGATGGTTTTAAAATGATTTATTTGGTCTTTATTTGCTGGAGCAAGTATCTGAAGCTGTTCTTTTGAAGAAGCACTTCTATAAATGAACAGTTCTTGCAGAAGTAGAAGCTGGTCTTTTTCTTTGGAATGAAAGATAGATTTGTGAAGCACATTGAGTTTCACAGAACATTTCTTTTTTTAGGTCATGTTAGCTTGTCAGGTTGTGTAGAAAAGATCAATTCATTAAAGGTGTGTTATGGAATTTTTCAGAGACAGTTTTGACATTAGAAATCAAGACAAACATTACTTTAGACTAAATAAAGGCATTGTCCTAATTTTGATGGCTGTCACTGAAAGACTCCCGTCTGGATATTAGTGCAGATTGTTTCAGGTCCTCCTTTAATTTTACTCCATCAAGAGAATCTTCCAACCCGTCTCTATAGTGACATAAAACCAGCTAGAGAAGGATTTTTTTTGCTGCTGAGACCAACAACACTTTGAAAGTAGGTTGACAAAGAAAAATAAGAACACCATGTCAAATTAATTTATTAATAGGTCATATTTTGTGTGATATTAAGTCCAAAATTAACAACAATGTTTATAACAAACCAATGACTTCCACCACAGGAACCACATACTCAAAAACCTGCCTCGTGACAAAACATCAGTAGTTTTTTTTACAATCGCAGCATACATTTTGAGTATATTTGTCCTTATTTGGACCTGTTAGCAACGTCCCAGCAAAAAAATTGTCCGCTTGAGCAATCAAATGAAACGCGGAATCATATGTGGGATTCAAAGTCAGCACCGACAAAATATAGATACATATCTTTTAAACAAAGTATTTTGTAAAGAGCTTCTCCACTGATCAAATAAAAGAAGAAAGCGCTGGCCGGCAGGTGTTCAGGAAATAATGGCACCTGTTTAATCAGCAGACTATTCTAAAATGCAGTGCGAGTTTCAGAATATAAATAAAACCTTTCACAATACAATTCACAATAAGAGTGCTATGGTATTGTTTGGCTTACAAAATATAAAGTAAATATGATTACCTTCTCTGTTTTATCTATTAAACCTTTTCATAAACTTCTATGTGTGCAATAAAACTCGATTTCAAGCATTTAATTTAGAAAAGTTTTTCAAATTGCACCTCCTAAATGTGAAGTAACGCTGATCTTGTTAGGAACTTCGGTAAAATGTTGTCTTTACCTGTTGTCATTCTGTTTTGTTATGTATATAGATAGAGTATTGTCCCCAGACATTCAACATGTGTCCTCCAGATGTGCAGGTAGATGTTTCCCCCGCGTTCTTGTACTTCCTGCCCTCAGCACTTCTGAAAGACTGTTATGTCCAAAGGCCTTCAGACATGAGATTAAAGCATCACCCATCATCGTCTGCAGCCCAACAAAGAGCTACGGTTAGGTTTTGATGTGGGGAGCTAAGTGTTCTGCTGAATTTGTTGTTTGGTGTGTTTTACAAGCTCCCTAGAATCAAGGCTGCTGTGCTTTGGTGGATTTAATTCAGGAAAGAGAAGCCAGAATGGCAGTGTGAGTGTGGCAGTTTGCCCGCGTGTGAGTGGGTCTGCCTGCTGTGCCGAGCAGATTTCCCTGTAAGTGTAAAACGAATAAATTAAATGAGAGCACAAGACTTTGTTTTCTAGCCAGAATAGCGTGGTTTTATTGATCTGCTTTGTAAATACACCGCAATGGAGGAAGGTCAAGAGGTTTAGTGAGTCCAGATTGAACCAGTTTTAGAGTGATGGATCATTAAAGGTAAGACGAGAGGTGGATGAAGTGATGGATCTATCTCAACATTACTTATAGGATTTTCAAGAGGGTTTTCGCAGCTAAGTCGGCATATGGGAAGGCCTAGAAAAGTAATTTTATTAATATTGTGTTACACAAAAGTGTGTCGTTAAGAGTAAGAAAGTTGGAATGTGGGCTGAGAACAACCTAGACTGGTAACTACCCCTTTAAATATGCATATAATAGAATATTAAATATGCATAATAGTATGAGTGTTTACGAAACTCAAATTGTACGTCAATCACAGGTGTTGTGATTTCTGATGTAACATCTACTCGTAAGTTGCCACTTAAACCAAATGAACATCTAAATTAGTTTAGGAAATGTTTCTCAAGCCCCGCCCTCCAGCACGAATGCATTCCGTTACTCACAGAACAACGAACGACTTTGTGCCGCTTCCCAATCCAAACACTGAGAAGAAAATGGACGTTCTTTTTAACATATAAGACGAAAGTGTTGCATGATCTGGGACGCACTAAAACATCACGTGACGGAAGTAGTTTTGATCACGTCATTACACACGACGTGTGCGAGAACATAACTCCTTCTTTCCCATTCCTGCTTTAAAAAATATTCTAATAATAAACATAACACTCTCTATATTGATACTATTCATTTACATGCTTCTTCTTTCAAGCTTATAGGGTGAGCTTGTTTATTTTGGTCCAAGAGAAAATGCCTTCCACCCGAGCACAGGGGATTGTGGGTAATATCAGCCGGTTAAGCGTTCATCGTTCTGCACTTCAGAATCTAACCTATAAAGTACACATACAGGCATCGCTCTGACTTTTTTGTTATGTAAACCACAGTTTGGGACACCCTAATTCTCATATCGCAGCCATAAAAGTATGGATAGTGCACCGATTAGGACACAAGTACAGTTGTTAATGTTGGAATGCCAGTGTCTGTTTATGTTCACTTCAGTATTCTTAACAAGTTACATTTCCTGAGATATTTTTGCTTCTTCCAAAGTCTTTTAGAAGTAGAGTGTGCTAAAACTATTAGTAAACAAATACCACGTATACCATTAGTTCACAAGTCAGACATTTCAAGTGAAGAAAAAATAATTTAGAGTGTAGAGGACTCTTTAGAAGTGACTACCAAAATCATTCGGCTGAAAGTAACAAAAATATCACATTCTCGGTTGAACACTTGAAAATACTAAATAATATTACTATAAAAATATTGATGAATAGTGCTTTTAAAGATGTCAAAAAGCAACCAGCAAAGTGTAGTGAGGCACTTTACATGCAGACATTACTTGATCTACTCTATAAAGATTATTACTTGGATCTGGGGAAAAAACAGAGCGCACAATAAATAATCCTGGAGTTGGCAAGGCTTTTAGTGATTGAGATGCTTTGGGGAGGAGCAGAGCGAGACGGGACAGATAGAGAATGACCTGAGCATCAAGAAATCCTCACGGACAAAAAAAGAGAGGGGGCGCGAGCAAGAAAGGATTGTTAGCTCAAGTATTTGTCTGCTTCATGCACAAACACTGACAGCGAGACTGTTCAGAGCTGGATCTCATGTCCTCCATGACGAGAAGATCTGACTATCGATTGAAAAGGCAGTGAAGGAACTTTTCATTAAGTAATGTTTTTTTTTTAACAAAAGCCTGAAACGTTCCCTCCTTTTTGTTCACAAAGTATATTTAAACGATTCAATCAATAGAACAAGAGTCCACTGTAAAAAATGTGGAGTTCAATTTACTCAAAAGAAACTTTTTTCACTTAGAAAAGGTGAGACTAATCACAACGGCCTGTTGCTTTAATCACACAGTCTTAAGTAAAGTTTACTTGGAATCTTCCAGTAAATTGTATTGAGTCTTTGTATATATATTTTACCTAAGTAACGTTTTTACAGTAAATGCTTGTACAGTAAATATTTTAACACAATATTTTAAGTTATCTCAAATGAACATTTTTACATTTTACTATTATAATTGTGCCATGCTACAGCAAGTGTGTGGCTTTCCTTGAAGCTGAAGATAACTGAGCAGTCATTCTTCTGATAAGAACTCATAGTAGTGATGTGTCATTCATGAACGATTCGCTCTTTTTGAACGACTCTTTAATGTGACTCTGTAGGAACGAATCGTGTTGAGAGGGATTGGTTCAGTGGCGCATGCGCAGCATCCTTCTGGTTTTCCGAGCGTAACGCGCTCATCATTAATGATGAGAGAACGAAAGGAACGAATCTTTTCTGTTTCCGGCTCATATTGTGTTGGTAAATATTAGAGAGCGTCATGTGACAGAAGGCCCCGGGGCCGGACTGAACTCGTTACCATCAGAGAGAAGAAATGTGAGGAACGAATGAGACTTTAACCTAAACACAGATCAGAGCTGAGCTGAACCAGACTAAAAGACCCAGGTAGGCTTAAGTAAAATATGTTTTTTTGTCTTCGAGCATTATAGTTTTGTCTTATTTGTAGTGTGATTCGGGTTTGTGTAGATACTGAATGTGTTAGGGAAGAAACACACATTTTATTGGTGTTACTTAAATGAATGAAATGAACAAAATGACTCGAAAAAAGATTAATTCATTTCGCTGAACGGGACTCAAAGATCTGAGTCGAAAAAAAAAAAAAAGATCCGAGTCGGAGAAATGATCTGAACTTCCCATCACTATCTCATAGAACATTGTTCCTGAAGCCAGGAATCGCTCAATAATTGTTGAGCTTTTTGATAAAGCACAGCGATGCGCCAGAAACACCAAACACAACAGAACTCTTATTAACGGTGTCCCAAAAAGTGTCCCCCAAATACCCAAGCTTCTTTCCCCACAGACGTTCTTTCTGAACAAAACTCTTGATTATACATCGGGGAACAATTTAACAACAGAGTTATTTGGTTTTAAAGGAGCTCCAGTCGTTCCTCTATGACGTCACTCTCTGTGCGCCACTCTCTCGGAGCCAAAGACGCATGCGCATAAATTATATCGCTGAATTGAGTGAATTTAACTTGAATTGTTAGTGTTTGCCATCTAATCAAATCGCAGCAAAAAATTAAGTAAATATTACTTAGGAAATTGTATCTAAATTTACAAATATTTTTTAATAACAATACATGACAAAGAAACTTTAAGTAAAAAGTTTCTTTGTCTGAAATAAAGAAAAAAAAACTGAAATAAACATGGCATTTATTTTGTAAAAACTGAAAAATAGTATTTATTTGTAAAACCTAAAATTGTTGATTATCTACAAGGTTGAAAAATCACTTTTTGCAGTGTGGTCTGCACACTGTAAACATGTGTTGGCTGCTGCATGTTTAAACATATTTGATTTAACCTGTAGGGCATTACAGTGGCGCAGTGGGTTGAATGGTCGTCTCACAGCATGAAGGTCGCTGGTTCGAGCCTGGGCTGGGTCAGTTGGTATCTCTGTGTGGAGTTCTCATGTTCTCCTCGTGATCGCGTGGGTTTACTCCGGGTGCTCCGGTTTCCTCCACAAGAACAAAGACATGCGGAATAAGTGAATTGAGTAAGAACATTGTCCATAGTCTTTGAGTGAGTGTGTGTGAATGTTTCCCAGCGATGGGTTGCGGCTGGAAGGGCATCCGCCGCATAAAACATATGCCAGAGAGTTGGTGGTTCATTCCGCTGTGGAGACAAGATAATGGATGGATGGGTTTAACATGTGGAGCTAGTGGGATCCGCCTCAAGTGGTTGATTATGAAACTGCAGATCATTGTGTTCACAAGGGTTCTAACTCTAACTTGTGTGCCGTGATTTACATTTTTTCAAATGAATTACAATCAAAATGACTTCAGGCGCCAGACTTACTGACGTGTAGATGATCTAATCAAAGCTTAAGATGATGCAACAAAATATTGCTTATGTCATGCAGGGTTTTCTGTTCTTGGTAGTTAAATTGAGTGGTGTGTTCTTTTAATGACGTGAGAACTTTGCTAAATATTAAAAAAACTATTCTTATACACTACAAACAATATTAGAAAAGTTTTTGTTTTATCAGTCTTTCAAGTAATAATGTTGACAGATGCTGCTTGTTTTCGTCGCTCATGAAAATGGTTGACCCACTTATATTTCCGAGTTTCAGAATGTTGATCCAAGTGCACTAAGAACATTCTCTGACTCTGCTCTTTGAAAGATGAAATAGTTGCGTGCGTGTGGGACACAAAATTGACACGAGGACTTTATGTAACCATCGGGCATCAGTGGAGCTCACTTGGGGCTACAGGCAGCTTAACTCCACTTATCACATGTACATTTATGGATATTATTTCAGATTTTTTTTTATAGAATGTTCACAATATATGCTTGCGTACTGTACTGGAAAAATATCAACTCTCTTTCTTGTAGAAATCACTGCGGAGGCAGAGTACAGAGCAGCAGCACAAGGGCAGCTTTATTTTGCGCTCCTCATTTAAACAAATACTGAAATCATACTCCACTAAGGCTAAAAGATCTACACGTGAGTATTGAAGGAAGAAAGCAGGAAAGAGAGAGCGAAAGTCTCTGTGTGCGCTAATTTATGCCCTCCCAAAGGACGGGTGCATCACTGCCCCGAGACCTCCACCACTCACCTCCCGCACACACAGACGAAGACTTTAAACACACATTCAACATGATCAATGAAATACTCACTAATCATTATTACTGATACCCAATATAATGATGTAAAATGTCTATCGCAGTACTGACACAGAATTTTGATGTCAGAAGTGGTGAAAAGGTCTGTTTTTGAACATTCATAGTATAGACAAGAAAGTTGTTTAATCATCATCAGTGCTCAACTTTGCAGCCCTAAAATCCCTGCTTCGTTTGAGCTTTTCTTGATGAAAGCTGGGGGCAGCTGGTGGAAGTCTGCTCTCCATCTGCTGTCTGCAGTCGTCCTGACTCTTCTCGTCGCGAGCGGTTGTTGCTGCCAGTCAGAGGAAATGTGTGTCCTCCACCCAGCCTGCTGAGAGCAGACCGATAGGGTGGTTTGAGAATAGCGAAGACGGGAACAAAACTGGACCACGTAACTATCCCTAATGTGACTAAAGCTGTAAAGGAGGAAGTGTACTAGTGTGTTCATTTTGGACTGTTGGGACCTCTAATTTAAGTGATTACTGTGCTGCTGAAAAATAAAGATGGCTTTGAGAGCTGTGGTTCATTTTATTTTCTCATGAATACTTCTGATGTTCATCTTATTCGAATTAAAATGTATTCATTCATTCATTCATCTTCATGTCGGCTGTCTTCCCTTTCGGGGTCTCCACAGAGGAATGAACCGCCAACTCTCTGGCATATGTTTTACGCAGCGGATGCCCTTCCACCTGCAACCCATCGCTGGGAAACATTCACACACACATTCACTCTTTAACACTATGGACAATCGTTATTACTCAATTCACTTATTCCGCATGTCTTTGTTCTTGTGGGGAAACCGGAGCACCCGGAGAAAACCCACGCGATCACAGGGAGAACATGCAAACTCCACACAGAAATGCCACCTGCCCCAGCCGAGGCTCGAACCAGCGACCTTCTTGCTGTGAGATGCCCGTGCTACCCACTGCGCCACTGTGACGCCAATGTATTTATATAGTGTGTAATGTAGTGTTATATAGTGCAGTTAACTCAATGGGGCTTTGCATACAGGGCAACACTATGGGTATAAATCGACTTACAATATACGGTTATCCTAGGAATTCAATCAATGGATTAACATTAACATTAGGAATCATTAACATATTATATATGACACGTTTAACCTAATGTGTGGGTGGTATAAAGTACCCAATTCATTGTGCAGATTTATTATTTTTTTTTTTTTTGGTGTCAACATGCTGTTTGGGACAAACACTTGAGCGCTGTCAATGTGAGCTAGGGTTCTGTGATCTCTGTTTTACTACAAAGATAAGCTGCGCTGATGAATTATGTTACGTGGCAATTAGCAAAGTAGTATCTGTCATGGACATAAAGGTGACTGGATGTTTGCCTGTTGAGGATCGCAGCTACTTTTGTCAGCTTTCAGGCCAAGAAGTAATTCCTGAGAAATGTTTAGCAGGTTGTGATGTGACGATCACAAACGAAACAGCTCTCAGAGCCACCTCTTTGTGTTGACTGTCAAGTACCAGCTCACCAATCCTGGAGTGGGTTCTCTCTCTTATCTTCCTCTTTCTCTCCGTCTCCCTCTCAAGATTCATGGTTCCAGCACACAGACAGGATGAGACATGAAAAACTAACTGCAAAACAACCAACTCTACGTTGTGAGCCAAATAAAAAATGCTTTAGGATCTAGTTTAATGTTCACTGTAAAAAAAAGTTCCAAGAACTAAAAAATTCAATGTATATTCCTCCAAGTGATTAATAATCTTGCCCAGATTTGTGAAGTGACATTATTTGGTTTTCAAATCACCATCAATGAGGTTTTGGGCCACATTTTAGGTTTATTTAGTTAAAAAACATAACTTGTCTTATAAACTTTATTATTAATATCACTTGGAGTTTTGTTCGAAGTGATATGTTTTTTTATAGTACACTAGCAGCAAAGGTGTGAATTGTGTGTGAATTCTTTTGAACCCCAACGAGACCCTTTTAAAGGCTTGAGTAGAACAAATCCAGGAATCGCATCAGCTGCAGCCACCCAGGGAGATGTTGGCAGTAGAGACTCGACGATCTGTGATTCCTTTAATGAGCTGTGCCAGTCTCCACTGGCATTACCTGACCTGATTTTCAACTAAAACGAACGATGACGCAATTTGTGTTTTTAGAAGCTCCGTTTGTGTTAAAAGAATTTGTATTTGTTCTGGGGTTTTTTTAACCAAACCTTTTTTGAACAAAAAAACATCTGAATTAAAGAACCACTTGAGAGCTTGCTATTATCCTGAGCGCAACAAACTGTCTTTGCTTATCGAGGCAGGTCAGTGAAGCTTAAATGAGGATGCGTCCACAGTTCATCATTAGTTTAAGATTAATAACCGGAGATGCTGCACTTCATCAGACGTCTGTCAGTTCCTCTAGGATCTTGAGAGGTCAGAAAGAGTCTAGAGAGCTTTGGATCTGCTGATTGTCCACTTCTGCACAGGAGAAAGTACAGTTACTGGCCCCAAGAGGAGAAGAAACTGCTGGAAGCAGCCGTTCGATTTCAAGTTGATGATGTGTGAAATATCAAGGTCAGGATTGTGATGATGCATCTCGATAAAGTGCAGAGGAAAGAGCTAAACACTGTTCCTGGCCCTGAATACAACTTGCTTGAGTAAAATAAAGTGATATTCAGGTGGCTGATTGAAAGTGAATACAGTTTCAGAAAACAGAATACAGAGAGGGAGGGAGAGGGGGGGAGAGAGAGAGAGAGAGAGAGAGGGAGGGAGAGGGGGGGGGGAGAGAGAGAGAGAGAGGGAGGGAGAGGGGGGGAGAGAGAGAGAGAGAGAGAGAGGGAGGGAGAGGGGGGGAGAGAGAGAGAGGGAGAGGGAGGGAGAGAGGGGGAGAGAGAGAAAGAGAGAGGGAGGAGAGGGGGGGAGAGAGAGAAAGAGAGAGGGGGGGGGGGGGGAGAAAGAGAGAGAGGGAGAGGGAGGGAGGTAGGAATGTTGGCAAGCATTGTGAGGGCTCCGCAACATTTGTCATGACATTTGGTCAAACCACCCCCCTCGATCCCCCGCCCCACCTCATTTTTTGCTCTCTCTCTCTCTTTCTCTCGTCTCTCTCTCTCTATATATATATGTATATATATATATATATATATATATATATATATATATATATATATATATATATATATATATATATATATATATATATATAATATATATATATATATATATATATATGTTCTTATGTAAGTTGTCAGTCACATGTACACCCAAAGACTAGGGAGAAGCCCCAACAGTTGCATGAAGGTGCGGTCTGCCATTTTTAGGTAGCACTAGGTATGCCAACCGAGTCAGGTCGAGTGCCAAAACAAGCTGATTTAGGGCTGAGTTTATTTTGGTTTACTGTGGACGCTGGCTCAGAAAAACTACATACTGCACCTTAAAGAGCGCGGTTCCTGTTGCACTCCGCTGCAACGGATTTGGCATGACGGGTTGATTGGCCAGTCAGAGTCAAGGAACAGTTCATTTTGTTGGTTAAATATGCCAAAGGTAAATGAGCTTAAACACCCTGGATCAGTGTATCTCATCACATCAAAAAAAAAAAAAAAAAAAACTAAAGATGCATCAAATAAGTGCTTTTGTGTGCAAGTTGAGTGAATAGACTGGGTGTTCAAAAGATAATTCTTTCACGAAAAGTTTTAACAATTAGGTCATATCCATGTGTGTCTTTTTAAAAATGACTGAAACAAAGCATGAAATTAAAGATGGACTAAGACGGACTTCATAGTGATGTTAGCCTTAAATATTAAACAGACTCTACATTACTAATGATTCCGACGGAAGACGAAAAGAGAGTCACGCGCAGAAAGAAGGGAAGTGTTCTTTTAAATAAAATCTTTTCTTTTTAAAAATAGTATCGGTTTTAATCAGAAAAAAATGCTCCAAGCATGCAGGGTTTTGAGAAATACCTTATTCTAGGCTGTATTGAGAATTTTTTTTTGTGTGAAATGAAAATTATAGATAAATGTACTGTATGTACTGTGAGGGATTTTCCTTTGAGAGGTGCATTTAACCATAGCTTTCATTTAAAATAAAAAAAACACTAGATCACGGATACGCTTCAACAGACTATGGCTTATTTTTAAAAAGCGTTTTAAGCGTAAGCAGCATCCAGAGCATTCTTATCACACTTGGTAATAAAAAGGTGGGATATTTAAACTCTTGTTATCAATATTATATAACAGGTGATGGGATATTTTTACCATGTGATGTCCAAAGTTAGATCATTTAATGCCACGCATGCTCACGTACCGCACTTTTCTTGCACACTCAGTGCTGACATGTACGGTTTACTCACAACCTTTGAGAAAGGAATGTTCTCGAGACATATGTTGAAATATTTCATAATCAATACATAATTAAAGTGAATTAAATTAAAAAATGTTAGATAATTGTCAAAATACTCAGTAACTTTGATTTTTAAATTTCTCTTTCAAGTTCAGGTGTCCTGGCAATTATATTGGATAGGTTACATAAATAGCTTATGAAAAGAAAAAAAAATCAATCAAAATCAAATTTGTGTGGTCAAATAAAAATAAATAAATAATATTGATTATTTCAAAGCTTGTCTATTTTAACGTTTTTATCTTTTTATATTAAAAGTCAACAACATATTTTCTAAAATTCATTAAATATGAATATGAATAAGAATATGGCGAGGAGTTAACGTTGAATACTGGTCAGTTAATTTTTGATGAAAAAGGAGTAGATCAAATTCACAAGCTTCTGGATATTTTCCATCAACCTCACATCATGATCCACTGCTTGAGGTGCGCATCGTCTTCCTCGACTCATTCGGACCCCGTCCTGACTCCATCTCACGCAACAGAAGAAGTTTCTCTCGCAAACACCGCTGGAGAAACAAGAACAGTCTCAAGTGCAGAAAAACGTTTAAGATGAACACGAGACCAAGACATGCTGCTGTTAAGGAAAACAACGTCTTGTCAAGTTAGAAAAGAACAACGATTTAAAAGACTTTAGTCATAATATTTAGACAGTTATGTTAATGTTTGCGAAGACACCAGGATTTGCAAAGTTGCGACTTTCTCAGTTTTCGCTCAACACAGGATCAAGAGCCTTATCAGGTCAGAACTGCATGAGATGCTCTAGTGAAATCGAACACTCCGCAAACCCAGACACTCACACACTGTGTTTGCTTTAGCAACATAGGCTTGTTTGTGTTTCGTTCATCACCCGTCTCACTTTTGTTTGTCCTTCCTCGACCCTGGAGTGTGTGGCACGGTTAGACCATACAATACCTGCATTGTTTTGGAGCGTTCTTAAAATTGAGCTACACTTCCTTGTGTTTGTGCAACTTGTGACTGTGCAACCTTTTGAGAAACCTCTTTTTTTTTTCAGTCTCACGAAGAGAAGGTTGGCAGATGGTCTCTGAAGGCGATTAAAACTTTAAGGGACCACCTGAAATGGTACTTCAATACTTTCAGAACAGTAAAAATTCTCTAGATTTACGCAGTATAAAAGCAGAAAGTGTGAAGCGAGTGTGTACACAGTAATGTAAAACAGACCAATATTAACCTTAAAATCACTCTTGAGATTAGTGCGTGGTTTTAATTTGTGGTTTATTTAAGCTGGAAAACTTTAACTCCTTGTCATCGCAGATCATTTCTTTGCATGTTGTTTTATTTATTTAAATAGTTGAAACTTCTAACTTCTCAGGTGAAAAGACCTGTTTTTAGGGAAGAATTCCAAGAGATTCAAGAATGTTTAGCTATTTTTTTTTCTTTTTAAGAAAATGTGAAAAACGGTATAAAATACTTGTGATGCATACCTAAACAGAAGTAAAAAAAATCCTCCATTGATGTGTGTTTGTAATTGTAGTAAAAACTACAAATCCCACAACTCCTATCTTAGCCATTGATTAGCCTTGTGTGACGTATCCAACCAATGAGCAGGTTATTTGTTAAATTCAAGTAACAGAATTCAGTCTTACTTTTTTAAAGATATTTTATGATGTCGTATGAGGAAATGGACGTATCAAAGATTGGATTTAGACTCTGACACTTGAGACTTTTGAGATTATTTCTAGTTTTCAGTCCCAGGACCCATCTCTATTTAAATTAATTGAGGACAATTTTAAATTAACTGCATTAATGCTAAACATTACTCTATTTTTTCTATTTAATTCCTTTTGTTTTACACAGAAAATTCTTACAATGAGATGTGAATTTTAAAACTGCATTTTCAATCATTAAAATGTTTTAAAAATTAAAATGAAAAGGTTTTCTTTGAAAAGAGGGCAGAATAAGAACAAGGCTTTTGAATAAGAGCTGAAAAAGCAGGCACATTTTTTAAATGCCTGTCAGCACAAGTGAAAGAGTTTTTGTTATTGATTTCGGTTTTAGATGGTAAACACAGTTAACAGCGTGTTTTGAGTTCTTCCCGCTCATTGTTCAAGGCTCAGTGATGGAAGCTGATTGTAGGGGGAAAAAAACAAGAGCATTTTTTCATGTGTTTTTTCTGCGGGGTTGTTAGAGGTCAGTCCAAATCCTCCCATTTCTGTTTCCAACATTGACTTCCTGCTTTACGAGCCATAGGCCACTTCCTGTCCAGAGTTCCCACAGGCATTACCAGGGGAATTCTAAGGGGAAACACTAAAAGGAAATGTATTTTAATTAAACAAGCATGAGGTGTAAATTTAGACTTTTAGACAATTTTAGACAAAACATCAAGCTGGATCTTTATGAATAACCTTTATTAGGGTTCGAGTCTAACTTGATTCATGTTGCTCACAGGTCCTCAAATTATTATGAAACCATGCTTTTGAAGCTGGGTGGGTGCTTTAAATGGTTTCATTGAAAGTGTTTGTCTGTTTGCATCACGTACATTAATAAATAAAGTGCCAGGACGTCTCTCAGGAATGTGTTGACGGTGGAGCCTCAAACTGAGGGAAGACTGAATATTTCTCTGCATTTTGAATTCCCTTTACAACAACATTTTCTCTCTAATCCCCATGTCCAGCATAGTTTTTCATAGTTTTCTGTAAAAGCAGGAGAGAAATGTTTCTTTTTTCCTATTTTGCCCACATGAACCATGTCAGATCTCATGATTTGCTTGTGTTTTTTCCTCAGTGCATGATCAAGCCGAAGCACGGTGACTCCCCCTTGGGTCAGATCCGGTACTGCATCAACACAGACCTTCAGACACGTGTCTCATTGGCTTAAAGCCAAAGATACACAGTTACATAAATGTTACCTAAAGCTGAGAAGGTAAGAAGCGTACAAGTCAATGTTTTCACACTCCACTGTTTTTCCAAAAAGTTAAGGTGTTTGCTTTCTTCCTGTTTCTCTGAAGATAAGCGTGCAGTCAGGAGGAAGTGGGTTGAAGAAAACAAAGAGTGACATGGAGATCAAAGGTCAACTGATAAAAGGCCCTGGTGAGAACCTCCATCAGTTAGCAGATAAGAGACTGACTCGTAGAACTTGGACGATGACTTGTTTTGCATTGTAATGACCCAAAGCCTTGGCTTCAGAAAAGGCCTTCAGTTAGCTTTTTTTAGGCATGTTCAGTCTGGCAATAAAAATAGCAACATCATTATTACTCATTTAACTCACAAATGGCGATCTCAAAAAAAGAACAGGAACATCCCAATATTTACGCATTTACTATTAAGATCTTCACAGAACACAACTGTAAACATCCTCATAAAAACCTTTTAACAGCGCAATATTTACACTACTCAAAATTCATTCTGTGAGAAAACTATTCTCGGCGAGCACAACTCCATTGGAAATCAGTGAAAGTCTACATACGCAAGGCTGTCTTCCTTCAACCCAGTTTCAAAGCAGTTCATGAATGTTTCTGTGTCCACATACAAAGTTTCTTTTTCAAAATATTTAATGATACCGAGGCGGTTGAGTGACTTAAATGTACAAAGAAATCGTTGAGTTCCTCTCACATGCTGACAAAAATAAATTAGGGACATTTTCTCTTCTTTATCTGTGATGTCGTATCCATTGGCTGTATAAAAAATAGATAATAAGTGTGATGTCAACCCAGTGCAAAAAAGCAAAAGATCCTAACAGAGAAAAAAAGGGCAAGAAGACATGATTTAATGGATCAGAAATGTTGACAACAAAACCTCAGCCTACTAGAGTAGCTGTATCCTATTATTATTATTTTTGTGTGTGGAAAACGCAATAGAACTTCAAACAATACACAACCTAATGAAACCAGGGGTATCAACATGTTTTTTATCTGTGAAGTTGGACATATTTAATATTTCGGTCCAACAAAAACAGTCACCCTTAAAGAATTCTAAAGAATCGAAAGCCAGAAAAAAACTATATATCGGAGTATATGTTCTCATTCTGGTATGTGATATTTTGAACATGTTACTTATTGTAGTGATTAAAACATTACTTTTTACACTTTCAGAGGAAGTAATAACATTTAAATGTCACCACTAGATGTCATCAATTATTTTGAGAATTTTTTTTATCTAATATTTTGTTTAGTTTTTTGTATCTGTAAGTTTTTTCAAATAATTTTGTCAATTCTGAGTACAAATAGGTTGAATTAAACTTAATATGATGTGAAATTAGCTACAGACTTTTAAAGCTGTTTAAAAATGTTTATACCATTACCATATTAAATATTCAGTTTTAATATGGTATGTCAGTCTTTATTTTGAAACCATGGATGATTTGAGTCCAGAATTGTTATTTATAGAATTTTTTTATCTCATAAATACACCCTTGATGAACAGAAGAACTATTTTTCTAAACAAGTCACTCAGTAAATTGTGTTTGCATGTGTGTTTTTAGACTTGCAGTCTGCTCTGGATAACAAGCAGCGAGCTGAGCGAATGGTGGAGCTCCAGGAGAGGAGGCGGAGCCTGCAGTCCTTACTCAGCACACGATTGGCTGAACTGAAACGCCTGTGTCTGCAAGAAGCGGTTAGTATTTATAAACATGGTTTAAAATCAAGTACTTCTCAAAGGCAGTGTAAGCACAATTGCCTCCAATTATGCGATGTTCGAAAACATCATTGAGAATAAAGTTGAATTTTTATCTCTACACAGTGTGTATGAGCGCCACCTGGTGTCTTCACAAGATCTGCTTTTAACGTGTCTTTTAACAGGATGGTTTGCCCATAACATTGTAGATGCTAAGCAGCCACGTCTTTTGTTAGTCTGAGATTTTCACAAGAAAGCAAGTGCACATTTGTCAAATTATTTTTTCCAATTTTATTTTCTCTGTATTGATTTACAAAGCATGAAAACAAGATAATATTCCAACCATGGTGATGTTTCCATTCCATGGGAACATCTACCTTCTTCTAGTACTTTCCTTTTTAAAAAGTTTTTTTTAACCATGCAATAATATAACATTATATGCAATAATAT
Source organism: Danionella dracula (assembly GCA_900490495.1). Taxonomy (NCBI): domain Eukaryota; kingdom Metazoa; phylum Chordata; class Actinopteri; order Cypriniformes; family Danionidae; genus Danionella; species Danionella dracula. The sequence goes on from UELW01000445.1 coordinate 1,278,858, forward strand.
CAATCTGTATAAATGGTTTACAATATTGAATAAAATGATATAATAATATTTGAAAACACTGTAAACATTAGGAGGATATACACCAAGCTCTTGCTTCAAAATAAATCAATACAACAGTTTAAAATATGATCGACATGTTGACCAGTTATTAACTTACTTCAAAATGTTGAGTTTTGTGAGTTTCGTTTGCGTTAGCAGCACTTATTCATAATTTTGTCATTGGATGGTGGATTTTTTAGAGCAGAGTATTACTGTAGTTATTTTGGGTTACTCTAATCGATAAGGAAGACTTCTGTTCATTTCGTTCTTGATCTTATTTACAGGAACTGATCGGTGAGATTCCTCAAGAATATCCTCTGGAGACCGGAGAGAAACCTCCTCATGTGAGGCGCAGAACGTCCCGAAATGGCTCCAGACACAACTCCAAAGCTGAGGTGGGATATTATTCTCCATTGGCATAATGTTGTTATTGCATGCATGATGTATGAGTCTGCCCACTGCTTGTGCTGGCTCAGGAGGAGGACGCTTCTCAGCGGAAGATGAAGAAAACCCTGTTCAGCGGCGCCCTCCGCAGGCACACTGACTCAGAACAGCTTCCTGCTCACAACAAACGCACCGTTCACAGAGGCTGCCACACGGGTGAGGCCAACCATTCCTAAATATTCACACTTTTATTTTAAAACATCAAATTCTGTAATCTTGAGTGTTGGATGTTTCTGTTAAAATTTCAAACACACATATATTAATATATATATATATATATATATATATATATATATATATATATATATATATATATATATATATATATATATATATATATATATACAGCTTGACAGTTTACCCTTCGCTTATATCTGTTTCTTCACCTCAATCTCTGTAAGACTTAAAGCTGGGAAACTTGTCTGTCCTCAGAAAACGCAGTGAGATCTGACAGCAGCTCTACCTGTGATTTCACTAATCAGGACACGGGTGAGTGATCTGTTCTTCAAAATAGCAGGATCGTGAATGAGGAAGCCCAGAGGACGAGGTTAATGTGGGGGGGTTGAGTAATGTGGATGGAAGGACCCCCATGGGTCATTAGTGTCACTCCACAATGAGCCAACACGAGCCTGTTAATAACACTCATTGAACTAATCCCCTCTCTCTCTCTCTCTCTCTCACGCATACACACACGCACACACACACACACACACACACACACAGAGTTATTTATAACATAACTGGTTTTAAAGCCATTTCAAAGAGAAATCTCCATGGATTTACCAATTTATTCACAAAACAGATGTTTTTTTCTTTTCGTTTTTTTACCATTTATAACACAACAACTTTACTAAGCAGCAAATTTGCATTATATGCCAGTATAAAATAAAGGTATAACAATGGGTCACATTGGAAATTAAGCTAACATTAAGCTATATAACTTAGTAACCAGTATTACTTGCGCTCTCTTTATCAGATGATCCTGATGCTCAGTCTCGCTCGGCTCCCCGGCTGGTTTCGGAGAGTCCAGACAACAGGGTTTCTCGAAAACTCTCCCCCGTCGAAATTTACTACGAGATTAAAACCCGACGCAGCTCTGTGTCCAGCTCAGCCAGGTACAGATTGCTAGCGACTGTTTCACTGCTTGTTTTTAGCAATTTTTGTTTGTATCTCAATTTGACGTAGAACCAGGGTTTTGCTGATAAAGTCAAACTTGACTCAAATGAAATAGTTACCAAATCTTTTTCTCGTTCCAGCCCAAGTCACTCTCTTCCCAGAAGCGCATCCAATCTGGAAGGACAAAGTGTACCCGTGACCCCACTCCTGTCCCGAAATGGAACAACAGGAGCACACATCAGGTTATAAATGCACACATTCAGTGCTGAATAGATTCTTGACTAATAGTACACATTGCATTGCTCATAAGATTAAGCACTGAATTGATAATAGCACAAACATTTAGATTAGATTATGTGTTTGCAGTGATGGTTAATGAAGTAATGGATGCAGATGGAAAGGATTTCAAGGTCTTCAAAATGTGATTATACACTGAGAGTGAGAGTGAGAGCGTGTGTGTACGCGTGTGTGCGAGCGCGTTTGTGCGTGCGTGTGTGTGTGTGTGTATGGGGGGGTCATTAAGCTGCAGCGTGTGTAGAGTTTTTTCAGTAATTTTTTCAGTAATGCTATAATTTCAAAACAAAGAATCACAAGAGGGCAATAGTAGGCAAATAACCGTGCATAAACAGTTTGTCAACAGTTATATAAATACAAATGGCAAGTTATTTTAGCAGATTTTATTTATTAATATTTTCGATATTTTCGAGAGAGAGATGATGACGATTTGCTTATACAAACAAAAGAAACGAAAATGGCTAATTTTCAAACGCCAATTGGGATTTGTAGTGATTAACTAAAAAAGAGAAAGAATTGATCAAAAGGACTGTGTGTACATGAGTTAATAATTCATATGCATCACAATTCTCTTTAGACAGCTGAAACAGATTGATCCCCTGATCTCTCTGGAAGTTATTAAACATTCTCTTTTAGGTATGAAACTATTGCTGTCCCTTGTGTGACTTCCTGCATTGGTCATTCTATGGTCATACATATGCTAAAACATTATACTTAATATAGTCTTAATATACTTTAATGTATACGCTTTATCTTTTTACTAGATTTTTTTTTTTTTAGCAGAGAACAATTTCATACCCGTTGACTTCCACCGTGCCATTATTGTCTTATCCTGCAATAAACAGAGTCGTGTGCAGTCCGGATAGTCTTTTCATTGGATAAGAGAACTAAGACAGATAACAGCTTTAGATCATAAACGGTTAGTGAAGTTACACAGTAAGAAATCACAGTAGGTAAAGTTCCTTCCTCTAGTCAAAAATAGCAAGGAAAAAGTATTAGCCAAGAAAATAGATGTATTTCTACTTGTAAAACTGACAAATACTAAATATCACAAAATTATTTGATCATGCACAAATCTTTAACTTAAATAAGAAAATATAATTTTTTGGGGCGTCACGGTGGCGCAGTGGGTAGCACAGTCGTCTCACAGCAAGAAGGTCGCTGGTTCGAGGCTGGGCTGGATCAGTTGGTATCTCTGTGTGGAGTTCTCATGTTCTCCTCGTGATCGTGTGGGTTTACTCCGGGTGCTCCGGTTTCCCCACATGAACAAAGACATGCGGAATAAGAGAATTGAGAAAAAACTATTGTCCATATAGAATATGACTGTGAATGAGTGTGTGTGAATGTTTCCCAGCGATGGGTTGCAGCTGGAAGGGCATCCGCCGCATAAAACATATGCCAGAAGAGTTGGCGGTTCATTCCGCTGTGGCGACCCCGAAAGGGAAAAAGCCGACATGAAGATGGATGGATGGAATTTTTTTGGATGCGTTGTTTTACATTTGATTTACTGAGACTCTGAAAGTTCCTTATTCCTACCGAGCCCAAATACTCTACCGCTAATGTATGTTAAGTTTTTGTCTATGTTTTTAGGTCAGAATCATCCAGCGGCACCGCTGCAGTGAAGCAAAGGACAGATACTTCTGAGACATCTCAGGAGGGGTGTGAGGAACAGGAAGGACAAAGAGCAGGGAAATCAGTCCGACAGGGCTCATATAAGAGTTCGGAGCTGCTCATCGACTCCACAATGAAGTCACAACAGCAGCAGGTAAACTTCCGCTTGGCTGCAGGAGGCAGAGGAACAACCGGAGGTAATGGTTACAATGAAATCCTCATGGACTATGTGTGGGGAAAACAACAGAAGATGCAGCAACAAAAACTGCAGCTCCAAAATAGTGCCAAAACTCGAGCATGGCCTGAAGGTGCTCCTCCGCCCCCCTACAGGAATGGCCAATCACAACAGATCATCCTGTGCAGTGGACCTCCAGCGTACAGCCCACTAATGCTGAGAGGGAAGCCTGGTGATCCCCGAAGAGTCAAAGTGAGCCGAACCAAATCCTGCGGCCCGTTCGTTCCCGTACCCCAGCACCAGCAGGAGTCAATCGTCCTTTCAGCCTACTCTGAAACCAACTCTTCTAATGGAACTGCAGGGCTCAACCAGCACACAGACCCACCTCACCGAGGACCTCATAATTCCAGCGAATCGTCCACTCCCAGCACCCCAGATGATCCCACACGCAGCCTGCATAAAGCGCTGGCTTTAGAGGGCCTGAGAGACTGGTACCTGAGGAACGCCATGGGTCAACCGGGCACCGTTGTGAAGGGTAAAGATGGGACGCAGATCCAGCGCAGACGAACAACATCCTCTCTGCAAAACTCGCAGCAACATCCCACACTCAAACACCAGCCTCAGTCCTGCAAGGCGGACTCGTCCTATCCACAGATGATGCCCCAATCCGCCACCTTTCATGGGCACCCTCTACATACCAGGTAACCAATGCAAAAATTCTGACTATATTCTACCATGTGTTTCTGTTCAGATACAAGCTCTCATTGGTAATAATGTTGCCTGAACAACTTTAAATACTCGCGTCAACAAAGTCTTTCTGAAAGTAGAGTTTAAAGACTAACAAAGCACCCCTCTCTCAGTAGTTTAAAACAATAAATTAATTAAACTCATTTTGTATTCCCCTTGAGATAATTGAATGGTGCTTTACCTTTTTGGAATCTGTTCACCAGTTCTGTCGATAGAACAGAACATTTAGCATAGCTTAACATAGATCATTGAATTGGATTATACTAGTAGTTGAATGTTTCAATGTTTTTTGATGCTGGTTCAATGTTTTCCTATTTAAAACTTGACTCTTCTGTAATTATATCATGTATCAAGAGCAATAAATGATAAAATGCTTCTATTTTCCAGGCTAGTGTTTTTAGAAACTATATTATCCGGCATTTTAATCTAGAAGCCCTTACTGGCACAGGGATATTACACCGGTTCCAAAAAATAGACATACTTCGACAAGAGACCATGTCCAATTTAATGATCTATGCTAAGCTACGCTAAAAAGCTATCACAAGGTCAGGAGAAACACTGAACAGTTCAAGCCACAAAGGAGAAAAGTGGGAATGGGAGATGTTTTACATGTTAGACGCGATCAAGCGGGAAAGGCAGAATAGAAAAGCAGATATCGATGTCTTGGGATGCTTTCTTCTGGTGCCGGTTAGAGCAGATAATGCATTGTTGAGTCACAAGGAATGTTCAGATTTCAGAAGTAGAAAAATCTGAACTGTAGGCAGACTTGCTTCTTTCAACCAATTAGCTTCCTCCAGACAAGTGATGCGTTGTCCGGAGTGAAGTCTCAACAGAAAATGTAAAATAGTCAAATGGAGAAAATAGAGAAACTAAGTCACATGTGCATGGACACCTGCTGATGTATCTCAACACAATCCTTGTCAAACGCAAGACTCAAACACAGTTGAGAATCTGGTTAGTTTCACTTTTTTTACTCACATTTGGAATATAGTAACAGCCTGATAGCTTTAACGGCTAGCACTGAGTAGCTGCTTTATATTTGTAGTTAGTGGGCTGAAAATAGAAAATACTGAGGCAGACTCATTTGAAAGAGAGGAGAACACCTAAAGCTCCTCTCCTCCATCTGTTTCGGTGCGGGGCAGATTTTCGGTAGCAGATGAAAGCTGGAGTTTTTGCAGTCACCTCAATGTTGTTTTTCTGCTTGTGGGTGTGATCAAAGCAAAACTTTGCTGAAACAGCACAGACAGGCCTTCTCAGCTCCAAAAGTAAAAGCTAGTGACTGTTCTAATCTGTCTCTGTTAACAAAACGACTTGACTTCTTCCACTACAGCCTTGCATTTCTTTGAGTTCTTTTATCATGAAGCTTCTTTGGCTTCTCTCTCGAATACAATCACATATTCTGAACTTAACTGATCCTGGTTTCCTCATAACACTACAAGAGTCCAACAGTACCTACTTACAACTATATTTAGAATGCATTTAGAGTTCTGGAGACAAACTATGGTTTGACTTTGAGCTGGGTCCCATCCAAATGAGACAACAATCAAGATAAAAATCAATAGGAAATGTAAGCACGGCTGCATATTGAACAATACGAGTTTGAATCCTGAGCTTGTGGTCTTCCCCTTGCCTCTCTGTTAATGTATATTGCTGTGTATAATGCCAAAATATGTCATTAAAATACATGTAGATTTTACTGGGGTTACCAGGCAGGGTACACAACCAGGAGAGCATTGTATACAGTAGATGGAAAGAGTTTGTGACCCTTTTATAAAAATGTTTGATTCAACATTCTATACCTTATAGATTAAGTTTTGTCCCCCTATCTTTATTCCTTCAATCCCTTTTAATTGTCTTTTTTGCTATTTCCAGGTCAATCGAGCTTGCTTTGTACCAAGATTCCTTTGCGTCTAAAGTCCAGGACATGACTCTTAAAGAGAACAGTAGTGACCGCCCCACGCCGGGCACGCTGGTCTAACTCAGTCACATGCACAGAGTGAAGCAAACCTCGGCTGAAAGGACGCTTAAAGAGATGTTTCCTTTCTTTTCAGCAGCTGGAATTGAGTGCTTGCATTATTAACAACTGACATCGGGCAATCAACACGTAACAATGCCGAGCTACAGTACTCAAGACAAGTGCTTTCTTTTAGCATGAACTCAAACATCCTCTCATTTCACATCAGACTTTGTATAGAAAGTATTTGCATACATTTCCATGTACATCATCCAGAAGCTGACGAAAGAAGTAAACCGGATCATACCAGCACATTCCTACTACTAAACCACAATGTGAGCTCTTTCTAGCACGCTATTTCTAGCCATGGTTTGTACTTGTCACAAAGATTTTATAGGAAGCAGCTTTTTGGTCGTGGGAGAGACCTACGGGTACTTCTTAGTAGTATTAGACACTTAAACCCCCTTTTTTAAAAACAGAAAGTTCTTAATGTTTCTTGGAAAAAAAATCTATGCAAATTGCAACCACCAGGCTAAATTATTTGTAAACCATTTACATAGAAAAATATGGACTGTTATAGTCAGTGGCTGATTTATTATATAGATCCGCCAGCATAATTCTTTTATATAATTATCACTTTAAGGATTGCAAATGCACATAAATGTAGAATTGTGCGATGTTGCGTTTAACTCAGGCTGTACTTATTTAGGAATTAGTATCCTGCTGCAGACTCTCGCAGTAATTCAGAATACCAGCAGCAGAACAGCAGAGGATTCAGCTGCAACGTAAGCGAACCTCACACTGAAAGATGAGAGAGTTGGGGTTAGGGAAAGGTTGCTGTCATTGTTTTAAAGTTGTTCCTCTAAATTGAATTGGGGTTTGAGAAAATATGGTTGATTGGGAATTCTAGCGACTCTGACAATCACAGGCTGCAGGAGAGATTTCTCTCTGACTCTTTCCCCATTGCTCTGCCGGTGAAGGTCTACACATGGTGCTCCGCGAAGCTAGCTGCAGCTGGATATAAGAGTGTGTTCATATTTGTAGTTTGATTAATTAGGTCCAGCCACCATGTTAAACTTTTAGTCTTGGTCCAGTTAGATTTAAGATGTGCTATTTCTATGAACCTTAAGGCACTGAAGTTAAAGTCTTTGCGACATAGATTGTTTGTGACAATCTATGTAGGTGTGCTCATAGTGTGGCAGCTTTAAGCCTCTCAGCTCACGAAAGAACACACAAATGTTTTGTTATTTATTAAAACAACAAGTTGCATCTTGGAACCTGCATTCCCACTGCGACTGAGGAGTCAAAATTTTAAAATATTGGCCAAAATTGAGTGTAACTCTATACCAGGTACATTTGTCACTTTCCTCTCGAGATCTGCCAGTGTGACGTAGACTCTTCTACTGTTAACACAATTCTTGATCTTAATGCAGTGTTCTCGTCACTCTTTCCACTGCATAATCTGTGGCGCAACACATTTTTTGACGTTGCATCCTGATTTTAGTCAGATTCAATGTGTTTTGGCTAGAGTTTCGCTCGTATAACAAACAGAGTGTAAAGTTTATATAGAATCGGACCAAGACAAAGTGATGGTCCAGTTGGTGCGCACCGAGGTTCAGATGGACATGTTTATGCAAAACCCAACAATGCGCACTAACTGACCAATCACAATAATATTCACTTTAATTGAACCAAAACATGACAAATGTGAACACACCCTAACTCTATAAAGGCATCTGTATTATTATGCATGATCACAGGAAAACCAATGTAATGCAGGGAGATAAAGATAAATATAGTACAGCTAGTCTCTTAAACTGATGAGTTACATTTTTGTTTAAAAACATTTCACTCTAAAATAGATACAAATTACATTTGCTCGCCTGGAATTGTATTGGAATGGGATTATGATATTACATTAATGACAACACAGTGGTAACGTAATCATCATTACAGTAACAGACAAAATAAATCATATTATAAAGAGACTTAAAGATTTAGTAATATTATATTGTGTTGGAATTATGGAGAGAATGGATTTTAATCACTGAATGAACACTAAGAGTAATGAGAAGTATTGAGAAAAAGAAGCTTAGAGCCTCAGGACGGATTTTTATGAAAGATTAAAATTGAAATGAGAAATACACTATTTAATAGATATACTAAATGCTGGTATTATACTGATAAAACCTTTTATATATTATCATGCACTGCAAGCTTTAATCCTTTATATGGGAGGTAGCCATAAATGCTACCTTTGTTGACCATGATTTATAATTTAATTTTACCTCGTAAATGTTCAGCAGTCTTAACAGTGACACCGTTTTTCTTAAAATATCTGAGATGAGTGGCGCTGGTTTTACTTTGTGTTGTAATTAGAGTTTCTCTCCGTACACCTATGTTTCATTTGGGCTTACCGTTTTGTTTTTGGGATCAGTGACTTTAAATTGTTGAGTGTATTAAGAATGGCATGCTTGCAATAGGTTTAACTGGCCAAGCATTGGACGGGGCCATGCTGAGGTGCGAGATGCAACATTTCAGGAGTTACTTCTGACACTTAATTCACAGCTCACTTGAGAATGTAAGTATGGGTGATGTGAGCTGGGTAACTCTTGTGACCCTAATTAGGCTGATCAGTTATACTTCCTTTACTTTTCATGTTTTATAACTTTAAGTGTTTGATGTGATCTAATAGTAGACCAATGCCCCATAATTCTCACTTACAGAGTGTTTATATAATATACTTATAAACAAGACAACAGTCTTGTTACCATAGCAACTGATCTTGCTGTGTATATTACTCAATTGCTAGACTATATATATATATATATATATATATATATATGTATTTATATATATATATATATATATATATATATATGGTACAGACCAAAACTTCTCATTTAAAAAAAGTTTTCTTTGTTTGCATGACTATGAAAATTGAAAATGGTGGATTCACGCTGAAGGCATCAAAACTATGAATTGTATACATAACAAAAAAGTAGGACACAGCTGAAAATATGTAATTCTAGCTTCTTCACATTAGAAACCTTTTGCGTTGATTACGCTTTGCACACTGTTGGCGTTCACTTGAAGATCTTCAGGAGGAGGTCTCCAGAAACGCTCTTCTCTTCAGCGGTGAGCGCTGTCCGGTTTAATACGTGGATTTCTCACCTTGTAAATGGGTTCGGGAGTTGAGCAGAGGTCAGGTGGAGACTCAGCTGAGAGTCCCACTGAGGAGATCGTTACAGTTTGTATTATGGCAAGAAAAACTTAAGTTAAGAAAAAAAACAAGTGGCCAGCATTACTTTAAGAAGTTCAGTCCGAAAACTTATTGAATGAGAAGGTGTGTCTAAACTTTTGATCTCTACTATACACACACATGCACACACACATCACATTTTCTTGTTTTAATGCTGAATATATATATATATATATATATATATATATATATATATATATATATATATATATATATATATATATATATATATATATATTTTATTTTTTTTTTTTTGTTTAATTTATTTATTTTTTTTTTATTTTTTTTTAAATTTATTATTATTTTTTTTATAGGTGTTATTATGATCCTGGTTAGAGTCACAGGGCACCCACTCATAACACTTCACTCTCACACTAACTCCTAAAGCACATTTAGAGTCCTTACTTCATCTTTTGGACAGTTGAATTGGTGTACCCAGATAAAACTGGGCAAGCATGGTGAGAACATACACATTTTAGTTTTATATTACATCATTTACATACAGTTTTATAATAACATCAACACAAATTTAGATCATTTCAATGCATCACAAACCTCTCATAGCTGCCCCATATTAACAGGACTCTACGTAATCTTACGCCATCTTTATGCATCTCTAAAATAATTTACTTGACCTGCAGAAAGATGGCAAGATTGTGACTGTGTGTATCAGTGCATCTCATGTCACATGACCATGATGGAGAAAAGCAAGTAGCATGACGGTAGATGCAATTTTGTAAACTAAAAAAAAGAACATTTCTGAGTTTGAGGTATTTCAGGAATTAAATGAAGAAAATTTTCCCCGTTGTACTTTTTCTGTTCAGATGATTGTCAGAGCTGTTCTTTAAACATTCTAGATTTACTGTACAATCAACAAGAATTTGGTAAATTCACAAACTTTTCCAATAATTTCCACTTTAGAAATCTAAGGTGTGCAGTCACTTTGGAGTGAAAATGCACCAGCTTTCAGTGAGGCTGTAACAAGATGATTGTGTTTTAATAATGTTGCCCACGTGGAGGAGCCCTGAGATCTATTTTGAGGAGTTTCTGTGGCTCGACAGAGACACAGCAGAGACAGAAGCAAATTGCAGTTCAGATTGAATCTAATGAATGCTGATAATGCTGCCAGGCGCAGTGTGCTTGGCTCAATCACCAGCTCCTAGTCTCAAGCGCCTTAATTGAGACTCTTCGCTGTGCTTCCCACCAGCCGTCTTCAGATGTCAACATTGACTGTATTTACCAACAAGATTGCAAGGAGCGCAAAAAAAATACGAATTGATCAAATCAGCACTTCTAATGAATTTGTATTTTGACGAATACCAGTATGCCATCATTTAGCCAATGTGCCTACAAATTTTTATTCCATAAAAGCTCACGTAGAAACTTCTCAGCTATTGAAAATAACCAAATGTCCTACAGTACAACAACTAACCCTGCCATTCCTATTAAATCACTGTTGTAGATGGAGTCTGCTGTTAGTGCAACCTTGATGTAGCAATGCATGCAGGTGTTCGCCAAGGTTTGTTTGTTTTATTTTTATTTCTTTATACCATCCGAGGGAACTTGATTTAGCCATCTAAAGCTTCTCCTCGTTGAATGCCTTCACTAAACGTATTTAATGAAGCAATCGAAGTTCTCTCAGTGTCTGTCTCAGGATTTGACTGTAAGCTGCTTTGATGATAGTCTATCAATTGAAATCAATATCATCAATGTGTGGAATTGTGACTGATAGTAGACCTTTTATTACTTTCTTTATTTGAGTAAAAGAGACTTCTTTAACTAAAGGGATTTTTGAAGCTTGTAAAACCCTGTAGAGGACTGTGAGATGTTGTCCCTCGATTGTTTCTAAATGAAGCAGAAAACACTTCAGGTAAACGCCTAAAGAATGAATCTTTTATATTTTGGTGAATCCAAATTACTGATGCTTGTGATACCAGCTTCTACCACAAGAGGTACTCTCCCTTCAATTTTTTAAAGTTTGTATTTCTGTTCCCAGTTTTGATATGCCGCATCAGTTGCTGTCCTTTTGCTCTACTGTTCTATCACTTTTTTGCAGAAACTTTTACAGAATGTACATATATATCATTGTTGCTGTTTTCCTTTGTTTAAAACATTTTATGTCTATAAAATCTAAGCAAAAAATGCTGTGTAAAGTTTGTTTTCAAATAAAATGGTTCATTTGTTCACATGACTCTTCTGTTGTTTCTACACCGTTTAGCAACTGATCAGTCATGAGATATTATATAACCTTATAGTTCCTAGTTGACTGTGTTTTTACTCACTCTAAATTATCGAGGCAGAGAACTTTTTTTTTTCTTTGACAGGAATTTATTTTGTCCATGCACACATCAACACTATGAAGTTGCTACACTTGTGTTCAATAATAGTCATGATATTACATTTTAATAAATGTTGCAATTTTTCCAGGGCTGGTGCAACTCTCTTGTGTTGTTTGTCAGTTGAATCAGCAGAATAAATTCACTCTTACATTCATTCATCTTCATGTCGGCTTTCTTCCCTTTCGGGGTCGCCACAGCGGAATGAACCGCCAACTCTCTGGCATATGTTTTACGCAGCGGATGCCCTTCCCTGCCACAACCCATCGCTGGGAAACACTCTTACATTATGCTGTACATATTTGGATAGATGGCTGACAGCTCTGCCATTAACGATTTCAGTTTGTGGCGTTCAAACACTCGCAGAGAAAAAGAAGGCACCGAATAGTGTTTAGAAATGTTTACACAAAGAGCAGCTTTCTACACTCGGATTCCAGATCACATCTTCCCATTGAAATCCATTGCAAATTCCATTCTTGGCGAGAACACAAAGTTAGAACTGGCTAATAAGTAAAATGCATAGCAAATAAGATGGTAAAAAGTATATCCAGCAAAGTTGTTCGAGTCTATGGTAGATAACCAAAAGATATTCAATGGTAGTATTCCAATAAGTTCACTCTGATGTTTGTACTTTTAGAAAAAAATATTGATTTGTTTTCTTTTCATATGTAGAACTAAGAATCAATTTGCTTTTTAAAGCTGTTAAAAACAAGAGAACACCATTTTTTGGTATTATTATAGTATTACTATTTAAAAGTAAGTGTTTTAAATACCTGCACAGGTATTATGTATGTTCATTATTTTTACAGTCATTGGTCGCACCTGACCTAACAATTTAATCACAGTATCGACGTCTACAAGGAAAGATAAACGAAACAACATTGATATTTATTCCTGATCCAACATGTCCTTGTGATTAGTGGTTGTGTTACAGTCGTGTGTGGCGTGAGAAAAGTAAAGTCCGACCGGTTACTCCACCTATCGGCGCCGCTCACGGTGACTTTACCGTCCGCTACGCAGCCCCGGAGAGGTGGATGGAGTTACTCCCGGACTCTGGCTCTCGTTGGCGGCTCATTTCTCTTCCAGGACCGCTGCACGAGTTGATTCCGGGCTCTTCCTCTGAGCGAGACTCTCACATGACGAACCGCTGAGAAAATTACCTTCAACGGGATCCAAACTGACGAAAAGTTGTTCGGAGGAAGTTGATGTAAAGTGAATATTAGCTTTTAGCGCTAGGGTTTTTTGACATTAGTAAGACGTTCGCGTGTTTTTATTCTTAACACTAGAGCTGTTAAGTGGTAAATTGTGATTTAAACTTGTAAGTTTGGTTTGAGTGTCGACGCGCGGTGTTTTTGCTGCGCCGCGTTTGATTAGCTCAACTTGCTAGCTGTCAGTTGAACTAACGTTACCTCAGAAGGAAGCGCGGCTTAGCCAGCTTTTATTACGTTTTAAAGTAACGTTTCTTTAATCAGCGTATATTACATTTCTGTCGCTATAACTTGCACATACAACATTTCGTACTGTGCCAATTTGACGGTGTGAACTTAGTCTTTTTCTTTAAAGTTCAAGTAGCAGAAACAAAAATAGGCACTTGTTGACATACCTTGAGGTAACGTTTTAAGAAAAATAGTTTATTGTAAAGAACGTTCGTTTTATTAATCAATTTATGTCTCAGGTGTAGTTTAAAACTACAGATTTTTCAGTTAGCTATAATATGTTAACTACTAAATGTATTACAGCAATGTCTTTTTACATTTGGTCTCAATGCTGTCTTTGAAAGTATTTTGCTAAATGCTAATAGCATTAATCAGATTGACATGCTCTTAGTTTTCTGAAATTTTATATTTTATGAAGTGCTAAAACAACCTTAATTCAGCAGTGCATTAAATACAACAATAAAGCCTCAAGCAAGATGTCTGCGTTGTCAAAACTTCCCTGTCAGCTGAAGAAACCACTTGTGAGAAAAGCCATACTCCTCTTTGTGGCACTTTATGGTGCAAAGAAACTTTCCCCATACTTATTTGGCAAACTCAAAAAAAGAACTAAACAGGATAAGGGAACTGACACGGTTACCTCCAATGGCGAAGCCCAAATGGAAGCAAGCAGAAAAAAGAAACGTTCCCCCGCTGTGAACCGTGAATTCTTTGGCCGGTTGATTCACCTCTTAAAAATCCTCTTTCCTCGGATTTTCTGCAAGGAACTTGGACTGCTTGGTTTTCACTCTCTGGCCCTCATTTCACGCACCTTCCTCTCAATTTACGTTGCCAATTTGGATGGGCAAATAGTGAAAACCATTGTGAAGAAAGACCCAATGTCATTCGTGATGGAGTTGACCAAATGGCTTCTCATTGCTATTCCTGCCACGTTTGTGAACAGCGCCATTCGTTACCTGGAGGGCCAGCTCACCCTTGCCTTCCGCACCCGCCTGGTCACTCATGCCTACATGCTGTATTTTAGCAATCAGACCTACTATCGCGTCAGCAACATGGACAGCAGGCTGGCAAACCCGGACCAGTCCCTGACAGAAGATGTTGTGATGTTTGCTGGCTCCGTGGCTCATCTGTATTCTAACCTGACCAAGCCGATCCTGGATGTGGTAGTGACATGCTACACTCTCATTAAAACAGCCGAGTCGAAAGGTGCCAACACTACTTGGCCCTCTGTCATAGCTGGCATCGTGGTGGCCCTCACTGCCAAGGTTTTGAGAGCCTTCTCCCCCCGCTTTGGTAAACTTGTGGCTGATGAAGCCAAGAGGAAAGGGGACCTGAGATACATGCATTCACGCATCATCGCCAATTCAGAGGAAATTGCCTTTTATGGAGGACACAAGGTATATATATATATATATATGTATATGTTGACCCTATGGTTTGTGTTACAATTTACTCATCTGACTTTTCTTTCACATCAAGCAAACCAGGATTTTGCTCTTTTCCATACTGTGATAGAAAGCAATCAATGAATAGCAATTTATACAACATTTATTTTGCAAAATCTTGAAAGCAGTTTAACCTGCATAGGTACTTATGCAGATTTAAAATATATTAACATTCCATCTAAATTGTTTTATGGGGTTAAGTACAATCAGAAGACATTGTTATTACACCTTAATCAAAGCTGTAGAGTTACTTTTAAAATTAAGAGATATAGTTGTCATTATTTGATATTCCAATGCAATTCTGGAAATAAGAGTAATTAAATAAATAGAAATCAAGAGAACATGATTTTACAATAAATGTTTGTCTTTATGGGGTCAAATTGAAGCGAGTAGAAATTAATTATAATCATTAACATATTTTATTGACACCATTTGTGGACAAATTCAACACAATTGGTCCCAACCCAATTTAAGGTTGCCGTATCATGTACATTACATTTTTCAGAAATGGCTTACATGTTTTAGGATTGTTCCCTCATCGAAACATGCCTCAAGTATTATCAAGATTAGTTGATGAATGTTTTTGCAACGCTATTTTTTTTTTATGGTAGCACAAAATGGCTCGATGGCCATAGCGAATCTTATTGGCCAATGCACCGCCTATTAACCAATCAGACGAACCGCAAATGCAAATGACTGTCCTGGAGTAATAACTGTTGTGGAACTGCATCAATTAACAATGTGTTTTTTGGCTTACCAAAAGATTAATGTTTTAATCGGAAATTGGTACATTTGCTGTGTGCCAACAAGAAAAACCCAGCAAGGGGTGTGGCAGAAGCAATACAGTGGGAGTAACGGGGATACATGACTAGTTTGATGGAGCACCACCATTCGAAGTGATTCAAAGACATTATTTATTGTAAATACTGCCTTTTGGAGGTTATTAAGGGTGCAGTGACAGTCTAGAATATTTATCAAATATTTATCATGAATGTTTTAAAAGGGGCAGGCTATGGATAAATGCATACCTTTTATTATGATATGGCACCTTTAAAGTAATCGATTTTAGTTTTTGACTAATTGTAAAGGAAATAAAATGAAAATGTTTTGTCTTTTTTCATTGTAGTGATAAAACTGATCAAGTTTACAAGGCAGCAAGCAGGACAAATTGTGAAAACAAGATGCTTTTTTTTTTTTTTACATCATATGAACTCTCATTAAAGGAAGTAGGCCTCAGATCGGGACACGGTGTATACTTTAACGCCTGTTTTGAGTTGGTTATCCCTATAAGACTGTGGGTTTCGGGTCATTTTGATCCCGTATCCCAATGACAAAGCAAAGGTCTCAACCAAACAAACAGTCGCTCGTGCAAGCAATAGGAAATGTTCCTGAACTTTAGGATCACATGAGAAAGTGTTTGCTGAGAGAAGCCACGTGGCAGGCCTGAATACAAAGAAGGCACTGGAATTGGGGCAAAAGTCTGTACGTCCCCTTTTGACCCCAGACCCACATTCTCTCTAGCACAGCCATCACAGTGAACTCCTCTTTCCCTTTATGATGGTTTCAGCATATTCTGATTGTATTCGATCTACACTGACAGCTTGTTAACCCTAAAGAAAGCCTGAGTGGAACTTTTAATCCTGGAAGCCAGTCTGTGAGTTCCTCAGCTTGATGTTTTCGTGTTGCCTGTGTATCTGTGTGTATGGCTGCCTGCGTGTGTGTTTGCGTGCGTGTGTGTGTGCTCTGCGCAGATCGAGATGTTGCAGCTGCAGCGAAGCTACAGCGCACTGTCCGAGCAGATTAACCTGATCCTGTTTAAGAGGCTGTGGTACGTCATGCTGGAGCAGTTCCTGATGAAGTATCTCTGGAGCGCATCGGGTCTGGTCATGGTCGCTGTGCCTATCATCACTGCCACCGGATACTCCAAATATGGTTAGGATTAAATTCTGATTATGATCTGGCCTTATGTTCTGCTCACTTGGTGTGTCTATGTCTTCAGACATTGTGGCTTGGTAAATGTGAGCATATAAACCTTTTTGAAAGTTTCCTCTGACATTTATTAAGGGGATTCCTAGTTTGGTTTTTGGTCTCCAGCTGCATATTGAGACAAATGGGAGGCCAAAAACACGAATAATATGGAGGTATATGTATTGATTTCTCTAACTACTGACTACTAAATGATTTGTCCAGGGAGTTTCTGTGTTTGAAACCTTTTCTGAACATGACACTCCACCCAGGGATTAGGAGTTAGTCCTAAATTTGTTGTGATTGGATTATATGCACAATGACGATAGGAAGAAGCCAATCTAGCGTGATCCACAGAGGATGGAAGCATTCTTACGTCTCATCGCACAGATTTTACTGCAATGCTTTGTTATTATTTCAAGTCTTCTTACAGATAAGTGCTCAAAATCATAAGAGTGACTCACTTGAGTGACCTCAGATGAGAGAGGAAGAACTCATTGGAGAGAACTTTTGTTTGTAACAACGTTCAATTAAAAGAATGCTGCTTCCTTTCAGCAGCTCTGAGTAGACTTCTTTTTAAAGACTATAACTAAGGCACCGAGCATTAACTGAATGTTTCCTAAACTAAGAGTTGATTTGGAAACCACATGAAAGATCGTTATGAATAATCCATAATAACGGCTCTTTAAATGAAAACATTCACCTTTTGGTTTTCTCAATCTTGTTTTTTCACTGCTTTAATAAAATGCATTTCTATGCAAATCATCAATATTTTTATGCATCAGTTAGAGCTGTGTTATATTAACAAAAAAATCATATTGCAATTTTTCTGACACTTATTTGAGTTGTGATTCGATTTGCGAGTTATTGAAGAAAAATCTCTATTTTCTTTTCACTTTAGTTGATTGATCAGCTGATACAACTTCTTTTACGAGCGAACCAAGTTATACTTTGACAGTGCAGTTTTGACAAACTGCATATTGTCTCTCAGCTACTGTAAGTCGCTTTGAACAAAAGCGTCTGCTAAATACATAAATGTAATGTATATGTAAACTTACTAGCCTAAAGTACACAAGAAAATTTACAAAAAAAGAAAAATCCTTACGAGGAGTATTTACGATTAGCAGCTGAACCAATCAAGGGCAGATCTAAAAAACATAAGTGAACGAGCCAAAGTCAGAGTTAAAAAATAAAGCAAACAAGCCAATTGTAGCAGTGCGAAGCAGTAAAACGTTCAGCAAGCGACCCTGTTCTATTGTGACTCCAGATTATTTATACACAGAACACATGTTAACCTTAACTGAATATAAAAATGTCAAAAACACCTTTAGCTCAAAACTATCATTATTAAAGGATACTGTAAGGATTACATATGGTTCTGGAGTCTGGCTTGACCGCGAGTCTGTCTTTATTGTGTATTATCACAAACTCCATTTCAACTTAAAGTTTACATTCAGCACAGAGTAGTGCAACGGGGAACTGAATAACTCATCTACTTTTTTAGATTAGATTTTTGAACTCCTGTTTGCTCAAAGCATTTAAAAACACTATGTTTTTTGCCAAAGTAGTTGCGTTCATTATTTCCTTGTGTTTGTCTGAAATCTTTGACATGGTGTGACAACAGCAAACATCCCTGATATTAACTTCTCTATTTTGTGTGAGTCTTGCTGTTCAATTGGTTTCGTGATGCTGTGAACTACCCAATCAGAACTCTCGCTGTCTAGTTAGAAACAACAACAAAAAATCCAACTTTTTTAGGTCTTTGTAATGTGCAAAATGTGATTGCAACAGTTGTTTGCTAGACTCCTTCATGTTACATTCTTGGCCCTATAGTGAGTCATGTTATACTTAGTCTGTTTGTTTTGGAAATCTGCCCTCTCCTGGTGAAATCTTGCATAGTGCACCTTCAGTGTTTTTTATGTTTCCCACGTGCTCTTGAACTTGATGCATCCTCAGATACAGAGGATGTGAAGCAGGCCGCTCTGGAGATGAAGGAGGAGGATCTGGTGAGTGATCGTACCCAGGCCTTCACCACCGCCCGAAGCCTCCTGAATGCTGCTGCTGATGCTGTTGAGAGAATAATGGTCTCCTACAAAGAAGTGAGTGCTACCAACATTTCAGGTACCAAACAGAATTATTCTGTCTTGCCATGTCATCTTTATTTGGAGATCATTATGACTAGGTACAAGCAGAAAAACATTGCAGATAAAAAACACCAGAGAAGTTAATTGTCAGTGTGAAATTTACCTAAAGCGTTTATCTTACAACGTATTTACAATCAAATGCAAACAATTTCTCTCACAGTGAGTGAAGAGGCCATCTGCTATGACGATGGTACAGAATCTTCTGTAAAATTCTTTTCAAGTTCCCTGCTGATGTACTAAACATGCATGATATGCACGTTTTAGAACACGTTCATTCTGAGCATTTGTTTCTTTGATGGATGAAGCCATTCCTTCCATTCTCAGTTTGTTCTGGATTTTTTGTGGAAAGGCACACATTGAGCCATGAAATTAACTGAGGTGAAAAAAATATTTTTATTAAGATTAGGTTAAACGTAAAATCTATCAAAGTAGGGATGCACCGATACCGGTATCGGCCTCGATACCACAACATTTTTAAAGTAGTCATACTCGCTAAAAGTCTCCTGATACCGGGGACCGAAACCACCGTCTGAGAGATGTCTATGTTTGAGCGGCGTGTAAGGGGTTAATCACAGGCGGCGCGTGCTCGCCCCCCAGGCCCCGGCTGCAGCTCAGAGCGGGGAGAAGACGAGGCGAAACATGTCAGCCGTGTGGAACTATTTCAAAGTGAACGAAGACGACAAAACAAAGGCGGACTGCAAGTTATGCTCAGCTGAATTGTCCAGAGGAGGCTAAAAAGGTAGCGCATTTAACACAAGAAATTTAATCAAGCACCTAAAATCACAACTCGACAACAAGTACAAAGAGTTTAGCCACGCCTCTAAACCAACACAACCCACGCTGCAGCAAACTCTTGCAAGACGAGAGAAAATGTCCAGAGATGATCCGCGTGCTGTGAATATAACACAGCAATCATCGAGTACATTACATTGAGTGAGCAGCCGCTCTCGGAGGTAGAAAATGTGGGGTTGCTGCGTCTCCTCTATGATCCGGAGCTCAGATATGACGTCCCGAGCCGCCGCTACATGACTGACACGGAGCTGCCTAAACTACACGACTCTGAAAACACACAATTATCCACAGCCTGCTGCAAATTTCCTCTGCGCTACAACGAGCAATAAAACACGCCAAATAATTCTGCGGCTCGAACACCAGCTAGGCTTAATTTATAAGAATTAAGATTTAAGCCCTTATATTTTTAATAACTATTTATCATGTTATATGTTGTATACAACATGCTTTTTTATTGTTAATAAATGGTTATAATTCCAAACTATTTTTATTATATGACTCAAGCTGTTACCTTTCAATTTAAATCATGTTTTTATTAAGTATCGCTATCTACGAGTACTGAAATGCAAGAACTCGTTCTCATTTTCGCAAAATCGACCAAAAAATTGTTATATTAGTTAGACAGTTCCAATATCATTCAGTCAATGTTTGCAAGCTGATCACATTACAATCTCTGTGAATTAATTGCATGGTAAAATTAGTTGTCACTAAAGGCCTTATGGTGTCCTCAATACATATATGAAATCACTCTCTGTTACTTTGGTAATGCAGATGGAATGATTTTTATGTTGTATGGTGCAAAGCAATGTCTAAGTGCAAGGTGTTTAGTGCCTGAAAGTGTCTTCACTGCTGATCTCACCTTAGGTCACAGAACTGGCAGGCTACACGGCTCGGGTGTATGAGATGTTTGAAGTCTTTGAGGATGTCCGTGTCGGAGTATATCGCCGTTCCACCTCAGAGCTGAAGCAAGATCAGACAGGAACCGCTCAGAAAGTGACTCATGGCATGAGAGTGGAAGGGCCGCTGCAGATTCGAGGTATAAATTACAACCTTTCTGTTTCAGTTGTTTAATTGCAGCATTGTAAAGAAAACAAAGTAAGCTTTTTTTAAACAATGCACCTAGCACAAATGTGTGCACAAAACCGTAAAGTGAGCTATAGCAAGACAAGCTTGTTATCCAGGAGAAACCTGTACTTGAGTGCAGTCAATAAACTAGTGTTTGACACATGCGGATGTTTTTACTTCTATCTGACTAGAATATAGAGATGATCAATTTTGTTCTTCAGAAGCTCTTGTAATAAAAGAGAAACTTTAGCTCTGCTTTCAGCATTACAGTATGCTGCATGGCCAATCAGCATTTTGTTTTTAAAACTGTAACGTTCCATTTCTCTAATATTTTTCCGTGTGGTCATGCGTTTTGCAGATTTCATATATACCCCCATCCTATCAGGCAAAAAAAAACTCATTTAAAACAATAAAGTTGTGTCTTGGGGAAAAAGAGGTAAGTTGGGTTAATATACATAAATATACATAATTACTCTAATAACACTGTATAAAATGATAAAGCCTTAGTAAATGTAACTGTATGAAAAATGACACCAGCGCATGCCTAGTTTGAAGTATTACTCTACAGTTTAAAGTGCTTTACCTTTTTGATTTTGTTTTGAAAGAAAAAAATGCCAGACTCTGTTACATCACAAGATGCCAACCAAAGTTACAGAAAATTCTAAAATTATTCAAAAATGACCCTCAAAGCAAAGGCAAAGTTCAATAGATGTTGGAGGAAATGGAAATTGAAGAAAGTGTATTTTAAAAAGCAAATAGAAAATGGAAGGTATTCATGATCAGTAAATGTAACAAGGAAACTTTCATACAAATATTAATGCCGGAATTTGATGTATAAAACACTTTATTGCTGTTAATAGGTAAAAAAGTATGTCTAAAGGTCTATATAAGAGGTCATAACAATTGTGGAAAAACATTCTAATGCAGGAAAAAGACACAACAGCACTTTTTTCTTCAAAGACCTACAACAATTTAGAGTAGGGCCATATATAGTTTGTACTTTGGCAACAAATGCAACCTTAATATTAAATATAATGTATTTTAATATTTAAATTAGGATTACATTCCAAAATTCTACATTCAAAGTTTTTTCACCGTCCTGGAGATATTCATCATTTATGTCGTTGTGTGTTTGTTTAGGTCAGGTGATCGATGTGGAGCAAGGCATCAGATGTGAAAACCTTCCCATAATAACTCCAACCGGAGACGTGGTGGTTTCCAGCCTGAACATGCAGGTACATTCCCTGCTCAAGTACCAAAGTGTTGTTTAGTTTTTTCCCAGCGCGTAATTGCCAAGGATATTGTTAGATCCAACAACAGCCCCTCTTCATCTTTCAGATAAGGAGGTTGTATAGAAAATAATGTCCTACTCATGCAGCAATATTCTTTGTTCACAGCGAGTAAATGAATCAGTGCTCTGATGCAACATGCTGTTCCCTTTGCCTGATTTAGATGCATGTGAAGAGTGAATATGTCAATGAGCCTGTTATCAGACTTGTTTCCCTGGCCCAGTTCTCCGGGTACTTGACTGATAATGCAGCATTACTAATCAGCATACGACCTTGCAGGATTATGAGGAGATGCATTATAAAACCCTAGAGAGGGTTTGTATTCATGTTACCTATTCTCTCTTGATAAATGTGTATGCATTACCTGCTATTCTACGTTAGCTTATCTCTAGTGGAAATTCAAATTGGATTTTCGACACAATTGATCTTCTGGGACACATGGTTCCCTCTTCTCTTTTTAAAATATTTATATGGGCCTTATTTCGTAAATGCAGATAAGTGCAGGGACCTAAGTTATAGATTTGTCTTTGATATGTATAATCTCTGGCATTTACTACACACATTTAAGATAAAGAATTAACAATGGATACAAAGATAGGTGTTTGAGATGAAGTGGGTGGATCTGTTGAGTGAGTAAAGATAAAGTTTTACTTCATCTAAACCTTGTTTGAAGTTGACACTCTAATATTAGATTCATGTTTTGATGAGGGACAGTATAAAACAACGCATAGGTAATCTTTTCTTTCCACCTTACTGAAAAAAAAATCTTTCTGCGCTTTCAGATTGTTATGGAAGCAACTAATGGGTAGGTACTGTTTATGGGCTTAACATGCTGATTTTGTTATAAAGAGAAACCTGGATAAAGTATGAAAAGCCCATATTCCTGGTTGAACACAATGGGACAAAATAATAAATAAGGCCAAGTTCTCCCCTTGGCCCTAACCCTCAGCTCTTCCCCTTTCCTTTAACAAAGAGTGCGAAAAGAAATTGTATGAATTGGGACACCCCAATGGAGCCATTAAAAAACCTACATATTAACATGAGTTGTACACAAATCTACTGTCTTTCAGAGCATTATTCACTCACTCCACATTCACTCTCTGCTGGTGATAAGCTACCTTAGTAGCTCTCAGCTGCTCTGGAGCAGTCTGACAGAACGTGGCTGCCATTCTGCGCCTATGGTCTCCTGCCCACCACCAAACACCCTCCACCAGTCACACGCATCCACCAAACACCCCCCACCAGTCACACACATCCACCAAACACACCCCACCAGTCACACACATCCACCAAACACACTCCACCAGTCACACACATCCACCAAACACACCCCACCAGTCACACACATCCACCAAACACACTCCACCAGTCACACACACTCCACCAGTCACACACATCCACCAAACACACCCCACCAGTCACACACATCCACCAAACACCCTCCACCAGTCACACACATCCACCAAACACACCCCACCAGTCACACACATCCACCAAACACACTCCACCAGTCACACACATCCACCAAACACACTCCACCAGTCACACACATCCACCAAACACACCTCACCAGTCACACACATCCACCAAACACACTCCACCAGTCACACACATCCACCAAACACACTCCACCAGTCACCCACATCCACCAAACACACTCCACCAGTCACACACATCCACCAAACACACTCCACCAGTCACACACATCCACCAAACACACTCCACCAGTCACACACATCCACCAAACACACCTCACCAGTCACACACATCCACCAAACACACTCCACCAGTCACACACATCCACCAAACACACCTCACCAGTCACAAACATCCACCAAACACACTCCACCAGTCACACACATCCACCAAACACACTCCACCAGTCACACACATCCACCAAACACACTCCACCAGTCACACACATCCACCAAACACACTCCACCAGTCACACACATCCACCAAACACACCTCACCAGTCACACACATCCACCAAACACACCCCACCAGTCACACACATCCACCAAACACACTCCACCAGTCACACACATCCACCAAACACACTCCACCAGTCACTCTCATCCACCAAACACACCTCACCAGTCACACACATCCACCAAACACACTCCACCAGTCACACACATCCACCAAACACACCTCACCAGTCACACACATCCACCAAACACACTCCACCAGTCACACACATCCACCAAACACACCTCACCAGTCACACACATCCACCAAACACACCCCACCAGTGACACACATCCACCAAACACACTCCATCAGTCACACACATCCACCAAACACACTCCACCAGTCACGCTCATCCACCAAACACACCTCACCAGTCACACACATCCACCAAACACACTCCACCAGTCACTCTCATCCACCAAACACACTCCACCAGTCACACACATCCACCAAACACACTCCACCAGTCACACACATCCACCAAACACACCCCACCAGTCACACACATCCACCAAACACACCATTCAAACCACCCTCCACCAATGACACATCCATACTGGGCAATGTGGGTGAAGTGACTTGCCCAGGGTATCAACGGCTGAATGGCCCTAGCGGGGATCGAACCACCAACCTTCCAGTTACAGAACGATCAACTCCACCACTGCAACTTCACTAATACAATAATATCGTGTTTAACGAAACTGTGCATCTCATAAGCTAATCTTTTGTGTAACGTTATTATCATATAGCTAACATTGCTAACATTACTTTAAAAACAAACGGTCTGATATTCATCTACTGCACAAAAGCAACAGTGACTAAAATAAAATGTAAAAATGTACTGACGCAAAGCCCTTGTCATATAGAGCAAAGGTCTTGACATATAAAGCAGGCATATCTTTTTTTGGGTTAATTATTATTTCAGCTTTTTGTTTTTGTAGTTAAAAACATTTTTAGACCTAATTGATAGCATATATAAATTATGTTTAATCCAATGCATTCTTTTAGCACTGAGCTTTTCTGAAACTTATTTCTTGAGGAGTTTGCTCCCTTATGATTTATTCATGTTTCCTGTTAAACTCTGAGAAATGGGTCATGAGTCGTGCAGTGTGACCCCCTCTGGTCTGTCCCGGACAATGTACTGATTATATTCCTCTCTCACGCTGGCTCGCTCTTTGGGTTTCCACGACAGCGCCTCGATTTGCAGGGGCAGCATGGTGCTAATACCCTCTCAAGCCCTGATGCTGCAGTCATGTGGTGCGCTCATGACACAATGCTCTTTGCCCACAATGCGTTCCTAGATAGCATTTGCAGCCCAAATCAGCCCACCTCATGCAGGTCAGAAGAGATACATGTGACTTAAAAGCATGTTACATTTAAATAGTTTTTGGATTAACTATTCTTTTATAATGTAACCCTCTCTTTTTTTGGGGTCTCTTTTTTTTTATTTTATTTAAGAGAAACTTGCTGAAACATATTTCATGCGTCATTTAAACCTGACTATTAAAACACCTGACTATTAAAAAAAGCGTCAATTAAAACACTCACAATCACTCAACAATATATAAATCAGCATTTCGATATAAGTCAATGGCTGGAAAAGAGATTTATTTTCAAAAATAAAAATCACACATTAACAAATTGCTCTCATATTTTTATTTTAGAGTCCGTGGCATTTTACATTTAAATGGTTAGCTTATTTGTTGGCAGTCTTTTACCTTGAGAAAAACTCAATATGTGATTGGAAAAACCCTTTTACTCTGCACTGAAACAAAAAGCCCTGTAAACTCTACAGAAGATCTAATAGAATAGGTTTGGACTAAATCAACATTAGCTAGAGAAAAGAAAGAATGGAGTAATTACAGTGAGGGTCTCTCCTGACAACACTATTGCTTGCTTCTGAAGGAGCAGGAAGCAGTTAAATATAGAAACACTAAGCTTTTAGTGCAGTCTAATTTCGCATTTTTATGGTGTTTTCATTTACATTCTTCTGGTCTGATGGCACGGGTTAGTCTCCAAAGGGGTGTCACAAGAACCAGACTGCCGATCCAGATGCGAGGGAAATGTACCTTTATTGTCTTTGAACACAGGCAGCAAATTGACCCACAGGTAGATACTGAAGAGAACACTCTTACTGAAGAAAAAGAGCGTAAGTGCCAGAAACCAGATAATCCAGGAGTCGAAAGGGCTAGAGTGACCGGACTAGAGTAGCCTGCAGGACTGGGTTCTCTAGGAAGACGAAAAGCACGTCTGCACACATGAACACCTCGCGCTTAGTGTTGCCAGAGCCCTCAAGATATAGGGAGCAATCAGAGCGGCGGTAACCAGCAGCACCAATGATAGGACACAGACGTAGAGGGAAGAGAAGAACAATTTTCCCAAATAGTTAACGAGATAACACTAAAACAATAAATAACTCCACAAAAGAATGCACAGGGGGTGGGTCATTCCAGTAGGATGGGCACTATGCCCCCACTTTGAATGGTAGGGAAACGCTACCATGTGCGTGTTGTGCGCATTTGTCCGGTCAGCTTAGATTATATTAATCTACATTAATCTCTAGCTGGAAACCCAGTTACTCCTTTATTAACAGTTTATCAGTACTTAACTAACACTTAATTGTGAGTAATACTGCATAATAATTCACATTTAAACTTAAGTGTTATAGATAATTATTTTAGAAATGTCTTCAGGTACATGTGACAGATTTAGTGTTTTGTTCATTCTTGGTGGTCTGATTTCATTCTTTTCTTTACTGGCAAAGAAGAAGAGCAGCTTAATGTTACAAGTTAGAGAACAAATACTTTATTACTTTGTTTACATCTAACACAGAATCACAATTTCAATGAAAGGCATTATTTTATCCTTTAGCTCCAGATCCACCTTAAATCATCATTCAAACTGAATTAAAGTATTTCAAAAAGACTTGGATTGAGGAGATGGTACTGCCTGCATGTCAAAAAATTTTAACGTCATAGAATGATGACTTGTTTGGGACATCCAATTAAAATATTGCCTCAAATCCTCCTTCTTAAAAACGTAATTGCCATCTCTCACTCTCTTTAAGTGCACACATTCCTGCTGAAACACCATTGAATCACAAGATCAGCTTGTGTCTATACTTAGAAATATCATTAACACGCTCTCCAGATGTTACGAACCCATATGATTCACGTTGGTTTGGCGTTGTGCTGAAGCTCTTTTAATAGTAATTGACTTTTTAGCAGGAAGTGGCGCTGCTGTGTTTACGTGTCTCTGGTAAATGGATGGTTTTAACATAATGACAGGCTGCAGAGAGGCAGCGGTCTGTTTTTCTTAGTGTGTTGTACAGCAGAGAGCAGCTTTTGAAAACCATCAAGCGTTTCCATCGCAGAGGCTTCTTTTAACCCTGTGGCTTTTCTGAATTTGTAAACACATTTAGCTGGTTCCTGTGGTTTGACCCTCTGTGTATTGCTCTCTCTCTGTGGGAGGGTTGCATGTATGGGATAGATGTTGAGTCTTGTCTCTTTTATATCATGCGAGAGGGGATGCTTTGTCTCTTTCTCTCTAGGTTGAAGAAGGCATGCATCTGCTGATCACGGGTCCCAACGGCTGTGGAAAAAGCTCTCTGTTCAGGATCCTGAGTGGCCTCTGGCCGGTCTACAACGGTGTCCTCTATAAACCCTTGCCCCAGCACATGTTCTACATACCTCAAAGGTACTACCACTGTACAGTAGTGCGCTCTTTAACCAGCTTTATTCCAAATAGTAGAAACCAAAACCCAACCACCTTTTTTATTTTTAACAGTGCCGTATCAGTGTCAATGCTTTTTCAGTATTATTTGCAAGACAACTAGCATGTGACCGCCAATCTTTACTGTCTCCTCTTCGTCCGACTCTTGTTCAATTTTCTCATTGCTGAGTCTCAGTCTGCTGGGTTTAGTTTAAGAATTAAGATCGATTAGTAGACAGACTCGTGGGTGTGTGTGCATGTGTTTCTTTCCATTTCCCACGCCGTGCCAGGTTAATTAGCGTTGATGAGTGTGCTGATTAAAAAGAGGAGCACAATCCGAAAGCAGCCGGTACATATGGTGATCCTGTGACTGCGTTACATGTCGGCTTCATTACAAACACAACAGGAGGATGGCATCATCTTATGATCATAATCACGCGGCGGGGCGCTTCCAACATCATTTCTAACTAGCAGCTGCTTGTCATTTGGCCCGTGCCCAGTTCACTGATGGATCAGGCCGCTCGATCAGAGTACAGCAACTGACTGATTGGAAACTCGGTACACAATCATTTTTAAGTAGATAACATTTTACATTTAATTATGGGAATATTGTTTGAAAGTGTTTGAAAAGGAAATTCCTAGAATTGTTGTGAACCTCAGGTTTGAGGGAATGTTTATAATGCCGATCACTTGACATTTTCTACGAAAGGTAATAATGGGAAGTTCGATAATACCTTTCGCATATCTAAACATATTGAATATAATAATTGTTTTTAATCTAATTAATTGCATTAGCTTATTTAATATAAATAATGGCGTTTAATCCTACACAATGAGCTATTAAAACAGGGGTCTCAAAATTAATTTGTGCAGGGTTGGAATGATAGTCATGACATTTGACTATCACTGAATGAACACAAAGCTAAGTATGCTTCTCAATATCACATTTTTAAAGTTTTCAACACAAAGAACTTGAGTAAACACTATTTTTATTGCAATGTATACTGAATAATGTTTTCAAATAAATAATAAACCAAATTTTTAACTTCATTATGAAACTCATTTCTAATATTAGACTCAATTGCTCATTAATATTATCTCCAACAGGTTCAGTCCAGGTTGGGGAGAGTTCCTCAGGTTGAAGGGGTTCAAGTGTTTTGGGGTGTTATTCACGAGTGAAGGAAGGACAGAGCATGAGATTTACAGTAATGCAGTCGATTTACCGATCTGTCGTGGTGAAGAAAGAGTGTGCTTCAGGTCATGACCGAAAGAATAAGACGTTGGATTTAAGTGCTCAATATCAGACATTTATATAGTGTTGTAGGCCGCAGTTAGGGAGGACGTGGATCGCTGTTACTCAGGAGGAGCTTGGATGAAAGCTGGTACTCCTCCGCATCGAGAGGAGCCAGCTCGAGGGAAGAATCAGGACTCGATGCAGAGGTTTTATCTCTGGATTGGCCGGGGAATTCCTTGGTTTTCCCTTTGTAGTGCTGGAGGAAGTGGCCATGATGACGGAGGTCTGCGATTAGCGAATGACAAGGGATGAATGAAGGAATGGATTATTATTATTAGAGCTACTAAAATAATTTGATCATGTACATTCGGTTATTTTACAGTTTTCACATTTTTCTGCAGCGAATTCAAATAATCATACTTTAGAGTGTTTATGAGGTTATTCTTTAACATTGGCGTGTCTTCACAATACAGAATGTATTCTTCCCAACAAGCGATCGAGATGATATTTCCGTGGCACTTGGTCTCCATGCTGAGATTTCAACTCTAGTCCTCTTGGATAAGAATGTACTTTCAAATTGGATCACAGTTCATGTTTTATTAGGCTTTAAAGCCAGTCCCGACAGAGCAGCCTTACCCCAAAAGTACCACTAAATAATCGTTGTTATTTCTTTGTTACATTAATGCGTCAGGTCTGTAGGGGTTGAAACTTTTTGATTCAAAATGTATGTTTCTTTAAACACGTAGAAATATTTTATTTCTGAAACAAAAAGTCATTGAAACTCGGTCATTAAAAATAGACTAACTGCCAAAACAAACTTTACCTTTAGTCATACTGTGGCCAAACAGCATTTGAGGGGTGTTAGTCAGAGCATGTTAAAAGAGCTCTGGAGAACCTTTAGTCCTGAGTCTAAAGTAAGTAAAGACTATGTAAAACAAAGTGTTTTCTCCCTCATAAACCTTACAATTTTAGACACATGCTACCTATATTGTCATTGTAACACACATTATTTCAGTTATTATTGCCCTCTATCTTTTGGTTGACTGGCACAGCAGACTCCACCTAAACGCTTTCCTGGTTTACTTAGTGAAATCTGTGTGGTGGATTTAAATGAATAAAATACAATAGAGAGACAGGACACAGTTGGTGTAAGATCTGTGTGTTATGTTTTTTTTTTGCTCATAAAAGTAAATAATGTAAATTCTGCGAATCTCTTTTTAGGCCTTATATGTCAGTGGGGACGCTTAGAGACCAGGTCATCTACCCTCATTCTGTCCAGGAGATGCAGGAGAAGGCCATCGCTGATGAGCAGCTGGAGGAAATCCTCCAAACTGTCAACCTACGCTACATCCTGGAGAGAGAGGGAGGTGAGAGATGCAACAAGATCATGCGTATATCTGTCCAACTAAAGTCTGAAACATCAAACTGATGAAGTTTTGCATCTTGCCAAGCGAAGGTGACCCGCTATCCAGATCAGACCTCATTTCCAGGGAACCTCGAGACTTTCCTGCAGCTAACAGTCGCCTAACAAAAACTCCATCCAACACAGTTGCCTCTTACTTGACGGCTTTGCTTTAGGGAAAATGCCATTTCACCACCAGAATAAGCTTTAAGTAAAATTTTAAAATGTTGTTGCTGGTTTTACATAATAATATAAATGTGTATGAATGTTTTTTATCTCATGCACTAACATAAGTTCAATCACAGCACATTTTGTACTTTTTATGAAGTGTTGAACCAACATTTTTGTGTTGATCAAATATTAATGGAACGTAATTAATTATACATGTTTTGTTTAAAGTTCTTTGGCTCTTCTTGGAGTAATTATAGTAGAGAGATGTAGGATTATAGCTTCCAGATTTGCATCGGCATGTGAGCTTGAGCCAAATTTGAACCCAGTACCAGCTTTAACTAACTGTAAACATTATACAGCTCTACTGGTAGAATTGACTTTATTCTTGGTTAAATGACTTTAAAACATGGTTTTGAATACCTGATGATGCTCTCAGGCTGGGATGCCATGAGCGACTGGAAGGACGTGCTGTCAGGAGGAGAGAAACAGCGCATGGGAATGGCCAGGATGTTTTATCACAAGTATGTAACTACTGATCACATTTTGACAGCTGTTGACTCTAATCATTAAATCGTTAATTGGAAGCTGATTTTTGTATGAAAATTATAATTATCATTGGATACATTTTCTCAATATGATGATATAGTCAGCAGGAGCTCCAGAGCAATGTGGGATAAAACACCCGCAGTATTCATGCTCTCAGTATTCTGCACTTTTAGCTTAGTAATACTAGTAATTTTTTGGAGGACCAAAGTCAGATGCCTATAACTCTTGCATCTGATTGGTTTAGCTTGTTGACTTTTGTCTAAAGCGACTTACAATAGGGGAGAGACAATCAGTGTTTGGAACGTGAATTAAAAAAGTAATAAGTTATAGTTACTAAATACTTTTCACAAATAGTAACTGCATAAGTAACGGAATTATAAACGTATTATAAAAGTAACTAATTACTAGCTAAAGTAATTTTGTGAAAATACATAAAATCTACACCATTACACACTAATCTTAGATCTAACGTGATAGAAAACAATAAAACATTATATATATAACTTTAAAGATTTATTGCACAGAACACTAAGTAGATAACTTAGTCTAAAAACAAGCAATCCTTCTCAAGAAATTAACCAAAAATAAACTAATAACAATAAATATTAAACAACTATTTTGTTTAATTCCGTCTGAGTTGTAAGTGTTTGTGGAGGAGAAATATAAAGTTTTACTTGCTTGGGTTTCGTGGCCTCATCTCCTCCTTTGTTAGCAGAGCAAACACTATCACCTGCGTTCGCAGCCACTGATTCACTGATCGAGGGTAAAGTAGTGCTTAGCGAAACTTTGAAACTTGCCATGGTGTCACCTCATGAACGCGAATGGCTGATGCTTTCTTGTGTTTGTGCGTAAAGACCCACCCTACCACGCTTGAAGTTTTGCTCTACGTCAGCCAATCATCTTGTTCTTCCAGGTACACCATGTTCACATGTCCCGCTTCAGCCCTGAACACGCACACACGCAAACTTGCACACACACACGCGAGCACACGCACACACATGCACGTACACACGAACACCCAAACGCATACGCACGCACACACACACGCACACATGAACACGCAAACACACGCACACACAAACACACACACACAAACACGCACACGCACGCACACACTCAAACCACAGGTCGATCGCAGTAGAAGTATCAGCTTATCAATCAACCATAACAGGAAGCAAAGAAAGAGAAAAGAGGGGGAAAAAAGAAAATATTTTTTTGTAAATTTTGTAAGTGATCCTTTATTATCCTATGGGAGACATTTTTACCCTGTCCTGACAATAACAACTAGTTCAAAACCAAAGATAATTTTTATGATTTATACAACTTTTACTGCAGAACAAAGCTTTCTTTTATTTTTTACATAAATAAAGTGTTTGACATTTATCATTCCTGATAGTTATTTATATTGACTGATATGAAAAAATTATCATGATGTATTTTTGATCATGTTTTTTTTTTTAGTTTCTTTTCTTTCAGTAGAGCAGACGAGACAAACCAGGTGTATACAGTATTTCCTCATCACTAATTACTTAAATAAAAATAACATCTTGTTATAGGAACTCATTTATCTCGATTAGGATACAATTATGTTTGTTTTACGGTTAAATTAAATAAAAAGTTTCAGATGAATATTACATCCAGTTTTCCCTCTCGTCACTTAATCCTGAGCGGATCTCTTTAATTTCCACCTAATGGCAATTAATAATCAGGGACATAATGGGGATGCTATCCTGGTAATGATCTTTTAGTCGTAAAGGATAATTACTAAATTAGAAAGCCTTTGTCTTTGAATTGCTTTGAAGATGCTAAATTATGATTCATGCAATAAATCCGCTCATGATTTCCTTAAAGCCACTGAAGTGATAAATATTCAATTAGTGAACGTTGTTGGTGTTTAACTCAATTCAGCGGGTGTTTCTGGAAATATACGGCCTGCTTTGCATATGAAGCGAGCGGCTGCTTTAGGGGAGATTATTGTTGAAGCACTAAGATATTTATAAAGTTAAAGAAGAAGAAAAAACAAGTGTCGAAGAAATGAAACTGCCAACTACTGCTATGAAGTGTGTGGAAATAGTGCTCAAAAACTTGTGTGTTTAAGACAGATAAATCAGTGCTTTATCTCCAACAGGCCTCAATACGCCCTTCTGGATGAGTGCACGAGTGCTGTGAGTATTGATGTGGAGGGCAAAATCTTTGAAGCTGCAAAGGATGCTGGGATTTCGCTGCTCTCTATTACGCATCGTCCTTCTCTCTGGTGGGTTTAGAATCATGTGAAAATGAAAAGCAGTTTTTATTGCTGATGGAGGGGGAGGATGTGTTCTTCATTCATTAATTGTGAAGATTTTTTTCTGCAAAGACTTGGGTTTTTTAATCAGAATACAAATTATCTTCTTAGATGAGCAAGCGTAAATGCCTAAATAAATGGGTTGAGGAAAAAAAACCCAGAAAGGCATCAGCCTCTGAACCATTCAAGAAAATCTCTGTGTTTGTGTTTCGGAGGAGTGTGTGGAAGGTGTCTCAGTAGCATTACATTCGTTCCTGCTGTTATTCATTTATCGTTCCTGTGAATCGGGGGCAGAGGGGTCTGCTGATGGCCCCCCGGTGCACATCGGATGGAAGGAAAAGGAAAACCCTCCAGAGGGAATCGGTTCTTTGAAAGATTGTGTTACCGAGACCACAAGATTGTCATTTGATCCAAACTACCCCAGAAAGTTTTCTGTTCCTGTTAGAAACCATAAAAAAACATTATAGTTTAATTGAAAGAAAAGCGCCTTTTAGATTTTAAGAAAGAAACGTTTGTACCTGCACTTGAGTACATTTTCACTGAAATAGTTGTACTTTTATTTGTGCTTAAAATGTTGCACTCTTTCCATTCCTGCTGGTGCAAAAGTACCAAAAGTTTACTTTTGTAGTACTTGTCGATAGCTAAAAATGGTCGGTTATTGATCTATTAAATACCTTCTTTTTATATTCTTTTTCATCAACATCAAGTAATTTATTATGGACGTATGCGCAAAGCAGGTTGAACAAAGTGCTTAAAGAATTATTAGTGCTTAAAGTTTAAAAGTACTAAAAATTAATTAGTATTTAAACCCTGCGGTTACAGGATGCCTAACAAATTAAATTACATTTAAATTTAAATTAAAATAATGAACTACACAATTAACAAACATGCTTGTTAAATAACCACACAAATGTAAAACTGTAAAAAAAATCTAACTTGGACAATAACACGTAAATCCCCAAGTGTGTTGATAAATTTTTTGTTATTTTGTTCATTTTGGTTAAGGATAGTTTTGTCGTTCATATACTCAAGTTTCTCCTGAAGGAAAGTGTGCACTGCTGACTGTGTTTGCGCTCGCTCTGCTGACAGGAAGTACCACTCGCACCTGCTGCAGTTTGACGGCGAGGGCGGCTGGCGCTTCGAGAAGCTGGACGCCTCCACACGGATCTCCCTTCAGGATGAGAAGAGCCGACTAGAGACCCAGCTCTCGGGGATTCCCAAGATGCAGCAGCGGCTGGCGGAGCTTTGCCACATTCTGGGGGAGGACAGCAGTCGGCCGAGCCCAGAGGAAGAGGGGGAGGAGCAGGATGTAGGGAAGGAGGAAGAGCGAAGGGAAGAGGACAGGGATGTTTCTGGTGGAAAAGAGAGCGAGCTTATGGAGTGATTTCAGGCAGAGGACGGAGTCATTCGAGGTCAGGTGTGTGTTAACATATCTGCCTCCCTCCTTTCAGAAAGCTTCTTTTTTAGAATTAGGGAATCGATAACTTATATGCACAGTTCTGCCTAGATGAGACAATTCTCACCATCACAGCATTCTAACCTTTATTGATGTGAAAACTTGATTTGAAATGTTGGAGCTGGTAGGGTTACTGCTAGGACGATAGGAAGAATCATTTCTGAAAGTCAAGTACGTCTGGTTTCATTTACATTAGACAAGATGCAACCCAGTTTTACAAAATAATAGGAATAATGCCATATTTAGAAAGGCTTGAGTTGGGACTGAAACTTGGAGACTGGTAATGTTGCTTTTCCACTGACCTGTTTTGTAACAATATGACTCAACAAAACTCGGTGTGTCTTTCGCTGCTTTTCGACCACTTTCTGTGCCCAGTTCTCAAAACCACTTGATAGAGATTCTGAAAACTAGCTATTAGTGGAGCCAAGATTATAATTATTTTCTGTATGGATAGAAAGGCGTGACCTGTTGATCACTGATTGGTCAATCACTGCGCATACCTATTGGCCAGAAATAATCATAGCGAACTTAAGAGTTTTCTGAAGTTCCTTTTTCTACTCTTTCATCTTTTCAGCCAACCTCTGGGTTTCTCTCTCAAGCACATTAGGTGTTGATTCCTCGTCTGAACACTTGAGGTC
Organism: Danionella dracula; assembly: GCA_900490495.1. NCBI lineage: Eukaryota > Metazoa > Chordata > Actinopteri > Cypriniformes > Danionidae > Danionella > Danionella dracula. Next base: position 1,314,385 of record UELW01000445.1, read on the forward strand.
AACTCCACAAGTGCATTGACCGCAATGTTAAAATGTTTACAGCTAAAAAACACCATGTTTACACCCCTGGCTTTAGATTTCGAATGCCAATCACTTTAAATGGTCTTCATGACTAGTCAGGCTACGCTCAGACCACATGTTTTAATGCACAATTCATTCATTCATTCATCTTCATGTCAGCTTTATTCCCTTTCGGGGTCGCCACAGCGGAATGAACCGCCAACTCACTGGCATATGTTTTACGCAGCGGATGCCCTTCCCTGCCGCAACCCATCGCTGGGAAACATTCACACACGCATTCACACTTTAACAATATGGGCAATTGTTCTTATTCAATTCACTTATTCTGCATGTCTTTGGACTTGTGGGGAAACCGGAGCACCCGGAGAAAACCCACGCGATCACGGGGAGAACATGCAAACTCCACACAGAAATGCCACCTGCCCCAGCCGAGCCTAGAACCAGCGACCTTCTTGCTGTGAGACGACCGTGCTACCCACTGCGCCACCGTGACGCTTTAATGCACAATTCAGATTCTTTTTTTTAAATATGATTTTTTGGTGGGTTCATTCACAATAAAAATAGTGTGCGTCTGGTATTCGTCTTCAGTGTGAACGAAATGCGTCTCCAATGTGCCACGCATGCGCAGAAGAGGAGACTATGTCTCCCAGAATGCACTGCTAACATATATAAATGCTAAAGCTCCTGGCCGTGTGGGTGTAAATGTATAATCAGAGCCAACTTTATTAATATAAGTTAATATTTAGAAAAAGATTGAGGCGGAAAAGAAAGCATATTATGATATACTCCAGAAAGCGGAGTTAAAAGAACTCGATAGCAACCGCAAATTTATTCTTCAAATGTGTCTTTGGGCTCCTCCTGTAACTTTTTTTCACAGTCGTATCTGTGAGAAACGGTCTCAAAACCCAAATTAACGTGACCTGGCTGTTTGCAAAAAATATGATATGCATCAGATTCCGGAGCTCATGTGAAAGAGAGCTGGGTGGGAGTTGAAAAAATTGAAACTGACCCGTTCAGACTGTTCTAAAAAGATAGAGATACTGGTCGCAGATCAGATCAGATACTGGTCGCATGAGGGGCAAAACATTTTGACTTGGGTCCCTTTGGGCTGCAGACTGAGCGTAGCCTCTGAGTGAAGTTAATGAATCATTTCTTTAGGTTCTATTAAAATGTAAAGTTGTGTATAATTAAGGGTGGGGCTACTGGAGAGCAGAGCTTTCGCTCTTCATCTCAAACCCATCAAATCACGTCTTTTTTTTGTGATGCTTTGTCAAGAAGGAAACGACCCTTAAACCACTTTCCAGGCTTGTTTACTTTCTTCTAAAACCTGCGGGTGGCATCACGCTCACTAGTACACGATAAAAACAGACGATGGAAACCCGAAGGCAAACCAAGTCATCCCAACACCAAGTGGAGAAGCAGCGTGGCTTACAGCGCTCCCCAAAGAGTCACAACAGAACTCGTATCAGAAGTTTGTTAACCTGACGAATTGTTTGTTTATGGAAGTGAATCTCCTCACCTCAGAATTGCTATTAGTCAATTGAAGAATACAGAGTAGAAAACACAATGAAAGCATCAAAGGTTTCGTAAGCTGTGCAAAGACAATGCAGACAGTGTGTGTGAGCGTGTGTTTGTTTTGTGAGTATGATAATGGGGGGTAGACAGCTGCGAGCTGCAGCAGGTGCGCTGAATGATGAAAGCGCACCTGAAAGCTGCTCCTCGCGCTCGTTATCGCTGTCCTCTGAAGAATTCTCTGGAAATCTGCCGGTGTGTGTCTTTAGGGAACGCCTGGCAGTCAAGAATATGCTTTGCTGTTTTGTTTTCGCTCCATCGAGGTATCTTCCAAACTTCTGAAGGGTCGCCACGGAGAGGCTGGAGATCACGTCAGTGCCTTCTCTGAATGCAGACGATAAAATAGTGCATTTCTCAGTTTTTTTTTAGTTGAGAAATATAAGTTTTGTCTGGTTTAATATAGACAGTAAGTGCATCAGGATTTTTATTTCTGTGATGATGAGAATGTGAAGTGTAGGAAACACGTTTTATTTTCTTTCTTTGTTACAATTAATATTATTAACGCATCTTGAGCAGTTCTAAACATTTCAAGGGGAGGGAATTTCTATTAGAGAATTTAACTCTTTTATTTTTACCAATATTTAAGCTATTTCTAAATGTGTTTTGGGAAAGGTTAAAATATAACAGATAAATTAGTTTAAAATCAAAGCAAATGTCTCTGAATACTAAATATAATTGTTTATAAAGTCTGTTATTTTGTAAGCAATTCTGAACATTTAGATCTAGAGCTTAGAACTGAATAAAAAACCTCTAAATTAATATGGAAACATATTGAGTTGTAATATTTAAAGTATCTTAACATCACAATATATAATTTTTTTAAATAGCTGGTGGAGATGTTTTGCTACATTTTTTTTCTTTTTATTGATTGAAAGAAGAAAATGTCTGACTGTTATTCTGAATCTAAAAAACTCTCTCTTACGTTTCACAAAATGCTTTCGTTTCAAACAAATTGAACAGAATTGTGAAAATTAAATTAACAATAAAAGTACACAAACCTCAAAATAAATAAAAGATGTAAAATCTGAAGAAAAAGTAGGTGAAATCGGAATTCATTTTAAATACATCTGAACATAGGAGAATAAATAAAAGTTGTTGATTAATAATATAATAATATTTTGAGCTGTTGTTAATGTGTCTAGAAAGGGTAACAACTCAATATGTTGTTTTATTTCTTTTAATTAACAATAAACCGAATTTTGAGATTTAATTCAAAATAAGAAAAAAGTTTGTTATCGTTTTTAATGAAGTGCAAGTGGAAATAAATACTTTTAAAGCTACAGGAAACTTCTATTCTTTTTTGTTGCTCTGAATGATGTGTGAATTCAAAAACATTTTGTTTTCAAGCTTTTGTTGAGTTTAACAGAAAATTGTAGATGAATTAGAAAAGTGATGCGTAATCTTCTGAAAAGGAGAAAAAAAATATTAGAACTTATCCTGGTTTTGTGAAATTTATGGCATGAATATGATCTAGTCTAAAGCACCTTATTAGAATTTTAAAATGTATTCATTTTAGTAAATTATAATGAAATAATCTTTTATTCTCATTTGACAGACATGGTTTAACCAAGTTAAAAATGAGATTTTTCTTCAAATCAGTTGAACGTTTATATTGAGTGAAAGGCAGTCTACTTTGTTTATTAAGGATGATTTTTAGGAAGAAAGACATTGATTGTATTGGTACAACGGGGCTGACGGTCTTCTCAGAGATGATTATTTAGTGATTATGTCGCTGGAGGAGGTTTGTTGGATGCAGGGGAAGCTCATGAGAATCAGCCTGAACTCGAGACCTCATTTGTGAGGGAGCGTTGTAAAACTCATCCGTCTGTACTCTTCAAAGATAATCGTAGCACTTGTACTTCTATACATTATATATTTTGGTAGCTGTCCACAAATTTAGCAAAATCTTCAATATGTCTTTTTATTTTGTTTCAATGATTCCGCATCTCGAACCACTTTTTAATCTTTTTGATGCAAGGGTTATTGATCTGTGCAAGATTTCAAACTAACTTCTTCTAACGCAAATGTTTGTATTGTGTTTTTTAGGTATGACCACATACTCTGTTATTGAACAATTATTGGAGCTTTGGCACATTTGCCAAGTTGTTTTAAAATGTTTAAATCTGAAGTATAATAAACTTTTTTTTTCAGCTCAGTGTTATGCTTTACTTTTATTGCATTTATGTCTTCAGAAAGGTCTATGCGCTTCTAAAACATTTAAAGCTATGAAATTCTTCTAAAAATTCCTCTCTTATATCATATATCTTCTCGAATGTTAGATGTAGATTCGTAATACTCTATTCCTGAATTATGTCAGTTTTTATGCCCAGCAATAAAAAAGCAGCTATCTTGAGATTGTTAGCTGTAGAATCGTACATCTGAAGTTATATTTAGTTGAAATTACAATTATTAGGTTTATCAAAAATCATTAAAGCTTTTAGAAGTCAAATCAAATCAGGTTTTATTGAAAAGCCATCTGAACTGCTGTCCATCTGTCTCTCCGTCCTCCTCGTCCCATTTAAAATCACAAGATCTGCAAATGCATTGAGAAACGCTTCCAATCAAATTCATCTCATGCTAGTGTCTTTCAGTCATCAAGAAGAAAAATAAGAGTAGTTAGAGTTTGGCTTCTTTTTACATTCTTGTGTAAAACAGTAATAAAGCAGTTATGCAGTGATGCAATTTAACAGTAATAAACTGCACATTCTTTCATTAACCTCCAACTCAGAATCACAGGATGAACACAGCTTTTCAGACTTTTCCACTTAAATACTCATATTGTGATCATTATTATCAACTACATATATTTTTGTCCTTTCAACAACTATGTTTATGTCTACATAAAAAAAAACAACAGCACTCTAGCAGAAAGAAAGAAAGTGTGAACTGTATTTATAAAGTATAAAAAATGAAAGAATTGACTCCGAGTCATTGAAAAACGTAAACTGTTGAAGAGTAGTTGTGAGTCAATCCAGAAGTCGTGAGCGCCTATCAATCAGAAGAATTTTGGTAATAACAGGGTAAAGCCGATGAGACGAGACAGCAAAACTTCACTGTGTTTTGCTCTATGAATCATGTTTGATTGGTTTGATTAGCTTCCTAATGTGCCCTCAGTATCCAATCACAGTAGACTGGGTCTAATTACCAACCTTTTCAGGGCTGCATCGCGTGGGGGGGGGCAATAACTGCACTAATCAAAAGAGAATGAAAGCTCTATTTGATCTTTGACGTATGTCAACCTTTGGCGAGTGTTAAGTGCAGATTTTTTAAGGGTTTTTCTTTTGTTCCATTCTTTTCTGTTTTTAATTCAAGCTCCTTTGAAACAACTCTTTGGTGCAGATTTCATAATGAGACATAGCCAGAGAGCAGACTGTACTAGGTGTACAGATAGATGGCTATCAAGAAAATGCACTAAAATATGAGTGGCCTGCGAAACACGAGACTTGTGCGGTGTTCGAGGGTGGGGCAGTGTCCTTCTGCGGCCTGTAGGCGCCGCTGTGGTTCCACGCGCTCCCAGCCTGCGCACCGCTCCCGGAGCAGCTTCTGTTTCAGTCCTCTCTGTCTCTCTCTGTCTCTCTCTCTGTCTTCATGTCTCGCAGTCATCCATCCACGTGTTGCGCTCGCGCTGCGCGTCTCGTCGTGTGTCGGTTTACCGGGAACTTCGGATTCTTCGGGATTTGACAGCACCGGAGCTGGAGTTACGAACGGACCGGAACGGACTGCTTCGATGCTCGCTCACCGTAACCGACACTCAACCGAGCGGAAGAGTTTCTGAGGGAGAGGCAACTTGGTAGGATTTATTGTGTGTGTGCGCGCGCGCGTGTGTGTGTGTGTGAGGTAATGTTTACTTTTTATGAGGGGTTTGTTAATTTCGTATAGAACACTCTTGCTTTAAACATGAGAAAGGCGTTCTTTCAGAAGCAGACTGCAGCAGAGTTTGCGTGCGAGGTCATTTTCTTCCCTCAGTTGATTGGTTTAATGGCCTTGATTGATTGTTTTCTGTTGTCTTTATGGCATCTGAGTATATGTTAATGTATATCTGATTTATTATTGCTGTAAGTTTGGGATTTCACCAAAATAACTTCGTTTCTTCATCTGATGTATTTTTTCTTATTCGTCAAAAATGGAAACCGGTTAAAATATGTAGTCAGTCTCATTGTTTTGCTTATTTGACACATATGTTTTGCTTAATTGTTATTTGACATATATTTAAAGGTCCAAAATGCAATGGGTTTAACAGACCCGCCAACCCTAACATTAATGAGAACATCACACATGGTTTAAATTCTAAATGTGAAAAAATAGGTAAAAAAAAAAATATATATTATTAAGTATATTTGCTGTTTAAATATTTTTTAAGTATTTTAATATAACATTGGGATAAAAAATCAATGGGTCCATCACTCTCCGTCTCTGAGTAACAATGGTATGAACACCACACAAGGGTTGAGAAAATTACCTTTTTTGATGCTTTTGATTTGATGCTTTCCTCACTCTTGGCGTTCTGCTTCATGAAGCAGTCACCTGAAATGGTTTCCAGTCTTTCCAAGAGAAGCTGAGCACTCATGCAACCTTTTGCAGTCACTCCGGTCCATCTCATATTAAAACATCTGCTTAGCTTCGGATCAGATGACTTTGGATGCCAGATCTTCCTTTGATCTTTATCCTAAAATTTCTTTGGGAAGAAAAACTGTGGTGCTACAAATTGCTAAATTCCCAGGTGAAAAACATGTCTCTGCATGATGCTGTTTATAGGTATGCTGGTTTATTGTGTCTGAATAAGATGTCATCAGCACCCCCACACCATTAAACCTCCTTCTCCATGCTTCATGGTGGGGACCTACACCTCTTTCCTTCTCATTAAAATGTTTACTATGCAGAAATTTTGTACTAATAAGTCCAAAGCACACATTTCCCCTGATCTAATGCATGTTTATTTTGGGGGGGGTTTTTTAGCTAAAAAAACGTTAAAATCTTCTTGACTTTAAAGGCCGCTTCTGTGCAGCGCTCGTCTGAAAATCAATCTGAGGTCCTGTTGATTTGTCATATTTCAGGCAACATCAGAGATCACTCTTGGACTTTCCAGAAACGCTGTTTTCATGTGAACCAGTTTTTTTTAAAGTTGTTTTTAATCTTATTATGATTGAAAGCGGTTATTAATTAGGACTAACGACCGCATAGTGTGTACGGATTTGAGAATGCTTCTGATGGTCCCAACCGTAGTAAGAAAATAAAAAAAACTCCGCCAACTAACCCTGAAAAAAAAAATCTCAGATGACGTCTTGAAGCTCATCGAGAGAAGGTAAAGGCCTGTCAACAAAGTAGAGTGATTAGAGTGTCATTTGTTTGTCGCATAAATAAATATGTGATTTCATGACTTTGATCTCTTCGGTGATAATCTAGAATGTTAATATTCATGAAAACAAATAAGAGCTGTCCGGCTTGCTAGTGAGGTGCCCACCTCTCCCAGTTCTCCTTCTGTTTGTCTATTCTGTCCTAAAGCAAAACATCATTCAAAATCCACAAAACTAAACACCAGCTATGAAAAGGTGACTTGTTCACATGTTCAATAAAACATTTACTTCAGATTTCACTGGTGTCCAAATGTCTTTGAGTTCAACGGAGAAAGAAACCTACTTTTGTGGCTCTGAAAGCGTTAATGTACTTAGACCTGTGTATATGTTCAGTGAACGTTCACTATGAACTTGTTCTTTTCCTGCTTTGTAAATGAGGCTTGTGTTAAATTGAATTTAAGGGTCATATTGGATGATGGACGAGGGTCAAAGGTGACCCTCCACTGGGCTGAGGAGGTAACATCACACCCTGAAGGCCCAAATTGGATATTTCAGAGACGTCGGTTTGCACACAAAACGTTTAAGCTGACACCTGGGCTTTGATTTAATAACATAGACACATTGCAAAACCTACATGGTAACATTTTTTTAGTTTTCTGTATGCACTTACATGAAATGCATATTTTTTAATCTAGTCTTCTGCCCATCTGCTATATGTTAATAAGGTAATGGTTCATTTGTGGTCTTAGAAGTTATGTGTTCAACACTGCAAAATGAACCGTCAGGTTACAGATTTTTAAAAAATCTTTTTATTGAGTTTTTTAGCAATATGGTGTACACAAGTACAAGGTGCCGGACTTAAGCCTTAGGAATCAACAGTTCCTATTCAACAGTCAATATTCAACAGTTTAAGCATTATTGGAAGCAAACTGGCATCCTTTATATTGAAGCTTGTGTGCTTTTTAACATCCATTTCTGAATGATGGCTCCCTGCACACGGTGAGAGCACAGCTTTGCATGTCTGTTGCATACAGAGAGCTCTGCTGAATGTGCGCTGCTCAATCGACTGCTCGCTAATAAAAAGCCTCTTACATTGGGAATAGTTTGCATTCTTGCATGCCGAAGTGCCTCCAAGTGTTTTTTCAAGCAGTGCTGTGTTCATTCATGATAAAATGGCTTTTCTGCTGGAAGTAATTAGGCAGCATCAAAGCCAGTGAGATCTTGTTATTTCAGCCTCCTGAAGCAGGTTAAGGCAGACGGCGGCTCTGGTGCGTCAGCGACTTTAACTTTCTCCACCTGTCACTCTGTTTTTGTGCAGCAGACGACAGACGGAACTGGAGTCCTTTCATAAGAGTGAGATGTTTGAGGGGACACCAAAAACACCATTTTAAACAACAACCACCAGGCAGAACGTAGGCTTTAACATCATGAGTTCTTTTGGGCGTAGCTTGATAAGCGCTATACTGTGGGCCTGTGGCTGTTCTAGGATCAATCAATCTATTAATCAATCAAGTTTTAATATAGCGCTTCTTTAGCAGTTGCTTTCAAAGCAGCTTCACAAAGTCCTCGTGAGGATCAGATAGAGTAGAGAGGAGTTCCTCCGTGAGGCCCCTGGGAGCCTCGCTGACTGAGGCAGGTGCTAATCACCTCCCCAGCATAAAGAACATACAAACTCAAGACCCATCGACGAACGGTTCGCCGGACAGCAGCTGAAAAAAACTAATCCAAGCTCTAGATGTACCCAGCCTCTGAAAAAAACACAGTATACACTTTGATAAACTCAAGATAAATGTAACTTTCATGGTTATAGATAAGGGATGAAATACGGTTTGATTTTTGTCAAATCATCCATCGATTTGTTAGCAAGCAACAGCTTCTTGGATGATTCTGCAGCATGGCATCCTGCAAAATGGTGCAATACCAGGTATGAGAAAAGAGAGAGTCTTCAAGTGAGGTTTATCATTTTGGAGCATTAAAGGGTCGGGTAATTCTGGGACATGTAGTCTCTTGAGAAAAATATGGAATTTTAAGAATAAATTATGATATCTGGTGAATTTTAGAGTAAAATTGTTGGTCCTGAAACATGAGTAAATCTTTAGGTTAAACGCATACATTTACAGCATTTGAGTTTACATTATTACGGTATAAAAATATTTAAGCAAACATGTTTTCATCAATATTAATTTTTGTAAAATTTAGCGAATCTATATACAATTGTTTATTTGTTAGATTTTACTCAAGAAGGATAAATGAAATGAAAACGTGAACTATTGAACAAATGAATCAATCGTAAAGTCAACTTGTTTTGAGGGGACTTTTTTTGACTGTTCAAACTCACGTCTTCTTCAGCGCTTTGCCTCTTATCCTCTTTCTTTTCTTATGAGAGAGCACCCCAAGCAGTTAACCCCAGAACAATTCATAAATTCATGCTGATTGGTTCCCGACATCAGATATGGTGGTTGAAACTGAGGACTTAAGTCTGTCTCTTGATGGTTCACTGCTAGACGAAGAGCAGAATGAGGAACCTTGGTGTGACACGGTTCGTGGATCTTGGTTCGATCCACGTCTGACTTTCGAGCACTTTGTTTGTGGTTTACCTTGTCAAGTCTTCATTTTACTACCTGTGAAATGTAGCTAGGCTGTTTTCTATGCTGCATTTCTCTTCCCCTGAAAGACTAATCGATGCCTTTGTAGGGTCTCTTCTGGATTACTTTAATGCTCTCCTGGCTGGGATTTCTAGGTCCACTCTGGGCAGGTTGCAGTATGTTCCGAATTCAGTTACTAATGTCTTGACCCTGGACCAGAAAACATGAACACATCACACCTGTTCTGCTTCCGTGTAGATTTTAAACTCTTAACCCTCACATAAAAATCTTAACCCTCACACAATCTCAAGTAAAGTTTACTTGGAATCTTCCAGTAAACTGTATTGAGTCTTTGTATATCTCTTTTACCTAAAGTAAATACTTTTACACAACAATCCAAGTTAACTTTAATTAGCGTTATTTTTAAATTCTTTTATTATAATTATATCATGATGTAGCGAGAGTTTGGTTTTACTTAGAGCTGTAGATAATTGAGCAAACGTTCTTCTGTACAGAACCACCTCATAGAACATTGTTCTTGAGGCAAGAAATGGTTCAATAATGTGTTGATCTTGTGATCGCTGAACAAACACAAACACAGACGTGTGTCAGCAGTGCAAAAGCCACACCAAACACAACATAACTCTCATAAAGGTGTCCCAAAAAGTGTCCCCCTAATGACCCAAGCTTCTTACCTCACAGAAGTTATGCACAAAACTCTTGATTATACATCGGGAAACAATTTAACAACAGAGTTATTTGGCTTTGAAGGTGCTCAAATCATTTCTCTATGACATCACTCTCTGTGCGGCACTGTCTCAGAGACAAAAATGAATGCGCATAAATTATATCGCTGAATTGAGTAAATTTTACTTGAATTGTTCCATTTTTGCTGTGATTTGATTTGATGGCAAAATGTAGGTAAATATTACTTAGAAGATTAGATCTAAATTTACAAATAGACTTTAATAACAATAAATGACTAAGAAACTGTCAGTAATGTACTGAATTAAACATGCCATTTTTAAGTAAAAACGCATTTGTAAAACATACTTAAAGGTAGTGTCCATTATTTACAAGGTCGAAAAATCATTAAAAATCAATTTTTACATCTCATCTTAAAATTATCTTTTTAAAACTGCTTTATGATCTTTTATGACATTTTATACTTTATATTGGTTTTAACCAGCCCTGGATTTTCATTTCCTTGTCTGACTATCTATTTTGTTTTTATCTTGTTTTTCTTCCTTTTATCTCTGCTGCTCATGTACTTTTTTGTACTGTATTACTTTTGTTCTCTGTTCAGTGTTTTGTGAAGCCCAGCTTGAAAGGTGCTTTAATTAAAAAAAAGTGTATATTATTATTATTATTATAAATTAGCCACTTCAAATTATTACCTATGGGTTCAAAGCAAAGAGCGTCATGGTGGTGCAGTGGGTAGCACGGTCGTCTCACAGCAAGAAGGTCTCTGGTTCGAGCCTGGGCTGGATCAGTTGGTATCTCTGTGTGGAGTTCTCATGTTCTCCTCGTGATCGCGTGGGTTTACTCCGGGTGCTCCGGTTTCCTCCACAAGAACAAAGACATGCGGTATAAGTGAATTGAGAAAAAACAATTGTCCATAGAGTATGAGTGTGTGTGAATGTTTCCCAGCAATGAGTTGCAGCTGGAAGGGCATCCGCCGTGTAAAACATATGCCAGAGAGTTGGTGGTTCATTCCGCTGTGGAGACCCCGAAAGGGAAGAAAGCCGACATGAAAATGGATGGATGGATGGTTCAAAGCAAAAGCTTGGGGCGAGGGTGGCTCTCCTTGGGTCAGGTACTCAGACAGCTTTTCTTGAATGCTTACTACCCATACCCTGCACACTTGCATAACAATTCTAATTCTATGTGAAATTGAACTTGTGAAACTGATCTATGATCTGTTCATTGGAGACCAATTACGTTTTACAGACAAATGGAGCTAGAGACTAGAAATGAATGATACTGGCTGAAATCTTCTGTAAACTACAGTCAGATCTCTTGAAAATGACCTGAAATAATTCCAGCAAGAAACTCTTGCTTGAAGATGCAGCACATCTGCGTGTCATTAATTTCTTTTGTCTGAGATGAAGAGTGGTATATCCTCATCGATCTGAGGACTTGACTAACTAACCGTCTAACTATCATTAGCAGATGCTCCGTTTAAAGTGACAATGCACTTGTTAGCAGATCAGTCCTCCTCATAATGTGCTCATTAACCTTTAGGCCTGCTTGTCTCGCATAAAAATACTCGCATGATGATAATGTCATGGTGCAAGAATATGCATCACAATATGAAATGATTGCAATTTCCTGTGCTGTTTTGTTTATATGAGAAGAAATGCCAAGGAACTTTAATGAGCTCAAAGTACTTGAGAAAACAGGAAATTGTTATTTGTTTTAATGACTGAAAGTTTGGGACGTGTTTCTCTGACACATGTCCATGTTGCACTTGTTTGTGATGTAGAACCTAAAAATGCCATTCTTTATCTTTATCTCTCTGTTTGTGCTGTAGATGAGTATTATACTTCTGATCATCAGACCACCTTTAATTTCTGTCATTTGTCTCTCAAACTCCAGAACTGATCATTAACTTTAGAATCAGAATCAGCTTTTTGCCATATGTGTGTGTGTGTGTGTGTGTGTGTGTGTGTGGGTGTGTGTGTGTGTGTGCGTGTGCATGTCTGTGTGTGTGTGTGCACACTCAAGCAATTTCCTTTGGTACAATGAAGCCGTAAGTGCAAACAACACAAGTACAATACAAACCACATAAGTAGAGTAAAGTGCAACACAGCAAGCAGTTAACAGAAGGCTGTGAGGTAGAATGAAGAAGTGATGAAATGTAAACAGTTGAACAAAGTCTATAACGTGTGGTCTGCTTAAGATGAAATGTGCGAGAGTCCCGGTGCAGGTAACAGATCACGGGGAGAAAAGGGTTAAGAGTTCCACAGGCGGATAGCTTGGGGAAAGAAGCTCTGTTTGCGTCGTACAGTCCTGGTGTTGGTGGCTCTGAAGCGGCGGCCAGAGGGCAAGAGCTCAAAAGGTGGTGTCCGGGGTGAGTGGGGTCTAGAATGATTTTGTTAGCACTCTTTCTCACTCTGGTGGTGTACAGGTCCTGGAGGGAGGGCAGGGGAGCACCGATGATCTTCTCAGCCCTATGAATAGTTCTCTGAAGCCTACGGACGACTGGTTTAGAGGCGGAGCAAAACCAAACAATGATGGAGGAGCAGAGAACAGACTTTGCATTTTTAGCCCTATTTATCTTGATTGAGTTTTTGCCGAATCGTGTGCTGTAGCTCGTGTAGGGTACCTGGGTTAACAAGCAGCGATTAACAACTCACGACCACCGCCCGATCCACGATTGTATGGCTGCAAGAAAATCAAACCAGAAAATCTAATCTCGCACTGCGCATGCGTAAACATGTCTTCTCAGCCGTTTCCTTGTCCCTTTTTTCCTTTATTTGTAATAGACTCTCCACAGAGAATAGGTGAGCATTTTGGTGAGCATTCTCGAACTTCCACTTCCAGGGTTTCCTGCTGCTGTTTCAGAAACAAGAGTGACATGCCGTGTTTGGACAGCGTACAGTGTGAGCAGCCGGGTCGCATCCGAGCATCGGCTCGTACAGTGTGAGAACATAAATTGTGTATTTTGAACTTTTACTCCCTGCGATTTACTCCTGCAGTGTAAGGAGCAGCTTAATCGTACAAACAACTTGAAAAAAATCCAGCATTACAGTAGATGTAAAAAGTTTCTCATAAAAACTAGTTTTTATACATTTCACTAGTTTTCTCTTGTAATGGTCTAGTATTGCAAACGCTTGAGAATCACGCTAGGTGATCTGGTTGATAACAGGTTAAGCACCTGATCAGAAGCAAATTACAAGCTCCTCCTGAATGTGAATTAAGTGTTTAACTAACCTAATACGTGCAGTGTAAATGCAGTTAAGTATATGCAATGGGAATTGTTTAATGATGATATCTGCCACTATAGTGTGCTTTCATGCGCAAGACCTGGGTTTAAAAGTCGGTCTGTGATTTTTTTTTTAACCAGGTATATATGGACATGGCCTTACACTATACAGTAGAGCTTTTTATTCTAACCATACTAGTAAAGAAAAGTGCCTTCTAGATAATATGAGTAGCGAAAGAGTAAATCGAGTTTCAGTGTTCATTAGTTTCATCTCTACCAAGGATTCCACTTATTTTTAGTTTAATTTTTTCATTTACTTGGATTGGGTTTGGACATTTTTAAAGTGCTATAAATATGGCTTGGGATTGAGAGGTGTTGATCATCTCCACACTTCAGATTCTTGCTGAAAGTCATTTGCTATCCCAGTAATTCTCAAGCTCTGGTTTTTGCATGCTTTACATTTGAGCATGCTGTTTCACTTAGTGAAAAAGTATGGAGGTACATCATGTCAAACTAACCTATATTGCGACTAAAACAGCTTAGATGAGAAACTGAGGACTGGTTGTCCAGTTTAAATATTCAGGCTAAACAACAGACGCTTCCTCTAGATCCACATCTTAAAAGCACACATTTCCTTTCTTCTTTGTCTTGGTGGTTCAGATCCATATTCTTGGTAAATCCTCTAATAATCTCTCTGCCGCCTGTCGTTTCACTCTCATCCTCTCCTTGCCTTCCTTCGTCTTCTGGTTCAGGGGATTTTACATTGAACTGATTAGTCTGTGTTTGGTGTTAATAATCTCTAATCTGCTACTCTCTTGTGTGCTTAGCTCTGCAGTATTGAGTAATGAAGCCTGAGTGTCCCATATGCGCTATATACACTAGTACTAGCTCTACCAATATATGAGTTTTTAATGGCTAGTTCTGATCCCGATGTCTTGAGAGCAGGGTCAACCTTGGACAAAATGCTGATCTGTACAGAATGGAGTTTAATTATGGCAAGAAGAAATCAACGACTGTTCATTTACACTGTTAAAAATGGACCTGTTGGGCACAGCCTGTCTCCAGTGTTGTTGAGATGGATATGTGTACAGTATGTTCTCTTATAATTAGGCCCAGACGGAATCTGTGGTGGCAGATATGTGTAGAAAACTCCACAGAATTCCACAGATTGTAGTGCCAAGAGATGATTACTAATATGATACTAATGTGGCACAGAGGCTGAAATCAGAAGCATTTGGAATGCTTTTACAGTCTGTTCTACTATCAGAATTACTTTAGTCTCTTTCAAAGGGCCAGACCTTAGAATGGTGGCCTATTCGAATGCTATGGCCAAATGTAATAAGCGAACTTCCCAATTATGATGTAAGTGAAGTTAAAATCTTTTAGATTTGCAGCATCTTTTGTACTTAGCAACACCTTAGCAACCAAACAAATGCCCTTAACTCTTTGTATAAACTTAGAGCAAAAAAAAAACATGTCATAGAAGCTCATAGCTTCTGTGATTTTTCTCCTTGAATGCCACATGATTCATTTTGACAGCTTGTATCAATTATTAATTGGGCGAAATAAATGTGTTCGGTTACCACTGGGAATTCCCTTCAGTGTCAATCTGAAAGTGCTCCCTGTATCTTAAACATTTGAGCAATTAACAAAAAGAAGGTCAATAGGTTTCTTTGTTTTATAACCTTTGAAAAGTACTGATTATGTCCAAGTGTTTGAACGAAAGCTAGAAAATAGATTGTGTCTTTTTTTTGGTTGAGCTTTCACTTAATTTCAGGAATAAATCCAATAACTGTAATAAAAAGTTTTGAAAAGCCTCTACTTGTCAGCATTTTTATCATACGCCGAAGCGATGTCGGGTTTTGTAAATGATCCAGGAACTAGGCCAGTTTAATAGCACAGATGATTTATAGCTCGATCGATGAATGTGTTTCTACTCAAAACACTTCCTGAGCTCATTGAAGAGAGGGCTGTTTTGTAGTTGTACAGATAATCTTTTTGAAACCATATTTGGAGTATAATTGTGGATTGGCATTTTAGATGCTATCATTTTTTTTGCATTCCTTACATAGCTCGGGCCGTATGTGTCTCGTATAAGGACTGAAATCCTTTTGTGTGCATGCAGAAACCCCCATGTGTCGGGCTGATGGATTAGGCTTCTTGCTCCGGCTATTGTTCCTTCTTTAATCAATACCAGGGAATCCGAAAATCCTGCATTTATGAGGAAAGATGGCAAAGATTTGCTATTCACTGAAACTTGTAATCTGAATAGGAACTGTTTGTAGAGTGTCAATTTGATCCGGACTGTTCATTGTATTTCTTCTGCTGATCATAGAAAAGATATCTTGAAGAATTCAGAGAACCAGTCGGCATTGTCATTTGTTGTAAGAACGCTCCCTGCAAAAACATGAAGCCAGTGTCTACTGTTTTCAGCATTCCTCAAAAAATGGTCAATGATGAAGCACTCTGGTGCCAAGACAGGAGTCGATTCGGGTTCGATTTTCACAACAGCTTTATTCCAACCCTCCTTGTTATCTTTGCTGCACTTTTCTAGCAAAAAAACAAAGAAAAAACTAAATTGAAAACAAAACTTTTTTTTAGATTTGATGTTAACTTGCTGACACACAATGTGTCTTTTTAAAATAATCTTTATTAAGTTTTATGAAGCTATATTTTAGAAGCTCTTGTGCTTTTTTGCTTATGCTTTTTTTTAAGACATTATAGAACCAGACAGTATAAAAATGTATGCGTTGGATCCATAATGAGGAAGCTTTTACATACCTCACATAGCTTTTAGCACACAAAGTTGGGTGGACATAGGGGGAGCAGACTGCCATTTTCTTGCTGATCTATGATCACTCACTAATTACCCTTTAATCTAAATTAAACTAGAGTTTTTAAAAAAATCACTTGCTCAAATTTCAACACACACACACAGCTTCTTGAGATATATCACATAATGTAGGTGGATTTAAAATCATATTGCACCTTTAAACAGAAATGTACATAACACAGTACACTGAATGCATTTACATGTACTTCAATAAATAGGTTACGCTCAATAAGCAGATTAATCAGTAAACTCTTTTTATGCGCTTACATGCCAACCCATAAAACGGTTTCGCCCCAACCTTTCCCCGATTTTTCATGGTTTATGTCTCAAGAAAAACAAAATCGCGCCTTATCGGAGTGTTGTGCGTACGTATTGTTTTACCTAAACCATAGCTTCCAATACCAGCAATCTTTCTTTCCTTTGACGATTGTTTATCAGCTCGTTGCATCTGTACTCTTACTTATATTTGTGACGAGTCCCTTTTGGTCATTTTGGAGATGCCACAGACGGACATGCACAGACAAAAAAATGATAGAATGTTAGTTATTGTGTTTATATGCTGGAGGAAATAGGTTATTGGGCAAAAAACTCCTATCAGCTTTCTCAAAAACGGTTTATGCCAGTACCCCAAGTACTGAAACCCGCTTTCAGCTTTTACATGACACTACTGAATTCATCTTATTGCGCATAATCCACTTATTGAAGTGCATGTAAACACATTCAGTATTTAATACTAAAGTGACCAGAATGTTTTAGCCTTCATGGGTTCAGATGCTTTTCTTAATTCCACCTCCTTCTTTTCTCCCTCTTCACTTCTTATCAACTTACTTTCATATCCGAATGAAGGAAAACTGCTTATAAAATCCTTTTGAGTCAGGAAAAAGTGGAAATTGTTTTATTTTAAAAAAATTGGAGCGAAATCTTTCTCAAACTTGAGATTGACATCCAGGCTACCAATCTAAAAAGTCATAATAAGATTTCATAGAGAAAGAATAGACCTGAAATGTAATTGCGCTAATCACGTGTGAATCGTAGGAGTGATTTCCATACAAAATTGCTGATTAGGAGGCTCTAAATGAGTTACGTCCGTTTGGAGGCTGATGTGTGCACTCTCCATCTAATTAAGCAGTCATTGAGTCCTCATCCTCGTCCAAAAGAGATCCCGCTTTCAGATTGGCACTTTCATTCAAACCTGGAGATGCTGAAGAGGTCACTAGTTTGACATTGACTGGCCTCAGCTTTCAATCTGGATTATAATGGGATTTCCTTTCAAAAGGACGAGACGAATACACACACGGACACCCACACCCACACCAACCCCCCACTTCTGCGCTTACATAAACACACATGTCGAATGGACACAAAGAAGACATCTGTTAGAGCAGTGTTAATCGGTCATGGACAAACTCAGGGTTATCCCGAGGATCACAAACGATCAAACTGACTGAAATTAAATTAAGCCAGACGCTCATGGTACAAGGTGTTTATCGACTGTAACTGCTTCTCAATGAGCTAATGAACTTTAATGCCGTTATTGGGATTTTGGAGTGCCTCCTTTAGGAAGTACATATGTGGAGTTTAAACAGACATGCAAATGTGGTAGAGTAATGATGAAGGATGTAAATTAGCGGTGGAAGTCATTCAGGTCCAACCGGCCAAACGGTTTGCTTGACTGTGTTTATGTTGCAAATGTGTTGGGAATGACAGGCAGGAAAGAGGGGGATGGAGCCGGTGTGTCAAACACAAGAGAAAATGCACGCCCGAGACTGAGGGAGCGGCCAAAGGGCAAGAGCAGGGAGGACATGCTTGATTTTAGCATGCTTGTGTTGCTACACCTGCTCCGGAACAAGATTATCTCAACTCCCAAGTTAGCATCTATTGCTAAAAACTTGCTAGCGCTTGTGATTAGTTTCACATTCTTTGCTTTTATTTGATTTGAGATGGCTGGAGACAGGGAGTGAGGGTCATGATGGAAAGTTTTCAGGGCACCCTCACAAGTATAAAGCGTTCTCTACTGCGGGCTAGCTCTGGAGGCTACAGTATCTGAGCTTGGTTTGATGTTGTCATTTGAAGCGTTGAGAAGCACTGATGAATGCAAATGATCTTCACAGCATGTGTGAAAGATACAAGTATTGTCAATGAGACAAAACATGTAAAGTGGGTGCTTTCATTTATTTTTTAGGGAACACTATGATTATTGTTGTGTGTGTGTGTGTGTGTGTGTGTGTGTGTGTGTGCGCGCGTGTTCTGGTAAGTGTGACCTCTTACCAGAGTATGTAAGGGGAGACCGAGTACTGAATCTCCCTGTTAGCTACACCCTGTTTGGACTGATTGTTCTTCGGGAAGAGCACCTGTTCCATGCTCCTCTGCACTCTTTAGAGACTTTATCCTTCATTCACTCTCTGACATTAAACACACCACAATGTAATTTTGGCTTCTGTATTTCTTAAAGTATGTATGTATGCATGTATTACCCATGTTCCTGGTTTTTCCGACGATCCTCTATCACTCCAGTGTTCCACTATTTCCATTCCTGCTTGAATAAATTCCAGGATGTTTTAGCTATGTTCTGTTTCGCCGTACACCACAAGATAAGGTGTCATTTCTGAGAGATATAAATAGTAAAGAATGGGATTGCATTCACAATTTTATACTGATTTAGGTATAAAAAATAATCAGGTAACTAGCTCCCCAGATTGTATATATTGATCTTTTAGTCTCCATGAAAACTGGATTCATATATTTTTAGTCAGATAAAAATTCAAGTATAAACAATTACAAATGTTCAGTGTGACACTTACTGTTAATTTCATCAACAAAAGATGAGAAACAGCCTAGATCAGTGGTTCTCAAACTGTGGTACGCATACCACTAGTGGTACGTGGAAACCTTTTGGTAATACGTGACCCCGACAGCTGTCATTTACTGTGTGTGGGTGATCGACCGTGGGTAGGGTTAGGGTTTAGCCTCTGGCTAAATCTGCCTTTTGACCCTGCTGAGTAGCGATAATGAGTTTGATAGTGTTTGATATCTGAGCATCGCTGCCTTCAGTCCTGAGAAACAGCTAGCGGGCTTTACCTCAATCCAATTTCACGTCGAGTTTCATTTTAAACAGTAATTGTGGTTAAAATGCTACATTATGTCAAGTCTGTTGGCACTATTCCTGCGCAGGTAAATCATATAACGTTACTTTGAAGCTATTCCCCCTCTGCGTGGACGTGTGTCTGTCATAGTAGAAGGAAGATGTTCTCTGTAAAATTAATCAAAAGTTGGCTTAAAACTTAATTTATGGTTTCTGTCTGCAGCTGGAATGAAAAATGATGTTTTCTGGTTTTTAAATCAATTTACACAATGATTGCACCTCGAGTTTATGTTCCGCTCCAGTAATATAATGATCTGAAGAAATCAAACATCTGAATATCTGAAGGTCAAAAGCTATATATAGGTCAAAGTTTATGAAAACACAGTCTCACGTTCATCTTCTATCATAACAATATTAAAACTCTTGAAAGATCTCATGATTGTATTGAAAGCAACTGAAATCAGAGCTAATGCAAAAATAAAAAACAAATATTATAATATGTACATTTCCATAATTTAGAGAGAGAGAGAGAATTGTAAAGCAGATGTTTTGCCATCAAACTTCATACTTTTTTATTTAAATCAGTACATTCTTATTGTTCAGGCTGTCTACTGCTGCTAAAATGAATAAATATTTTTACTAGAAATAATATTGTATCTTAATTGAACTGTACTTAACTGTATGCTGGGGCTATTCTGTTCTTGCGTATGTTAGTGTCGGTTATTATGGTGGTACACATTTTTTCTGAGGTAGTACTTGGTGAAAAGATTTGAGAAACACTGGCCTAGATTGATGTCCAAAGTTTGTTCCTCTTTAAATACTTTTGTTTAACCAAAGTCCAGTGTTTCCCACCAATGCTATTGCAGAGCATAATAAACGAAATAATATGTTTATGTTTGACTCATTATCTCATTATCTGATTAGACCTCAGGAATGTTGCTATGGTAACATATAGGACTGAAAGAGTGGTCTCTTTGTTGACCTTTTTATGTGAAAATGTTTTAAGTACCAGTAGATTGTAAAAAAAAAACTTGTAAGGTGAGCAACATTTAGTGTTAGAGAATTTTAGTGAATGAGTTTTGCTTGTTGAGTTAAATGTGATGACATCACAAGCCACCCCAGCAACTCAACGTAAAACCGACAAAATAAACGTTAAAGTTTATAATGAAAAATAGACCCAAAAAATTGCATAAATATAAGAATGCATGTTGTCTCAAACAGGAAATGGCATTGCCTCTCTTTTTCTGTTTAACGTAAGGATTTTAACCGTTTAAGTTTTAGTTATTCCTTTCCAGAGACTTAATTGTTGTGGGTTCAGGGAGAGCAAGGTTTAGCTAAATTTGTTTTCTCAGTGCATTGTAAATCACTTTGTATAAAAGCATCTACCAAATGCATCCGTGTAAATATAATGTGATCTAAACCAGAACAGCAAGGAGCCCTGGCTAGCTGGCTCTCTATTCTAACTGGATACTTGAATTTAAAATGGATGGTGGCATAACCAAGCTGTTTGTCTTTTGTGCACTAGGAAATGTGATTAAGAAGTGGACACAGAAGGTGAAAGAATAAAAAAACAAGAACTAAATTATATCTTTGTCTATCTATGATGTTCAGACCTTCAGTTACAGTCCTAAATTGTTCAAAATGTTCTCTTTCTGTGACTTAAACAAGTGGTTTTAAGTCTTTGTTTACCATACCCTAATCCCATTTATCAAAATATTGCACTGAGATTGAAATAAGCTGAGTTGTTGCTTGAGAGGGATGGTTTGTATGTTTGCAGAATGAGCCGGGCCAAACACAACTCCTCTGCCCTCAGCATCACGTGAGCTGTCCCTGAGTTTGCAGATAATCTCTGTTTAGTTTAGATCCCTGTTTTGTTCGGTTGAGAACAGGAGCAGAGTTACACCCCAGACTTACTCTACAGCTGTATTTATAGATGTAGATCAGATCATTTTTCGTGGGAAAAGTGTCAAGTAATGTTACGTGTGTTCAAGTGGACAGAGATAAGAGAACTGTTACAGACTTTTAAGACCACAATCAAAACATTAGCGAGAGTGATTACATAAATACAGAAAGGGTGGGGAAGTTGGTAAATGTTTATGTATTTTTGAAACTTTCTCATCATCATGGGAGCGTTGACCGTGTACAACATGGTCGTACTGAGCCTGATGTTTCACCCATAGGTTTTAGAAAAAAGTAAATCAGCCAGTTCCGTTTTGACATTGCAACACTTCCAGTAAGTAAAAAATTAGCAAAATGACATGATTTGATTGATCGAAAATTACTATAAAGAAACCTTTGTACCTAATGAGTGGCTCTCACTTGAGTAACCCCACCCTTAATTATGCAAAACATTAACTAATAGAACAAATGAGTACAAATTCATGAAGGTCAAATCAAGCAATATATATAAAACCCCTAATGGCGCTAGAGTTAGGAACATGGTTATTTAAGTTGTAAAGTTGGGCATTTTTAACATTGCTGTCAATGGGAACCTGCTCACTTCTGGAGTAACCCTCAAGTGGTTAGACGCCAAAATGCAGTGTTATATCTTAAATTGTTTGACAAAATAGTTTAGATTTTTTTAGGTTTAGCAAATAAAATAATTTACAGTTCTTATGTACTATACACTATACTTATGTACCATAATATCTCTTATTTGAAGCGTTTTATTTGTTGAAAAACTCTTTAGACTTTGGTCCATCTCTATAAAACTGAAGGGCATGAGTATCTTAAAATGCTCTATTACGATATAATCGCTTGAGCTCTCTTAGTGGGGCAGGACTTCGCTCTATTAAGTAAAGGTGCAGGATGGAAGAAATGTGATGCAGATAATGACGAAATGTCCCTGCCACATCAATAATTATATTCAGCTCAAGTCATTCAGCAAGAATATTCACATTAGAAAGGCTAGGCTACAGCGCTGAAATAATGTTTTGTGTTTTACAAGTTATGATGTGTTACCTTTAACCTTTCAAACAAGTTCCCTTTCAACTTTTACCCAAAACTGGAAAGCTTTAGTCTGGAAGAGATAGAGGGGAGTGACCTACACAGCAAAGAATCTTAAGTTATTGCATCACATAGTTTATTTAATACCCCTATATACCAGAAATACACTTTAATGGCAAAATGTAAAAAAAATCATGATAAAGGTTTCCTATGTTACTGAATTGTTACTGATATATATTGTCACATGATTCTCCTCATTGGTGTATACTTCAGAAACAGGTCTTTTTTTTTACTTTTGAGGAACAGATGAATATTATTTTATGGAGAGCATGAAATCTTTGAGGGAAAACTAATTTCGGTCAGGCGAAAAGTGCTAGAACAATCCCGTCTGTGTCCCGCTGTGTCTGAGGTTACATGTGGGTGAGCAGATGATATCGCAGATCCGTCCCCAAATCCATTTCTTTTTCCAAACACATTCGTTCAAAGGAATCGGACAACAAAACAAACCCCCCATGAGCCAGACTCCTCCGGACAGCTCATGAATTTCAGATGGAGATCCCGTGAGTCATATACAGCCCTCTCGCTCTTTCTCTGATAACTCCTCTCGAGTCCTGCTTCTCTTTTGTGATGTTGTAATGGGTCGTTTGCTATCTTCATGGATCAGCTGTATATAAGCTCTGGTGTGTTGAGCTAGACCGGTGTGGAAGGGACAGCTAGATTCGCCCCCGGTGGGAGATTAAGGCTCTTGTTGTCACTGGTTGTCGACAGATTAGGAGTTGCCGGCCCTTGATCATAGCAACCGAAGCGTTGCTTTCCCAATCTCTTGTCATCCTTTCACCCAACACAATCTCTGAACTTCTCTTGAAGAAGGTGTTATTAATAATGCATGACTTTTTTATATCCCGTGGGCTTCCCAAAAGGGTTTCCCGGAGGCAGCGCTCACTGTGCAGACAATTGCTAAATCTCTGGAAGGCAGGTAGAAGTCTAAATGATTGGTTGGAGATGCATTGGATTTTGTTTTATTGATTTTTCTTTTTTTACTTAAGTGCTAATTTGTGATTAGCAAGTCAACGCAGGGTAAAACAATTTTTTATAGTGTAATAAAAAATGGAAGTTGAAATGCTTTACAAATGAATACATTTAAATGCCTTTTTGCAAAAACAAAAAATACATTTAATGAATTGTGAATAATTTATTGATTTATTTTACTGATAAAAACAAATTTAAACAGTGCACCTGAGACCTTGCATCTTTCTATGGGAAGAGCAGAGGGTTGTGGAAAATGAAGTCATGAAATCTAGCAACCTTATCAGTGGAAATCATGCAACAATCTGTCAAAAAATATTTACAGTAACTAACAATTAACAATCAGAGGAGCTATTCAGAAATATACACCTCTCTTCAAACAAACAAACATGTTCATAGAAATAACCTTCCAGTCAACTTTAGTATCCTCTCCATTCATAGATCTGGAAATAACTGTTCAACAAGAATAAACATAGCTATTCATCCACTGCTCGTTCTGTAAATCCATTCGTAAAAATGTTTTAGAAATGTTATAAAGGAGCCGTATAACGTGACCTCAATTTTTAAGTAATTTTTTGCATGTTTTAATATTGTTCATCAAAAACATGCCTCCAGTCCTTTTGAGATTGGTTGTTTTGCTAACAATGGCTTGATGGCTGTCGTGAGGCACATTGCCTATAGCACCACCCACTAACCAATCAGATGAATCGCTAACGCATCTCAACCGAGAACATACATGCCGACTGACGCGGAAGTGTTACCGCAGGCAAATAACAATTAAAAGATAGTTTAGTTTTTTTTTTATGACCTGGACCAAAAGAGATTTTTAGCTTACCAAAATAGTTGGCTCGCAAATCAGATGTGGCTCTTATGATGGCTGCATGTGGCTGGCAGATAAATTGTTAATAAAACATTAATATTGTTAAAAATATAAACACATTCTCGTGTATTTTAATCCATTATTTTCCTTGTGCTCGTATTCTTTGTTGTGGGTGGATGGCGCCAATCACAGATGCCCCTTTTCATCACATGGTCACCTAGCTAACTGCAGAAAGCAATTTATTCAATAACAAATGTCAAAATGAAAAAAAGATAAGCGTAATTTTTGGTGTGTCTGATATGCAATGATACAATTGCATCGATGAAACTGTAAAATATTAAGCGTCACTTCAACACACATACTGAGTTAGAATGATTTAGAATGACAACAAGCCGTGCTGGCGAGCGAACACAAGTGGAGAGAAATGGAAAAAACTTCAACTCGCGAATCAGCTGACTGTCAAAACTGGGAACGCATACCACAAACAAAGTTTTACTACATAGTTTGACTTTAAATATGCATGTGACCAGTCTTTCTCACAGCTAAAGAACGTTAAGACAAACTCACGTTGACGTTTAATGGATAAAAGTCTCATTGCCTACATGAAGCTTAAATTTGCAATCAGCAAAACCATGCAGAACCGGAATTTGCATAAATTTAAGAAGCACTGTTTTCATTTGTTGGCACCATAACATTCATTCATTCATCTTCATGTCAGCTTTATTCCCTTTCGGGGTCGCCACAGCGGAATGAACCGCCAACTCTCTGGCATATGTTTTACGCAGTGGATGCCCTTCCAGCAGCAACCCATCGCTGGGAAACATTCACACACACATTCACACTTTAACACTATGGGCAATTGTTCTTATTCAATTCACTTATTCTGCATGTCTTTGGACTTGTGGGGAAACCGGAGCACCCGGAGAAAAGCCTAGAACCAGCGACCTTCTTGCTGTGAGACGACCGTGCTACCCACTGCGCCACCGTGACGCCTGGCACCATAACAACTTTATGAAAAACTATTCTAACTTATTGTCCTTAAAAATGGCTGGTCTTACATAAACTGTACACATTTATTTAGTTTCAAACATGTGTGGTTCTCACGGAATGACATTGTAAAGTACGTAACGTTTATGGCTCTCTCAGCAAAAAAGGTTCCCGACCTCAGGTATAGAGTATGGCATTTAGATTTTACTAGATTTTAACGTAGCTAATGTTTTGAAGTATCTATTTTGTGAGCTGATTTCTGCTAGGTACATTATGTTTGTAGCAAGCACTATGATGTTGTCAACAGATTGTAAGTATTTGCTGCAAAGTGTTAAAATTCCTACCAGTGAGGAGCCATGGAGATCTTTAAAGTAACTGCAAGGTTTGGAACAAATAGGACTATAAAAGATGACTGCATTTTTATTTTTGCACCCAATGCTTTCAACTACTGTACAACGATGTTAATTTCACCAACTCACAAAGCACTTCACAGAAAAGCGTAAATAGCAGTGATGAAAGTGCTGTGTGGCAACAGTAGAAGTCAACATGGGGCTTTTGAAATGTGACGGTGCTCTTCAGATGAAAAGAGCTCTCTAAACTTCAAGCGCCTAGAATGCCCCACATCACGTTACTGGCTGGAGCATGTTATTTACTCTCATTGACTCACAAAACACACTAACACCTTTATTGTCCTGGATGGAGGTATTATAATGCGATGGGGGATTTATTGTGATTGTGGTACTTCATGCTACTTTTCAGGAAAAAGACAATGCTTTTTTGGTACAAACAAAGGGAAAGGAAAAGGATGTGTTTGTGGAACTTAATTCATACACAGAGGATGTCTGAGAATTATGGGATATGTAGTTTAGACAAATGTGCCACAAACCAAAATACACACGATTAAACATTAAATAGTATAAAACACAAGACAAATTGAAACATATATTTTACTGAAAAACCCATTTAAGGTTTAACAACCTTAATGCCGTAGCTACTTATGTGAAATAAGAATAATGTAATGGTCATCTTTTTAGTCATGAAGTGTGTTAAACTGTGGTTTATTCTCTCATTTGTTTTGGTTTTGTTGTGTGTTTTTTTAATTCTACCATGTACAAGTGTTTTTTTGTGTTTTTTGTGTATTTCATGTTGCTATGTAGTTCTGCACTTTTGTATGGTTTCCCTTGACTATGGTATACTTAAGTTGAAGTTATTTTAAAAATTAAATTGTGCATAATTAAGGACAAAGCATCTTTAGCGACAACCGTAAAGCAGCACTGAAGAGGGCAGACTTAACTTTCTCCTTCGTCATTTCCACTTCCTTAAAATCCTGCATTTTTTTGACAATTTAAGAATGCTAATGTTAAACTACCTTGAATGAAACATTAGCTGTTATCCTTCGCCACTATCGACTAAACTATCTATTAAAAAATCTTGCAGAATTGTTGGAATAATACCCAACTAAGAGATTTAGTAAACAATATTAAAAATATACAATGGTGTTGGTGAGCTATGTAAAGAGCAGATTTGAAGATCTTTTCCAAGCAGGCATATCTCCCCTCAAGTTGTGATTTTATCACATTTGAGTCACTTTCCCACTGTGTCCCAAGTATTCCTCCATCCAGGATAAACTGCTAGCTCTGTATGGCAGGCCTGTTCCACTGAGTCTTGAACAAAGCTCCTTCTGCAGTTACTGATCCCAGAGCTGTTTTTATCTCAGAAATAACGCCCATATCCTCTGTCTCACACACACTTGTTTAGTCCATGTATGAGGACATGGACTCAGCTGAATAGATTTTGCAGCTGTTTTCCAGAGCTTTTATTTGTTTGGGTTTACAGAAGCCACATCGATGTTTGCCTTGACACCGCTGTGTAAAACAAGAGAGGCCGGCTACGATTGTCTGTCTTTGTGTGTGTGTAATTTTTTTTTATACTTGAGTGTGTATATGAGTGACTTAAAATCTGTGTTCTTCATCATACTCTCTCTGTCTGACTCAGATTTTTGTTTGCCTTGTGCTCCCTTCCTCTCTGAGTGGTTTTCCTGTAATTGTCTGTCTTCAGCTCTCTCTCTCTCTCTCTCTCTCTCTCTCTCTCTCTCTCTCTCTCTCTCTCTCTCTCTCTTTCTCTGTGTCTGTGTCTTTGTGGTGTGAAATGCAGTCTGGTTTATTAAGCACAGAACATGGGTCACGAGAGCATATTTATGTAAAGACAATTTGTCTTTTGTGTCTGTGTCCATGAAGTTTAAGCGAACCTCTTGCACAACTCTCCAGCTGTATTCTGCATCCTATTTGCACAATTACTGTTGACTTTCTTGCATGGTTGAAAGAGCACTATAAACCTGTTTTAAGAAGCAGTTTAATTGAAGCCTGACTGTGTCTGATTCTTTCAGTTGCAACTTGTAAACAGCCTGTGATATGCTTTTAAGCAAAAATGTATGGGTTACTTAGAAGATTCAGGCATTACAGCAACAATTAACAGGTTGAAGGAAAGTGGAGGAAGTGCCACAACAATTACTGCTTGGAAAACAAGTATTTGTCCCCTCTGATGACGTGGCTACAAAGAAGTGTTCTGTCCATAAATGTTTTGGTCCACCTATTTCAACAGTGACAATCAGCAACCGATTTATCATCATGTTTGACACCTTCAGCCAGCAATATTTCTTGCTCCCAGGTTTATTTTTATAGCTGCGATTGGAACCCCTATTGAAAGGAGCAACAATGTGTTGCCTGTATAAAACCCATCTGTTCTCAGAAGCAATCAAACATGTTCCAAAATCCAAGTCCTACTCTTGTCAGGGACGTGACTACACACCTGTCAGATTCCTTAGGGAAAGACGAGGACCCAGATGCAAGTGGAAAATAAACTTAGATTTATTCAGAAACTGTTCTGCAGTTCCAAAAACAAAGTCAATCAAAACACAGCAAACGGAGCCGATTGCTCTTTTCTCACAGCGAAATGGTAACAAACCTCCAGAATAATGGAACTGAAAATACCCCTCCTGGGGTCTTCCAACTGTGAGGCCAGGATTAGGTGAAAGCAGCACCACACTACCAAAGCATGGTCAGCAGACAACACAAGGTAAGCTATAGATCTAACAAAAAAAACTTTAATCACACGACAATACAGGACGAAACTTTACATTTACATTTACGTTTATGCATTTGGCAGACGCTTTTGTCCAAAGCGACTTACATTAGGGGAGAGACAATATGCAATTTGTTACACCGTCAAAGTCTATCTCAACTTCTCATAATAGAAATTGTATCAACTGATCAATAAACCAAAGCAGTGAGGGAGTAGAGGAAGAAGATAAAGACAGGAGGAAAAAAAGAAAGTGTTTTTTTTATATAGTAGGTGTTCCCTGACGAGAAGAGTTTTCAGTTGCTTCTTGAAAGCTGTTAGTGTTGCTGCTCTCCTGACTGGATCAGAGAGTTTGTTCCAGCAGCCAGGGACAGTGAGAGAGAAGGTTCTGCTGAGAGATGTTCCAGCAGCCAGGGACAGTGAGAGAGAAGGTTCTGCTGAGAGATGTTCCAGCAGCCAGGGACAGTGAGAGAGAAGCTTCTGCTGAGAGATGTTCCAGCAGCCAGGGACAGTGAGAGAGAAGGTTCTGCTGAGAGATGTTCCATCAGCCAGGGACAGTGAGAGGGAAGGTTCTGCTGAGAGATGTTCCAGCAGCCAGGGACAGTGAGAGAGAAGCTTCTGCTGAGAGATGTTCCAGCAGCCAGGGACAGTGAGAGAGAAGGTTCTGCTGAGAGATGTTCCAATGCAATGAGCGCCACTCAGCAGGTGATCACATACAACTGAGCAGAATGAGCCTGAGACCATCCAAGAAGAAAACAAGACTAGGAGAAAAGACAGACAAGCTTAGATACAAATTGATGGAACACAAAATAACTAAATTTCTAATGGTCTGGTACTCAATGCCAGATCCTACCTATCCTCAACCATAGTTAGCGATTGGTAAAATATTATGTCATGAACAACTGAAAGTTCCGCCTTTCAAGAAATGAACTTTTCCTTTCGACATCTGAGTGATTTAGAAAAGCTCTGTTTAAGTGTGTTGTGGTCAGATAAAACCAAATTTTAGCTATTTGGTATTAACTTGGCCTTTTTTGCAGTGACTGTCTATCTCCCTGGTCTAGGGCTCCACGCAAAAGCCATCGATCTCAAGGTCATAGTCAACAGTCGGTACAATACTCCATTGTGAAGGCTTGAAAATCCTGTTGTTCAAGGACTCTCATGTATAGGTCCATATAAAGTGTGCTATCCGACATCTGAGCGATTCAGAAGAGTTTAGTTTCAAAAGTTTGGCATCCAATAAGTCCAAAATTGGTCTGTTTGGCGATGTTTAGATGAGGAAGTCTGCCAATAACCCCCAAAACCCTTTTTCAAACGACTCTTTTCTTTAAACTGGTGGTGGAAACTTTATGCTCTGGGGATGCTTTCTGCCAATCAAACAGGATTTCTTATGAAGGAAACTCAGATTAGTATATAAAGCTTTGCTCAATTTGAATCAAGCAATTACTTTTCTATACATAACTGTTATATCCACTTGTTCCAGAAAAATTGTCATATTTTAATTTCTTCTGGTACCAATACGGGGAAAAAAATTTAGTTCCCATTTTCACTATTAATTAGTGTTCATGAAAAAATTGTACAAGATTTTATTTTTGATCTTAAAATAAAAATGAGAAATAAGAAGATACAGTGTGACGGACCTCTGAACAGAACTGGTCCACCAGAACAAACCAGCAGCTATGCCTCAAAGCATCTCTAAACAGCATATGGTGGATTGTACAGGGTCTCTATCTCTCTCCCTCCCCAGAGATCTTTTGTTTCTCCCTGCTGATTTACTCCTCTTGCTAATAAGCAGCCATGCCTGGGGCTCACTGGTGAGCGTGTGTTCATTAGATTCATTTGATCACAGTGTGTGTAGGGGTCTTTTACAGCCCAGGGTCTTCTTGGACTCGTTTGGGAGGATGTACAGTTTTTGTGCCTCTGGATGTCTGTTCAAGTCTCTGTGGGAGCATCCTGGTCTTCTCATAGAGCGGCAGTTTAATGACAGTGATCTCAGGCGTGCAGACCAACTCTTTAATGCTCAGCTTCTCCACATGCGGCTCTCTCTTCGTTCCCTCTCTGTCGCTCATCACACTCATTCTGCGGTTATCATTTTTCATCACCTTCCTTTCATTCAGCTCTCTGTCCCCCGCTTCCTGTTTGTGTTGTGTCGGCAGTAGTTCCTTCCAGTCTCTATTTTGTGTTTCATACTTTTGAACTTTAGAATACAGATTTATGAAGTAAATGTAGTAATCTATGTTTGGTTCCTTTTGATAAAATTGTATCTTTTAAACTCCAGTGTTTTAATGAGGTTATGTTTTGTCAGATGCAAAACACTTCAAATGGCTTCCAAATAAGCATTTTATAAAATCTCTGATATTTATTTTTAGCTCCTTCGCCTTTGTTTGACTTTTTCATTAGCAACGTAAAATAACTAAACAGACACTAAACTGAATTGATAAAAAGGGCCAGTTTAGACATTTCAGATGGTACTAAAGGCCATCACACCTGTTGAATGCAAAGTTTTGAGTGTGAACATGCGCCACCTTGATCTCACACATCTGACCGATCAATGGGCTTGAACTGAAAAAGATTGGCTCTTGTTTTTCAGTTTGTTTTTTGCAAGCAGAATGACCGATGAGAGCTGTTGGTGATAAGAAACCGCTGCAAAGGTTAACGTGACTAAGAGTAGAAGAATAAATTGCAGAAAAGAAGAATATGGACATTAGAAGCTCACCTTGTTGGCTCAACGAGTTGTTCGACAAAGCCCACAAAGATTATAAAACATCCAGGCATGTGGGTCTTGTCCCCTGAGTGGTGATGGGAAGTTTCATTTATGTTGGTGGTTTGTTTTTTATTATAGGTCATTTAAAAGAAGGATTTTTTTGAACAATTCATTTATATTGTTCATAGAGATCAAAATCTGATCTACTTGCAAACAACTAAAAAGACAAAAAAAATGCATCTGAATAAATTAATTTGTGTATTCTGATTAGTAACAGTGTAATCTGCATGCATCACAGAAATTGTTTCTCATTAGTCATTTTGAAAATTAGTTATTTTCACGAACGGGCATCATCCAAGGGCAGAAGTGTCACTTCCCCAACTTTAAATAGCAGAGGTGTGAAGCTTGCAAAAAGCACCATGCAGAAAAGATTCAAAAATATAATATCATTTCACTTCGGTGTGTAAAGATTTTGAGGACCCCTCATACTGGGGTCTGAGATCCATTTATGAGCAAACTTGCTCCCTGGAACAGTCGATTCTATGTAACTACGCAGTAAGTTACAGAGTGAACGCAGTACTGTGGAGGATTGGGAAAAGGTGGAGCTACTTTACTCAGTCACAGAATGATCAAACCATTCCCAGTGTGAAAGTACTCTTTGAGACTTTTGCATCTTCTACCTTCAAGAAGTTGGTACAGTACTTAAAAACCGAAACCACTGAAAGCATTTTTTTTACAAAATAGACTTCTATGTCTTACGTTTTAAATGATGTGATTCTGTTATGTTGTGGACACCAAGTGGCAGCCTCCTGGTGAGACTATCTATCCATCCATCCATCCATCCAATATCTTGTCGGCTTTCTTCCCTTTCGGGGTCGCCACACAAAAAGGCCAATTTAGGAAGAGAGTCCAACTTAGGAAGTGAACACAGGGTAACACACCAGTTGATGGACAAAGGGCTGATGGGAAACAGAGTCATCTATATGGTGCAAAAACTGAAGTGATTTGATATTAACATTAAACAGGTTAACAAGAATCAAGAGCAATGAGACAATAGAAGATAACAAAGGAATGAGGAAATATAATACTGAATGCAAAAGAATCCAAATGCATCGATGAGAAATGAATTTAAGCACATCAACCATAATCTGAACCACGAATATGTTAACCAACTGTATACTGAACAAAACAGAGGGACAGAGAGAATGCATCTTACTCAGTGGTTGTTTTATTGGCTTGATTAGAAGAACTGGAATTAAAAAAGTGTATTTGAGTTAATACAGTTGTGTCAGTATACTCTTATTGTACTTCTCGCATTTGCAGCCCATCCTCACCTTCACATGATCTATGCCTCCAGCTTTTTTTTGGCTTTACCCTTTTTCGGTCTCCCATTAACTTCCTGAACATCTCTAAACTTTCCCTCTGTCTCCTGCTTTCTTCTTAGCTGTCTTTCTCCTCGTTCCCCTTTCTCGCTCTCTCTTGTTCCCCTTTGACACTGTGTGGGAGTGAGATTTGCCGGGTAGATTATAGAGTGTGTAATAGTGTGTGTCAGAGGCAAGGCTGCCAGTGTAATTGGTGCCTTTACTGCACAGCTGTCTGAAGAGCCCAGCAGCATCTGTTTCACTGATCACACTCACACATGACTCTGTCAGCCCAGCCGAGCATCTCCTGCATGCTTCGTTCCTCTTATTGATTCCATTTAAGTGGAGGAATCTATGCTATCGGTGTCAGAGAGGTCTTAAGGGTGGACAGAAGCTCTGGCATGCCATCCAGAAGTTCAGGGTAATTTAGCTTTTAGCCAGAAAAACAATATTTTTCGAACAGTGAAAGACCTTGCATGGCCAAACATCTTAGGTAAAAGCATCTTATATCTTTATCAACTTTATTTATATTACTGTATAAAACATGTTGAAAACATTAGTGGCCGGCCATAATACTCTTTCAGTATAAATTACATTTAGAGACCTCTAAATTCACTTTATTACTAGAAAAACTAAGAAAAAGACATTATCACTCATCAGAATGCAATTATTATTATCTTTAAATATTCTTATGGTTAGTCAAGTCACAGGTGTAAATGTAAAAAGGGCTTCTATTCCCCACATTGGCTTTGCCCTCATCTAGAACTAAATATTTCATAGAGGAAAAACCACACTGTTCATTTACACTGAAATATATTTTAACTGAAATTTAACCTGTCACATTCATAAGACCCATACAATAAAAGTCTATCAAAAGGGATAATTGGTGACCTTTAAGCTCTTAATCTACACTGAGATGATCTCCTTCAAAAAGAATAAAAGAAAGCTAGCAGTATCATTTTATGAGTTTTAACTATTTGAGCTGTTCAGTATTACAGCCACTATTTCAAATCCTGTTTACTCTAATTTTCGTTCAGAAAATAGATACGCTTAGTTTTAAATGCAACCAATATATAGTCTGGTGTGCACAAACCATTTCATTCTGAATATAAATGCGTCCATGGAGACAAACATCTGTTGGAAGTATTTGTGCATAAATGAATATCTCTTTTCCCTCTTTGTGATCGCCTCCCGCTGAGATGAGCGATTGCTGCTCCGTCACTCGCATAAACCCTAAAAATTGTCTTCTGCCCCCATTTCCAGTTCAGATATGATTGTGTTCGCTTGTGTTTCCTCATAATTGAATCTCTTTTGATTTATGGCGATGCTCCTGCCAGGGTCTCGTAGCTCGCTGGAGGTTGCGGTAATAAAAGAAGAGTTTTTCTCTCTGAGAGTTTGCGGTTCAATAAAAGCTGTTTTCAGGTAATTGAGAGTGTTCATGGATCAGATATCCTCTCTTGTTCCGGTGGCGTGCTGTTTGCTTTCGTTGTCAAACCTGTTTTGTAGCATTGATGGAGTTGAGGTAAGCTGGCGGCTTCAAGAGCACACCACCCCCTCCATCACCCAGTGAAATGTGTGAACTGTTGCCTCAGGCTTTTGGATACTGTACTGAGGGTCCTAGCATACATCACTGAGTTTCAAATTCCTTTTTGGATTGAGAGAGAGAGAGACAGAAAAGCTGTGCATGAGCCACATCTATAGAAAGATAGTTTCAGTACTGGGTGTGTATGTGTGTGCCTTTCAGGCCTATGTCAGAAAACAGCTGAGCTGTAGAGAGGACAGCCATGTTTGTTGAAGGATAACCCTTATGGAAAAAGAGTTGGATTTTTGCTGCTTTTTCAACATTTCTCATGATCAAGATGATTAGAGCTGAATACACACTGCTGCCAACAGAGAAACCAATCAGTACTGAAAATCTGCGTACATTTGTAAGACATTCAAGCATTACTCGAGCAGAGAAGGAGACAACAGGCAAAAGGTCTTTAGAGGCCGGTTAGGAAGCAGTGGAGAAGCGCTACTAGAAGCAGCAGGTTCCCCATTTTTTTGGTGTATATTTATGTAAGTACAAAGCCAGCTTGTTGCCAAATGTGTTACTCGATTGCAAATGTTTTGTAGTTTTGTCTATAAATTTGCTATCCTTTTTTTGTGGGTTCCGTAGTGAAAAATACCAGCAACATACCTGTATTTTGCGTTCTGGACATTAAATTAGTTTGCCACGCTTCCAAACTAATATCTTTACTGATCCGAGGTTGTTTTGACTGGATTTTGCATTGACAAAATTAATCACAAAAATACAATCACTAAATTTTCGGATTATTTCCAAACAAAAGAAGGATGTTTCCTTAACTTTTGTGGGGTATTCCCATTTTAAAAGCAATTCAAAATCTAAATTTTACTCCATATCACGTTAACATATATAACCTATCTCAAATTCAAACAATACAGAGAACATATCTTGAATTATTGCAATCAGTCCCTACTAGAAAAGTATATACACTTGTATCATATTTATTCTTGTAAAAACTAGTAACAGGTAAATTTGACCCGAAGGCCACACAAGGTTTAACTAATGAAGTACATTTACTGTAGTTGAACACACTGTAGGAGTTTCCTTTCTGGAAATGTAAAGGATTTCTCTGTAGCTTTTTAGTAAAATATTCTATCTTAAAGATAATGAGGATATTTTGGGTGATTTGTTAAAGGTACAAACCAGTTAAGCAGTGAACATGTACTTTGACATGAACTCAAGCACCAAGATGGTTTTAAATGTGTTTTAAGGATTATGAAATTATGTTGGGACAGCAAGGTGGTGTAGTACACATGGATGGTAATCGGTTCGAGGCCAGCCAGGACCTTCTAAAGTTTTCAGGCCCCCCCTGGTGGTTGAATTTCTCACAGCCCAATAAACACTGTCCTAAAATAAAGATTACTAATTGCTTATAAAAGTAGATTTGGACATGATGCTTTGCAGTTTAGGGGAAAAAATTAACATACTATTTATTTTATACTAGTTTGAATTTGTCTTGAAACATGTTTGAGTGCATTCTAGTTAATGACATGAGTAAAGTACTATAGTTAAGTTTTGTGTAATACTAGCATATGATTGGCTTGATTTTACGATAAGAAGTTTGTTTGCCATTGATACCATTTTTACAGAGAATGTGAGGCTTTGCCAAATAGTTGCCCGTTATTTGACAACTATTATTTGACTAGTAGCTTTTTTTGTAGTACACCTCATTGTACATTCAATTTCTTTTTAACAAATAAATAAAAAAGACACCTTTTTAAAACTTGTGAAAGTTCAATGTCTTTTACTGTAGCACATTATTTTTTAATGAAGAATATTGCTTAAATCTCTTAGCATGTACAGTTTTTTCAATACAAATATGATTGATACCACCAATCGTGTGCTTTATTGAGTAGAGGTGTGTTGGGAGGTTCCTGAGCAATAAAACCCATGATTTTTGTATGCCGTAAAAAAGGGGGGGGAATCTCATAAATTCATATTAAGATCATAGAGCCCTGAGATTGGATTTGCCTAGCAACCACCCTACAGTAGCAACAATAATGTATGAATGGCACGAAAATACCCGGTCACAAGAGTTGCCACATGTGCTCGTGTTTTCATCTTGGTTCTTCAAACGACTATTGTGGTTTGTACTTCACAAAGTCAGCTAATTTATTCTATTTTTAGTTCCATTTTCTGGTGTTTTTCTCTCTCTGCTCAAGCTTTCTACAAAACATCAATTATTCATGCATTCAATTCATAGTCAATTAGTGTATCACAACTGCTGCGACGAAGCTTCAGAAGGGGACACTATATGATAACTCAAGAGGTGCAGACTGATTTCTCATCCGCTGTAGACTGCTAACTATAAAACTTAAAATACACGCTTCTTGATCAGTATTTATAAAATCCAACAGAGTATGAACAACTAACAAAGTTCAATCTACAAGAATCTTTTGCTTTTGGTAGTTTACCCGATTCCAATCAGTAGTCATGCCAGCTGTAGCTCATTATACAGCAGTATACACATTAGATTGCAAGGTTTGAAAAACATAATGATCCGATGCCACACATTTTCTTAATTATCTTACCTTCCTGTTTCCTGCTGGTAGAGATCTATCAGGACCCTCGATGAGCTCACCACACAAAAAAACTGACCTACGGAGTCTCAAATGAACCCAAAGAGCACCTGATTCTAATGCACTCGAGTGATTGTCCTACTCTCCCCACTGCAAAGAACTGACCTTCTCAGCATTCCATGTCCTGCAACTGAATCGCTTTGTGGTTTCAAGCTCGTCTTCTTGCTTCCCATGCACTGCTGAAGAAAAACCATGCTTGTGTGTTCTTTTGACCCTTGGTTGTCTGCTCCTGTGCTCCTCTGTTGGATTTACCTTCCTTTTCTTCAGCTCATTTCTTCACAGCATTCCTCCACCACCTTTATCTCCCCCTTTATTCACTCTGTTTGTGTTAAATGCTCTGCTCATCATCTGTGTCAGAAAAGTTATAGTTTTGCAAATCATCTTGGGTTTGTTTTATAATAAACCTCCACCAAGATCACTCCTGACTTCTGCCTCATCTGTGACTTCTCTACTACCTCGATGCCAACATGTAAAGGTAACTTACAGCAGATGTATCTTTCTCTGTCTCCAATTTCATAATGTAAATAAAAAATACATGCAGAGCCGTGGCGGATCCTGCACCTTTTAAGTTCAGTCCGGTTGATGATTCGCTTTTATGAAGGTTCATTATTTGGTTTTGGAGTCTCCAAAACAGGTTGACCTGGCATCTAAGATCAAAAACACTTTTATTGTCCTTTAATAAGCATTTAAGCTTACCGGATTATTTAACAACAGAAGGCGTTCATATAAAGCTGCAGTGTTTGCCACCTGTAAAACAAATCCAGTCGTGAAATTTCTTTTCTTTTAAATATTCCGCAATCATTTGTAAGCTGTGTTGTAAGAAAATAAAATGACAGATTTTGGGAATATCAGCCACTTGAAGTGGTAGGCCACATTAACGGATGAAGGGAGGTCAGCGAAAGCAAACACTGGATGGTGAACGAGAGTCTATCACAAGCATTTAGACCTCCAAACGTCATATGGCTTTCAGATTAGCTCTGGAACAGTGTCCAAAGAGCTTCGTGATATTGGTTTCCTAGAGTAACAGTTCTTGCTTCTCATTTGGTAATCTGATGGATGAGCCTGGGGTTGGTGGTTGCATTACTTGTCTGACCGCATTAAGTTTGGTGGAGTGGAGATTATGTTGTGGGGTTGGCCCTTTGTTCAATTGAAAAGAACTCTTCAGTATTTTAACATTATTGGACAATAACTTTAAAGGGGGCAGGTTTAAGCTGGTCAGTACACATAAAGTCATGAATAACAGAGTCTGACGTGGATGATCTTGACTGGTACAACATCAGTGTGTGACCTCACAATTGCTCTTCTGGAAAAGTGTTAAAAAAATCCCATAAACATAATCCTAAACCTTGTGGATAGCCTTTACATAAGAGTTGCAGCTATTATGGCTGCAAAGGGTAAACCAACATCCTATTAAGTTCATATGCGAGTCAAAGCAGGTGAGCCAATGCTTTTGGCGATATAGTAACTGTATATACCATATTGCATGTATGTGACCTTTACACAACAGGCTTTCGAAACCAAATGGTGTACTTAAAAGGTTTACAATGGCTCGATTGTTGTTTGGTTAACTTTTTTAAATAAGCTTTTAAGATTCGAAGCAAGTCTATAACTTTTTAATGTATTGCATTGAAATATGAATGGAACTATTATTAATTTTAACCATTTGCATTATTTGGACCAAACAGACAAAAAGGCTAGAATTTTGGCTCAACATGTAAAAAAGGAAACTTGCCCACAGAAAGAGGCCAAAGATCGTGTCCAGTTACAGAAGATCCATTCAAGCCATGAGTAGAGCGTCCAGCACGCGGGAGGTCATGCTGCTTCCGTTAACACACACAGTGTCATCTTTATCAAGCCTTGCTTTGATAGTGTAACAAGCATGCGATGTGCGCATGTAAGATGTTTTCCATGACTGGAGTATTCTGTGGAGAGAATGATGGAAAGAGAAGTTATAGAGAGAGGGGCCAAGATCGAAGCTCTGCTGTTCTTGGTTGTAGGAGTTTTTTGGGCACAGCCAGACATGCCGCAGTATACTGGCATTTCTTTTTCTGTTGCTGTTTTTCTGCCTTTTTCTGAACTCTGGATGATAGTTACAAACTTGGTGTAAAACCTTCTGGGCCAAAGTTATTGTAATAAATTGGAAGGAGTATTATATTGTATTATATATATTGTATTATATAGAACAGCCATTTATGGAAACAGTGAACCTAGTAACAAAAGTCGTCAATAACATATCTAATTTGTTGTCCAATGAGGGCTTGACATAAAGTGTTAATAAGAAATCAAGTAATGCTGACAAACCCATGGTGTTTATCTCGAATGCTCATCCTGTGGGTTTGAAGGACGCTGAGCTAGGTGTTGATGTTTTCTTCCAGCCACAATTGTGCAAAGGCCATGAGAAGGTGTGACTTTTGTCAGATGGCATCACCATGCAAACAGTTGTTAATGATGTGCTTATTTTGAGCTGCGGTGAGCTGAGGTGTGCCCAGCCAACGCTTGGTTTTGCAGATCTCAGTGTTTTTTACTTGGGTGGTTGAGACGACAAAAAGTTGCATGCAATAAGCATTTTATTCAGTCTAACTTATATCTTATTCTGCTATCTTCACTTAAGTCAGTTTTTTTTCTGAACTAAATGGACATGTTGGAGTTTTTCATCATAAGCAAACTTGTTAAAAAATCAGCATATGGGGTGCAGGTTTGTGTTATGATAGGTCTGTTCTGTGTTCCAATAAAAAATATTTATCAAAATATTGCTCACAAACACAGGGCTAAAAGTTGCTACTTTTACAGCGACAGTGGCCGTACATGCCCCCTCATGAGTTGTTGTCTCACACCATTGAAGGATATCGTTGATGCATTAATTTCTAAACAAAAAGTAGCTCGTTTGCAGGGACTGATGAGCGGGGAAGGCACCATACCACATGATGAAGTTCTTGATCACAAAACAGGTCAAATTTCCAATGAGTTTTTACGAAATGTACAAAAATGTCCTAATGAATTTAATCCCCTTAAACACAATGTTTTCTACAAACACACTTTAAAAGCACTCTTTCATTTTGGGAGAAAAACCACACTAGCACATGGAGAAAATGCTACTGCACTCAGCCTGAATCATTCCTACAATCAAAGCTAGCACAAATTCATCATCATGCTGCCCACGTGGAAGACAGTCAGCCCTAAAACACATCTCTTGATTAGACATTGTTTATACCCGTTGGAAACTCTCCCTTCTCATTTACGCCTCTCTCTCAGTCCGAATAGAGCGTGATAATTGGACAGGGACAGTTTTATAAGGGTTCTTCTGTCTAGCTTAGTGACGACTGTCTAAAACTGAGACGTTCATTTGAATAGATTATTTTGCCAAAAAATGTATTTAGCAACAATGAAATATCATAATTTTAGCCATTATGAACATTATGAATTGGGCGATGCAACAAACATGGTAATTTTTGGACCATTACCGCTTTTACACCTTTTTTCTAGTTTTCTTTCTCTCTTTATGCGCTCTCATAATGTGAGACAGATTTTGGATATGTTGAGGCAACATGTTACTGTACTCGTCTTGAAACATTAGTCTTTTTTCCAACCCTGGGAAAGATGAAAGTTTTCAGTAGATTCTGATTCGATTAATAATTCTGATAATTCTTTTTTTTTAAGTGCATTAACACTCGTTGCTAGTTTATGGCTATTCTACGATCCATCGGATTAGTTTTTGACGTGCAGAGGATACCTCATATATGTTTACAGTTCCTCTAAAAAACTGGCTGCTGTGGTCGAGGACTTAATACTCTTTAATGACAACTTTTTAACAATCCCTTTGGGAAAATAATTCCTGAAGCAGAAAGCAGATGAAAGTATGTGTGCGCTCTTTTGCTCATCTGTGGCATCATTATTACACACTCAAATCTTTTCAAATTATATCTTTCGAGTTACAGTCCGCACCGTGAACATACTTCTGCTTGAAATGAGATATTATAGCCTTGCTGAATTCAAAAGAACAGAAAAGAAATGAAAGCTCATTGTGTATAGTTAGACTCTGAGAAGAAAGCGATAGAGGAAAGATAGCGAATGAAAGAGTGAGAGAGAGAGAGAGAGAGAGAGAGAGGCGGTGAAGGGGAGCGTGTTGAGGGGGAGAAAGCCTCCCCAGCGGGTTTACTGATGAGGAGGCTTTTCGGGGGAGACCTGGGGGCTCAGCTGGGGCTGTTTGCCCAGCAGTGAACACCCAACATCAAGCAGCTCATAAAATATTAATCCAGCACACAAAGACGGGAGGAAGATGGACAGAGTGACCGAAGAAAGTGCAGGAGAGAGATACTGAGCGTAATGCAGGGTGGACGGGGATGGGGGGTGGAGCGCTGAAAGGGTGACATGCAGTAATTGGGGGGAAATCTGCACGGAGGTGGGTGGAAACTATTATTGGCAGGTGGAACAGAAGCGGACGCATCCCTGAAATAATGAAGCGAGGGGGAGGTGAGGGAAGCGACGAAACCCAACTCGAGAGTTGGCATTCGTTTGATTACAGTGGCATTGGTGTAAATTGTTTCTCTGGACAATAGTTAGGATTTGGAAACAGAAGTAGCCGCTCATTTTGGCTGCAGAAGGAGGACTGCGTTTGGAGGATTGAGAGCAGAGCGTATGCTCACTTGAGAAGTTTTGGCAGGAAGTGGGCCGCCCAACAGTTGTCTGTTTACACTTTTGCAGCCAAGAACCGGGTCTGCAGCAGAACAATGCTGATTTGTTCCGGGGACTCTAAGCAGCTCTTCATGTCCGAATGCGCTCGGGCTTACAAGGACAGGGACTGAATAGAAAGCATACAAACTCAATGAACAATATACACGACAAGCACATCCAGTCCGATGCAGACATCAATACTTATCCAG
The DNA here is from genome assembly GCA_900490495.1 of Danionella dracula. Lineage (NCBI taxonomy): Eukaryota > Metazoa > Chordata > Actinopteri > Cypriniformes > Danionidae > Danionella > Danionella dracula. The sequence continues at coordinate 1,355,645 of UELW01000445.1, forward strand.
AGTGTTAATATTCCAGAACAGAGGGCAAAGCTCTTTGGAGAGCCTGAAAGCAATAATCAATTTTACTCAGAGAGCTACTGATGAGAGGCATGTCACGTTGGGGACAGCATTTAAAGTTAAAAGAGAGGATGCTGGTTTGAGCAAACAAACAAGGTGAGCAGAGATCGTGTGATTCGACGCTGTGCTGTTGTATGGGGTTAGGCTACCTAGAATAAAACACTTATATATTTATACCCAAGAATGAGTTAAATTAGACCCACCTACCCTTGAGCCACTGAATGCTCAAAAATTTTACCAAAAAATCCAACTGAACCGCTGAAAAATTCAAGAGGTAAAACGAGAGGTTCAAGTTGAACATTTGTGAATTAACAGAACTACGTTCTGTTGAAACGAGGGTCGCTTAAAAAATCAGTTCATGAGTGTTAAATAGATCTGTCCATTTCAGACGTTGCTGGTCATTCGTGTCAAGTGGTTTGCATAAATTTACCTTTAAAGGGACAGATTTAGCTATGTCTGTAGATTTTCTCTAGCTTTAATGAGATAAATTGCTGGACTTTTAATGAAAAAAAATCCTGTATGAAAATGGATTTTAAAAAGCACAGTTTTTGCTGTTTATTGATTAAACCTTTACGTTAAAACTAACATTTAAAAAATAAAAAGGTATGATTTTAGATTTTGTGATTTGCGTTGTAACAGGTAGACATTTTTTTTTATAAAAAGAAATGTCAAGGGATTCCAATTGTCTGCAATATGCAAAAAATGTGTGAATAATGCCATTTAATGTAATCTTAGAATACATTTAGTTTCCCCCAACTTTTTTTACACGCTTTTTCTTGTTCTACTGTGTCTCTACTATTTGTGATTTGATAACATCTTCTATAGTAAATACCTGTAATTAACAGCCTCACTCTTAGACCTGCCTTCATTCGATGTAAAAGTGTTGATTGGCCGTCTTGCTTCCTGCAGTTTTAATACTTAAATCTTTGCTGACTGGCCATGAATCTTTATAGTTTTAAGATTACTTTTGTATACTTCTGGGAAGAAATGTGTTGCTTTGTGATCAGGACTTTCTCTGTTAGAGCCATTCGGATCAGATAACTGAAAGATTTTTATTAAAAAGGAGCACATTAGCGATGTGTGGTCTGCCTGATCGTGTCTCGTTACACTCTTCCTTTATAAACCGTCAGATCTCTCAGTTTCTCTGATAATCTACAGCAAAAAGCCTCCACCGCCCCTTCACCACTCTATTTTGGAACCTAAAGCCTTAGGTTAAACGTATGCGAGTGTGCATACATTTGAAATAATAAAGTGAAAATTCTGTAAATAAAAATGGAACCACATAAACGGAACTAGTACGCTAGACCAGCGGTCCCCAACCTTTTTGTGCCACAAACCGGTTTAATGTCTGACAATGTTATCAGGGACCGGCCTTTGAGGTGTTGCTTTTCCAGATAAATACAACAATACGACCTGCATGTAAACGGTGGTATTTTCTAAACATAATAATGAACGTGACTCCACTCTTCCTGTTTACTACAACAGCGTCCTCTCATCAAGAGCTTTGAGGGCTTCATGGCCTCATTCGAGATGGTTCCTGTATATTATTCATCGTGAGCTCGGCGCGTAGGAATCTCCTGTCGAGATAAATCCGGATTTTAAGTAGCACTCTTGATATCATCTGTTAAAAGCTGTTTTCTTTGTCGTGGAAGTTCTTGGCTCTCCCTCTGTCTGCTCACTGGACCTTTTCTCCTTCACAAAGAAACTTTCCAAAGAAATTAGTTTTTTACTCATTTTGCGAGCTCCTGGGCTTCGTTTCAGCGGTAGCCTATCACGTGACCGAGAAGAGCGCCTTGACCTGCGTCAAGAGTTACATAGACGGGTGTAACTAAGAGAATCGGTTAACTTTTCAAAATAAAATATTGTACAGATTACGAAGTTAATAAAACTGAAGTAATATAAGCTATTTATTCTTGCTGTGCGGCCCGGTACCAAATGACCCACGGACCGGTACCGGTCCGCGGCTCGGGGGTTTCGGACCGGTCCTCTAGACTTCAACAAAAATTCCTGTGTGCAAAAAAAATTTGTCAAGTTTGGCTTTTATCTGGCAGTGGCATACAGTATGTGGGCACACAAGGTTCGAGTCAGGAAGTGATTGCATTTAAGGCTTTCTGAAACATGGGGCAGTCAAGAGCCGAGTGTGGCCCGTCTTTGGCCCTAGTCCTGAATCAGGACCCAGCTCACGTAACATAATTAATTGTGGTACTTGGGCCAAGCAAAACATCTTCAGTAAACCAGAGCTAGTAAAATTAGTTATGTGGGTTAATGCTACAAATTGGCTGGACAAAAGGTACACTGTTACATTTTTCAGTAGTAAATATTGTTTATCCTATATTACATATAACTTTATGGTACATTGACATCCACAGTGTTAAGCATATGCAGAAACTTTGCAAGAACGTTATGGCAAGAACATATTTTTAATTTCATTGACTTTACTTTTACAATTACACTGTCTTATGCTCCATTAGTAAAAAATCAGAGATAAATAAGTGGAAGTGTTTGAGTGTCTAGAAAGCGATCGATTCAAGTTGTAAAGATTTATAACGAGTGTGTCACCAGCCTTTTAAGTTTTCTAGAAGGGTCCTTATTCTGGTTTGTTCTTTTTAATACATTTTACCATTCATAAAGTTTTGTTACTGAAAATGAGGTTGGGCTCTTATGGACTGAACATGATTGTCCTATAGATTGTTTGAGGAATGTCTATATTTGTTCGACTCTGAAACAATTACACTTAACACTAAATAGAATCAGAGAGTAAAATAACTTTGGTGCTGAAGCTGCAGTTTCTGTTCCCCATCTGCACTGAAACACTGAAGCTATTTAAAGAACGATGCCTATGCTATTAATGATGTTCCCTATGGTGTATTTAAAATGCCTACATGTAAAAATGCACTTGCAGTGTGACACCGTGGGAAGAGTCACAGCCGGGTGACATTTGACTAATGAAGGCCAGCCGATGGCGAATCTATTAAAGGAGGTGCGTTTGAGAGATCTGCCTTGATTTCAATTGGTATTGTGTGAGTCTGACAGTATCCGTGTCTCAACCCGGTGCAACAGAAACACACGGGTGTCAAACCCCATCTGCTCTCTCCAGCTGCGGCACGAGGAGGCGTGACTTTACCCCCCCTCGCACCCCTCGCACCCTCTGGATCACCCCAAATGCATTGCACTTCAGTTCAGGCCCAAAAATGAGCATTACATTTTAAGCAGAGCCTAATTGGGATGGATGACCATTCTGAAAGGAATAAGGTTGTTTGTGAAATCTTACTTGCAATCTTATTTATGATCAACAAACACCTTCATTAAAAACTTTTTACAACAGATTTTAATACAGACAATGCCCTTTGAACAACAAGTTCAATAGTGGTAAAAACAAAACAAAACCACAACATCTAAGAGAAAAACAAACATCATAAAAGATACAACAAAAACTTTGCACGACTTACTTATAAAGGAGAACAAGCTAAGCTTTATGCTCAGTTAAAAGTAATAAGGTTTGAGATATTCAGTTGCATGTTTAATATATTATTAATTGATATAATTGAATGTTAAAACAAATTACTTAACAAATAACCAGAAGCACAAAAATATGCTGTTCTTTGTCCTTTACTATAAATTAAATTATTATAAAAATCTTTATGGAGTTGATAAAAAGGGAATGGAGGAAGATTATTCAAAAATTCATTATTATGTAATAAATAAAATGTGTATTTCAAAGGTCTTTCAAATTACAATATATATATGTGTGTGTGTGTATTTATGTATGTAAGAACAGAACTAAGTTGGTCATCTGAAGTTTTATTTGGTTGAGAATTTCTTTTGTTAAATACTCTTTACATTTATCGTACATTAATCGTTTATGGTTGGAACTGTATTTTTGTAATTATTTATAAAATACAAATAAAGTTGAGAATAACTTTATATAAAATAATAACCAGTAAATGAATAGACTTTGTAAAATAAGGAATGAAAAGCACGATAATCTGTTCACCTGTAGTTCCACCCCTACGTCCCGAGAAGCCACGCCCACTCCCCCCGGACACTCCAATGAAATCTGGCGACGCGTCAGCCCCGCCCCTCCTGCTCCGCCTCCTCGGCTGCTGCGCGCCGCCGCTGCTCGCTCGAGTCGGATCCTCCTCGCGTTCACGATGTGGCAGACGCGTTACCGGAATTACCGGCTTCACTTTCGAGCGCTTTCGCTGCTGTTTTAAACATTGATGCGAGTTTTGCTTTGACTCCGAAGGGGATGAAACGCGCTACCGCTGAATGAAGTAAGTACGCGGGGAAACTTTGGTGCGTTTGTGGCTCTTCTGGAGAGCGCGGAGGCGATCGCTTGACACCTTTAAAACGTGAAGTACTCTAACGTTAGTTGTTTAAAGAATTAACTAAGTGCATTTGCTGTACAAGTCATATTGCCTGGTAGGAGAAAAAAAATCTGGGCAAAGGCAAACAAAGTTATAGAGAGTGCCAGAAGAATTTGTTTCCTTATTGATGAATAATGTACTTTATTTACCTGATAGGTTTCTCGTTCAGGACGCTTCCCTTCAGAGACCTAGCCCTAATGCACCTTAATGTTCTCCTTTTTGTTCAGCATGGTCTGTAATATTCTAAAAGCTTTCTGGGATACACTTCTGGGAGTATCCATTGATTGTTTGCCTATGTATAACAACACACTCCAATCCATAAGAATTTTTAGTTTTTTGTTTAAATACTATGCAAAGCGAGAAGGTTTTGATCTGGCAGAGAAAAATGTATTGAGTCTGAAATTCAACGGCTCTAAATTCAGCTCTGCGTTTTAAACTTGTGAATAATAGGGTCAAATAACAGCACATAAATACCTCCTGAGCAGCATCTGTGCTGGCACAAAATCCATCTAATCTGACCTAAAATGACATGATGATCGTGTTGTGGAATGGATGTTATGTGTTTGGTCTTAATTGGAAGACAATTAAATGTTTGATCAGACGTTTACTCAATGGTTGCAGGTTATTGTTCAATTCCTGCGGGAGATCTGTGCTGCGCTTCTGTAGGACTCCAGACAGGGATTGTTTCTTTTTACTGAGCCGTACCAAGTTTCGTGAAACCTGAACATCTCTTTCACCCTCTCTTTCTTTTATCACGTGCTCCCCCTTGTTATGACTCCATTGTCTCCTTCCTAAACGCCTCCTCCCTTTTTTCATCCCTGAGGAGTGGTGGGCTTTCACCTTGTGTTCGGCATATGGGGGACGCTCTTTGCTGTTCGTGTTGACACTCCTTTATTGTTTCATAAACTGAAAGTTTTCCCCTTTCCCTCAGTCTCTAATTTGGGACTGCATCCCAGCATATTTTCCTCTGCCTCTTCAAAGGAGGCGCTTATCTCATAAAATGTTTGGCTTGTAAACACTTTGGGGAACCTTCGTTTAAGTCGTTATTTCACTCCCCGAGCTGCATGCGCAGACAAAACATGCTGCTGTGTTTATGTGTTGTTTTCGCCCTGTAAACCAGCTATTAAAGACATAAATCTCCTAAAATGAAATTATCCTCGCTCAGTCGCAAAGCTGATTCCTACACAGGTTCTTCGTTTAACCTCAGAGCATGATTGAGGATATTCCCTACCCCTCATTGTTCCGAAATAGCCTTGAATTGGTTGATAAAATCTCAAGGGTTCAATCAAGATGATATGATGTTGTGACAGTGTCTTGAAAAAGAAATGTTAAAGTTCCTTTTTTCTACCAGCACGTGGTCATAAGAGCTTTCACATGGCAAGTGAATGCGGCTCAGATTCAGATTTTCCCATCACACCTTGTCGAGTCATCTCGTTTAATAACGCTGTGGACAAGACAAGGCAAATAAAACATTTAAATCTGACTTCAGGCAACTTTTACATCATTCTTAAAGTGAATTCTGTTGTCAAGGGCATCACCTCAGAGAGCTCACATAATCTAGATAAAACATAGTCAGACTTTATTATTTAATGGGTTCCTTTTTCAGGAAACAATATTTACACATTGTCCATGAAATATATATAGTACGTACATTTAAAAAAAATTATATATTCGAAATTCAGTTGCATTTTATTTTTGATCATTTTTAATGTTTCAGATTATTTTTTAAAATGGCAATTTTCAGAATTTTCCCAGTGATGGGTTGCGGCTGGAAGGGCATCCGCTGTGTAAAACATATGCGGTTTATCAGAGTGATTGGAGTGTAATATCTTTAAATGACGCCTTCATTTATTTGGCTTCATGCTGTTCGCTGCCAACATTTTTAGACTCAGTAAGCACACCTGTCTCTCCTCGTCTCCCGCCGCAGTCACAGTGAAGCCAAGCGCTACAAACGCGTCATATTTCCTCGTCTTAGCTTTCGGGAGACTTTCGTTTGTTTCTTTATCTCCTACTCTCTCCTGCTGTCTTCTAAACTTCGTGTCTACACTTCATACTGTGCCAATGAGAGCGCCACTGCCCCCTAATGTAGTGGAGTGGTGTTGCACTTTATTCTAGAACAGTTAAAAAAAAAAAAAAAGCATGTTCCCTGAGGTCAAACGCGCCCCTCTTGAGGGAGGCCCACTATTTGAGAACCACTGGCTTAGATTAACTTACTACGGTTTGTCATATAAGACATGTAACTCTATTACGCCTATAAACTTCCGGTTGATGATTAGCGAGCATGACCGAAAAAGTAGATTTTAAAAGTAGAGTAGACCAGTGGTGTCCAAATTCAGTACAGGGGAGCCACAGCACTTTACATTTTAGTTGAAACCTTGGTCTAGTATGCATACTAGACTGGCTGTAGGTGAGCAAAGAGAGCCTAAATTAGTGTAATCAGGCATGTGATATATTGGTTGAAGCTAATCTGTGCAGTGCTGAGGCTCTCCAGGACTGACTTTGGACATCGCTGGTTTGTTTGAATTATGACTTAAAATGCTACAAGTTTCTACAACTTGTAGAACAAAACTAATAAGGAATTCAAATCACTGGAATCACATTGACTGATTGCATGTTTTCACTTCCTCTCTGAAAATGACAGTCGGAAGGATGTTAATGGAGGAGCTGAAATCGTTCACATTTAAATTCAAGCATCTTCAGTTGAGCTTCAGTAATGAGCTGTACCAAACGACACGAGGGTTAGTAATTAATGAGAGATTTTTCCATTTTGGTCGCCCTGCGCTTTAAATAGTGTGCAATTTAGGAAGTAGTCTGCGAGTTTAGTGCCAGCTCTCCTCCTGTCAGTTTCACAGGAGTGAGCATGTTTATCTGCCCCCATCAAATAATTAATGTAGCATTTTCATGCACGCAGATGCTTGTCAAGGTGGTGATGAAAGCAGTGTGGGCTGTTCGCGAGTGAGAGAGTCTGTCAGCGCAAAAAATGAAAGCTGAGGATGAAACTAATAATCATCATCGTCATCATACGCTTGATGCTTCCAGAACAGTTTTTTTAAATTCACTTCCCACACTCTTCTAGTTTATGAATATAGATACACCACTATAACCTCTGAGAGTGGTTGATTTCAATCACCGTAAAATGGAAACACTTTTTTTTTGCCTGATTACCTGTGGTTTGCTTTTAGAAGAGCCATTCTGTGTCATTTTCTTGTTGATTCTGACTCAAAAGCTTGCTTCAGTATCATTATGTCTCCCATTGTGGCCATTACTGCTCATTAGCATCAGAATAAGATGTCATCATATTTTGTTTGTTCAGGAAAGGTGATAATTACAGGGAGCTGCAGATGATTGGGCGCCTGCCTCCCTCACAGTTCACCCAGAGCGGTGTTTTCTCCGGCTCTAATTCCTGCAGGACCGGAACACACTTGTAACCTCTTGCTATTCTTGCAAAACTGTGATGGTTTCATGGAATGGGTTGAAAAATGCACAACATGTTCATGTGTTCCATCGGAGGGTTTAGAGAAACAAGGAAAAGAGGACACACGAGATACTTTTTAAAGGGATTTAGATAAAAAATAATAATACTAATTAGTTTTATTCCTTGTTGCCTTTGAAGTCACATCAAAACAAAGAAATCAGCAAAAGCAGGAATAAACCTTACATTTGAACTTGCATACAACAGAAAACTGAACGTTTTCCATTTCACCGCTGCAAACGTCCTCTGGAGGTTTATTTGAGAGTGGGGGCTGCACAGATGAACGCCCTTGACCCCAGGGCTGATTTAGGTGGGTGGAAGGGAACAACTACTTTGAGAGGAAGACATGAAATCATCAGCTCATAAGGACTAGATGCGGACAGGGAAGAGATCCTAGAAGTAGGAAGAAAAGAGATTTGCTATTGTGTGCTTTATATATTGAAAGGGTGATGAACTGTATTTTTTTACTTATTCAAATGGATAGTCATACAAGTTTCATTTCGTCCAACTATTTTGCACCTCACCTTCAGAAGTGAGTCTGAAAACTCAAATATGTGTCAAATAAAAGCATGTATAAACAAAAAAAAGTTGGTTACATTAGGGATTCCTTTTTCTTCCATGGAGATGTAAACCTCTCTCTTAACAGCTTGAAGGAGTGAGTCTGTGAAGGCTAACTGTTAGTCATCGTGGATTTTCTTAGTCCTAACAATGACTTCACATAATCGACATTGCTTCTTAGGGACTTCAAGCTGACATAGTTTAAAGGATAGCTACAGCAGACAGGTGTGCCAAAGTCAACAGATGTTGTAACAACTACAAAAAGTAACCAAGTGAACCAAAACAAACGTAGGACAATTTTGATTAACATCTCTTAATTTTTTCAGTCAATGCAGGTGCTAGTAGCGCATGTTCAATATACTGCCCTGGCTGCTGCCCTTTTCCATTTAGTAGCTGATACGAGAAATGATTGGGAGATCCATTTGAAATAGAAGCCATTTATTGAACTTGGGGACTGAACTTTTGGAACGGAGATGCTGATTTCAGTTTCAGCACTGTTTAGCTTGAGGAACATTTAGGTGAACCAAGATTTTAGGTCAGTAAGCTTCTTAGTAAGTAATAGGAGCATAGCATTCACTTTTTTTTAAAGAAAGAGGACAGGGCAATGGGGAACTCCAGACGTGACAAGAGAGAAGTTGTTTAATCAGCACAAATTGTGAATGGTAGGATAGAGAAGACTTGAAGCTTTGAAGGCTCAAGCCCAAAAGAAGTCATCTCTACTAATGGAGTTGTGGTGGGAGACTGTCTCAAATGCAGTAGGAAGAATCAAGGCAGTAGGAGGCAGTCATCATGTGCCATGTTATCGACAAGATTGCTTCAAACAAGTGTTTAGCAGAAAATAAAATACAAAATAGACTACCAACTCGCATCTCTTGCAGTCAGCGTTGATATGTAAAACTAGGCTGCTGATTAGTTGTTTTCTTGAAAGTATGCTTAAATTTGAAATATTATCTTTTACGATTATAAATATAGTTGTCAAACTTATCCTTAAATGATCTTTAATGTCATCTCTCCCGGTGCTTGAGAGAAATGTTTGTTACGTGACATTAGTTTTACACATTTTTTGAGTCTGAGAAGCACTTACATTGTTAGTTTTTAATTTCTTTCAAAGCATCTTCCAAACGATTCATCACAAATATGCAAATAATCACCACATTAGGTCATTATGCTAAAATGTTGCTCTTTGTACAATTTCTAAGAGATGTTGCTAGTGATTTTGTACTTTTAGTGCCAACAAAAGAGAAAAAAAGTGGATACTAATATCCGTGATGAAATATGCATGAGGTTACGTTACTAAAATTCCCAAAATGTGTCTCTATCTACATTGCTAATTTGTGTTTTTATCACCAGCGAATCTGTTCTTTGCCTTTATCTTTTAAATGTTTTCAGTGTTCCCCCATCTTCTCTTTTTTCCTAATTCCCAAAGTATCAACCCCCTTGCTTGGGCGTTGAGTATGGAAATGAGACGTAGCCCGCCCTCCCTCCCTCTACACACAGTGGTGGTGATTAACCACTGCACACTCCCGGCTCTCACACACACACACGCACACACACACACACACACACTCGCAAGCGCGCGCGCACACCCACACACACTCTTGGTGTGCTGACACTTTCATGCCTGGCATCAAAGAGACTTGTAAATCCCAGTCCCTCTCACTCTCAGTGTGCATTCAAAGAACCAGCGCTGCAGTAATCAGTGGCATCTTCTCAACCATGTGCCCATCTCCACCAGCGTGTTGCGAGAAGCCTCGTCTTTGTCTCGTACCTATGCTCCAGATGGATTTCCACCCTGTCACCTGCACTAGCATGGCACACTCTTTTACAGCCTTTCCAGTCTGCTTTGTGAGGCATGACGTAAATGCAACCGTGCCTCAAGACAACGTAGGTGACAGCGACTTTAATTATAGAAATATGTTAATTAAGCTTTAGCAAGGTATGGTAATTGGTGTGTATTTATGGCATCAATGAATAAAGTGACAGATTGTGCACTCCTTTCTTAGTGATTGACAAAAAATACTTTGTAAGCATACATAAAAAATGTGAACTTCAAATGTTGTTATGATATCTTTCTGGATTATTAGAGGATTTCCAAATCCAAAGCGGATCGTAAACCTATACATGCATAGTTATTTGATGCCAACATGATTTGCTGGTCTTTGTGTTTCGTGAAGAGTTTATGCTAATAGGGATTTATTTTTTCACCAACTGAGAGCTCATGAAGAGTAAAAGAGAAATTTACAGTAGCACCAGGATCCCCCCAGTTTCTATATAGAAATTAAGAAAGGCAGCAAGGCGACTGCTTCCAATGCTCACCAGTGCATACAGCTCTTTCCAGCAAGTGACTATTGCAATCTTACTGGTGGTATCACATTCTTTTATTAGTCCAGTGGTTATTTTTTTGTTCCATGCTCATATTATAATTTAACCATCCGCTCAGAACCAAATCGAGATCAAACCTTTTGAGTGGTCTCGAACAGCTTTTCTGTTGAGCACCAGGGCGGTTAAAAGTAATTAAAAGAACTGAACTGCAGTTTGGGGTTTTCTCTTGATTTGGTTCACTGTGATCACCAAACTGATAAGTTTAAAAAAAAAAAAATTAAGAGGAGCCTAATTTTCACAAAAGAGTGGTTTGGGTTAGGAGCAACAGCCATTTGCTATTTAAATCCCAGTTCTCATATATTTGTTACTGCCATTTGTTACATTCTAAGACCAGTCACTGACTGGTTAAAACATGTTAATGTACAGCTCAGTATTAATGGCATCAGCTATCATGTAGTTTAAATCTCCCATGTTTTTATTTTATGGAAATACTGACCTTGAAGCATAGGTTTGGTTTCACGCATCACTAGATGTAGAGAACCTCTGTGATTGGTTGTGATGTTAAGAGACCATAGATATGGAAATGCGAGAGGATTTGATTGAATGAACTTTCAGAAAGTAATCCGTTTGTTTTAGATTTCGACCTTAGTTCTGATATCCTTTCAGATTCAGATATCTGTGTTTTTTGACACTTGATTTCCTTGTTTATCTGTTTCTTCCATTGTCTCAAAAATGTTTTTTTTAATACTTCAAGGTGTTCTAGGAAGACACACCGATGCATAATTCAAACAGCTTTGTGTCATGTCAGATTTTCAAGTTATTTTTTTGCTGAAATGCCCCACCTGCTGTAGCCCCCATTCCCCCTCCTCCCTCGACCTACGCCCTCTTTGTGTGCTAGTGCAGACACACATGATGCAGGCAATCTTCACACCTTGAAAAAGTGATCTAATTAAACTGAAATAGTCACGACTTGCTTTTTTTTAATAAAGCATTCGTGAGAGGGGTGTAATTAGCATTTAGGATTTTACATTTATCTGCTTGTAGATGCAGAATTTATTATTAGGGCTCTTTTTCTACGAAGGATTCCAGCATGTATCTTGTGGGGGGTTGAAAGTCAGTGTTGATCAATATACACAGCAATCTCTTAAAGGAGAAATTCACCCACCTTTAACTTATTAAAAAGATTGCAGAAGCAAGCAATGTGCCTTCGTTTGGTGAACCTTTATTTTTTGAAGCATCTGGATTTTGTTTATGGTCAAAAGATTCCACCAATCAATAAAATATTCAATCCCTTCACCTTCTTTCATAGTGAAATGGATCAAATCTAACTGAGCCGTTTTCATGCCAATCAAAAAGAAAAAAGATAACAATGTTAAAATGAAAAATCTGCAAAAACGATTTATTTAAATTTTTAAGAAATGAAGTTTATTATAATCGTAGTCAATAGTGAGTGGATGAAGACACAAGCGCAGTGGCTTTGGCCAAATGTAAAGCACTTTATAGCTAGTACGTCAGTCATGGGACCTGAATGTTATTTTGTTCAATCCAGCAGGAATCTTTTCAAGCTGAAATGCAAGTTTTAGTTTAACCCAAGTAAACCGTAATAAACCTAAAATGGGAAAATTTAAGTATGATTGACCGTACAAGTAGATTATCCAGAAATTGTCCCGGATAACAAAATGCAAAGATAGGGGAAGTCGGGATGTTCTGAAACTCCTAAAGGAAGTTTTCCTTTTTTCCTTTTTCATAAAATAATTTCATTCTCCATCTCTCCAGAGTTAACTAATAGAATTATGTTTAATGTTAGGACATTGTTCTGCTGATTGTAGCATACTTTAGCATAGATTATTTAATTGGGTTTGTCCATTAGGCCTCAATAAAAACAGATCCTTTTGTTTTTGGAACTGTTACTAAAACGTTTCCAGAGGTAACCTCGAGAACGGTGCAAGCAGTCTAGTGGAGAGATGGGTGGACTATGTGTCTCCTTCTTTCACCATCGATGCTGTAGGATATAAGCATCCCTGAAACAAATCAGAATTCACTGTATGAATGTAAAACTGGTGATTTTGGAAGGAGAGCGACCGTTTTGGGAAATAGAACAGACTAGGTGCTCATAGTCTTGAGAGGGCCCTCGGTTTTTTCCTCATTCAAAACGTAACTCTTCTATACTTACTTTTCATGTTAAAAAGAGCATTGATCTTGGTAGCTGTGTGTTAAGTAGACGAGGGGATAATTATGTGGATTTTTATGACGTCTTTATTTAGTTTCTTTTGCAATCAGGTAGTGTTCGTGTTGTGGGATTAAATTTAGATCTAACCCTGCGGCAGATGAAGACATACTGAGAATGTGACGTTAATTCATATAACTGAAATATTACAAGACACAATGCATGAAGTATCAATTAAATGTGGCTGTGATGACTTATAGATCTTAGAATTGTGAAAATAACTTCTTATGGACCAATCTTGCCAAACAACAGCTAATTTGACTTCTATTGGCACCCATTTGAGTGTCTTCGATGATTTTTATTTTGTCTTTATTATATTCAATTCTGGAGTTGTACTGTATGATGTTAAATGCATTTAAAGATCACTGTTTTTTGCAGTTGACATTAGTTTTTTTGTTTTTTTTTATAAAAGCATTGTAACCATTGATGTCGGGCCATTCAATGATTGAATAATTTTATCTGAAACCAATTAAGTTTTGTGGATAGCCCTATTTTCAGTTTAACGAGTAGAGTTTTGTGAAACGGTTCACTGCTGACTCAACCTCTATTAAAGGGTTAAACCAATTAAACGGAATCCAGGCAGTTCAGACAGTGTGCTTTAAATGAGAAGAGACGGTTTGTCAGATGTCAAGCCTGCCGAAGCGATTCCTTCCTCTGATAGTGTGCATAAAGCGAGGGTGGGGCTCGCTTGTCTGTCTGTCTGCTCTCTCACCCCAAAGATGAGTCTTGCCCTCTGCAGCTTGCCTCCTTTTTACTAACACTCCTTCATTATGTGAAGCCACACTGTTCATGCTCTTGTGCGACGGCCTTCAAATTTTGAGGAGGAGAGTTTGTATGGATTCAAATTTGTCTGTCTGGAAGCATTTTTTGTTGGAGTTTGCTTTGTGTCTGATATTTTGTTGTGCATATTATGCATTCTGCAAAGGAATTAGACACACATGCACACTGTAATTACTAGCGTGTCGCTTTCCGCAGTAATGAGTGTTGAGTCAGTGTGTGCTTTGTTTTAATGCGCTGATGTGTTCAAGAGGAAGTTTACAGAGATCGGGAGTCCACACTCTTACACACATGTACACAAGAGAGATGGGCGGCAGAAACGCTTCCAGCAGGGTCAGAGGTCAGCCTGCAATCGAAATGGCTCTGTCTGAATAGCTGGAACCTTTCGGGAGCGATAAACTCTGCAACCCCTATTTAAAATGTGTTTACATGTTGCGAAAGCTGTTATTAGCGATATGAGTTAACCAGCATTCTGACTGGTTTGGTTTGCTGCAAGACAACCTCCGTTTATTTCCTCCCTTTGTCAAGTCCCAGTTCTTTGTGAGAGCTCGTGTAAGGAAGAGCTCGTCTCCAACACATATCTGGAGCTCATTTTCCATTTCTCTTCACAAAGGCTGCAGCTATTCTACTTTCCTACTAAATAGAGTGTGTGTTCTCCATGATGCCCTGGTAATAAACAGTTATTACCATTTAAGTAAAAAAAGTGGAGAAGAGTGCTGATGCTGCGAAAGCTCAGCCTAATTCAAGCTGTGAAATTGCCTGTTTGACAGTATCAGAGACCTCCTGCATGCTCTGCTTTAGCACGCTTTTGTTCGGGCCTTTCTCAACCTGTCTGTGGTGGAATGGCACACGCTGGGGGGAGTTCAGTCTCTGTCTTCTGTTTTGCATATATTTGTCACTCTTTGTAACTTTTTTGGTGAGACTAATGTGGCACAGGCACATCCTATATATATATATATATAGAAGCAGTTTTGGGTTGTAAACACCTGAGTGATTATTTGATGCATGTAGCTAGTATGCTATCAGACGATTTCTTAATTTTTCTGTTTTTCATAGGTGCTGTCTGTTAGCTTTCCAAATAGTCGAAAAGCTATTATTGAAGTTGGGGCAGGGCATATCGTGCACAAGTTGCAACCAATCATTAAATTAGACTAAACTGCATTTTAGGTTTCTTAATCCAGACTTGCATGCGATGTCATGAGACTAAAAGTTGGGTGGTATAGCCCTTAAATAATATCAAATTGTTATATTTTGGATGACGATGATAAATGTTCCATGAAAATATTTTATAAATTTTAAGAACATTTGTAAAAAATAATTGTCAGTACTTTATTGCCAACAAATACAAACTTAAAATAGTGTGAATTAAGTATTGCTCAAAGCAGTAAAAAAGTCACGTTTCCCTTCAAATAATCAGTTTAAGATGAAATCTTTATAATCGAGGAAGTTATAAATTTTTCAATCCTTTTATTAAGTAAGTAAGTAGGCTTTTATTGTCATTTCAACCATATACAGTGCAGTACACAGTGAAACGAAACATTTCCCCAGGACTAAGGTGCTACATCAAACAACATAAATTAACATTACAACACAGAATTATCATTAAATAGGGATTTCAGTGAAAAGGAACTAACAATATTGCTATGATGTTGTTTAGCGAGCATGAAAAACGTCCCCTACAATGAATTCTTCGCATTACGATGTGCAAGGCAGTTCACATTGTTGATCCTTTGTCCCAGTTCTTGCTTCATCGAATCATAAATAAACAAGCATGTGGTCACAATCTAATATACAAATAAAAGCTTCCCAATGGCACTGTGAAGATGCTTGAAACATGATGGTCCAGTCATGCACACTTCTTTCCTGTAAAGTGCTCTTTTGTATCTGTCCTTGTTACCCAAACCACTTCCACATCCTCATATTTTTGGGATTTAACTCTTCCTCTGAACTTCTCAAAGCTTTCTACCACTGTTGGCATCCTGAGACAAGCATTATGGACACAATCCAGGTACAAGCATCATGTAAGTCTAAGAGTTATTACATTAACATGGTAGAATGTCTTGATATGTATAATTGTACCGGTATTATGGTTAATGATGCCTATAGCCCACCCCTTCATGGGACTATGCAAAGGGCGTCAACTGGAGCAGTGGTGGAGTTGGCAGTCCTGTAACCAGAAGGTTAGCAGTTCAATCCCCGCCGGGTCCATTCTGCTGATGTGGCCCTGGGCAAGCTACTTCACCTACATTACCTTGTAAAGTGAAAAGTGAAAGTGAGCAGTCGGCCAGATATGGAGTGACAGATACCTGGAATTTGTGCTCTGCATGTAACCCATCCCAGTGTTCACACACACACACACACACACACACACACGCACACACACACACACAGCAGTGAACAAACAAACCGTGAGCACTCACCCGGAGCAGCGGGGGCCATGGCTGCGGGGCCTGGGGAGCGGTCGGGGAACTGGAGCTCGCTCGAGGGCTCCACAGCTGTGATTGCTGAAGATGGAGAGCAAGTGTTTCATCACTCACACCAACTTCAACTGGGTGGATCTGGGGATTGAACCTGCGACCTTCAGATCACAAGTCCATCTCCTTATCCACCGGACCACAACTGTATGAATGACTGGTGGGGGGTGTTTGTTGGTGGACAGGGGGACAGCTGAGGGCTACTTAGGTAGCTTATCACCCAGCACCAGTGTGTGAATTTGGAGTGAATGAATAATGCTCTGAAAATTTGTAAAGCACCTGGAAACATATTTAAAAGTAAACCCTTGCATTAATTTAAAGAAATACTGAAAATGCGTACATAATTTTAAACCATGTTTAAGTATACATAGCAAAAGATTTCACAGCCAGAGTTAAACTAACATTAACGGCATAAAGTTAGAAAATGATTAAAGGAAAGGGTAATAAAGTTAGGAAATGATTTCCTCCATGCTCATGGGTTTGGCCATGAGTTGTTTTAGAAAATGAACGAATCATTAAAATGCATGCATATTTATTATTTTTGTAACTTGGGTTATATTGAACTTTCTTAAATAAAAGATCAAGGACAGTTGCATTTTTCATGATCTGACCATTAAAATACTGTTCTATAATCTCTCTTGCTGACTGTAGTTCGTCCGACGCTCGTCAGCTTATTATCAAAGTGTTTTTTCCACTCTGAATGCAAGTCAGCAATCCTGTTGCATGTTCAGATCCTGTTGTGTAAGACCTTGATGAAACAGGTCATGACTATGAATCAGAAAAATCAGCCGGTGGTCCGTAGACTCTGTGAGCTTTCATCTTTTGATCATGTCTATGAAATGTGTAAAGCTTGAGTGCTTAAGCTAGCTAGACAAGAGACACCGCCATACAAAGCGCTGCTCAGCTTTCAGGTGTCATAAACAAGGTGCACATGAACTCTCCAATCCAAAGCCAAATTGAAAAGAAGTGGCTAATCTCGACAGCGTGTCAAACCGTCCTTTTCTGAGGAACCATCTCTTTGAAGGTGGAGACGAGGTAAAATGTTATGCATACTGATGGATTCAAGCTTCTCTGGAATTTTTCCTCTTCTTTGCTCTTTCTCTTCATCTCTCATAGACCAGGCCCGCAAGACTTCTTTGCTGCTGTGATATGAATTAAAGATGAATCTTTCTTTCTTTTTCCTTCTAAAACTTTCGCGCTCAGTGTCCTCTGATACTTTTTCTCCTTCAGAAATGGAATCGTGTTTGGCGTACAAGCTGAAATTAGACAAGCCTCTATCTAGACTTGTCTTAAAGGCAAAGGCGACTATTACTATTGCTCATACTTGGATTTGAACAAACTTTTGACCTTCACTTTCTGCCTTTGGCACATTACTTCTTCCTCTCTCCATGCACTTCGAATGTGAATTAAACCCCTGAGTTTCTGGAGTGACGAGAGATCTTCAGTTTTTACCACGAGTTATTAAAAGGTTTGGGAGCAGAGACTCGGGGAACATATAGATGATTAAAAAGGTTACATTTCATTGTCCGATTTTTGTCTAGAGCAGAGTTGTTTAAGTATTTTCAGCTGGATAATGGCAGGGAAAATACGCCAACAACCTGCAACCCACTCACACCCACAGAGTTAATTAGCAGAATGAAGCACCTAGTGCATCCTGTAGCAACTGTAACATCTTAAAACGTTTCATAAACCAGCTGTAGGGACTACACCACTGCAATACTGATGCAATCACTCAGTATTGATGGCGGCGCACTCTAGCAAGTAAGTAAAGTTTATTTCTATAGCACTTTTCACAGAGAAAGCTCACAAAGTGCTTCAAAATAAAACTCCACACAAGAAAATGAAAACAATACAAGAAATCGATCAAAACAAAAAGCCAGCACAGGTCAGTGTGCACATGACATCAGCAAAAAATCATTAAAAAATCCTACCTATTAAAATGTGTTTCCTCCAATACCGCTCAAGTGGAAGACCTATGGCAAAACTCTTTCTTAATTTGACCACTCTTTATATGTGTGGTGCACAATTTAGCACTAGCTGTTAGTACCAATGTGCTAGCATAATTTTTGTATGATCAACTTTTAAAAAGCCATGCTCCAAAATTAACTAAGAGTTGTTGCTTGCTTGTCTCGCAGTCATATCTGTTACTATAGAAACCCGGGGCAACCTTAATGGCTAGAATTGATGTCACACCTTTATAGTTCACCAATATTCATTTGTTTCTCCAAATTTATTAGACAAGTCATATTTTGATGGTTTTGGATCTAGCGTCCTGCTAAAAGTCATATTAGTGTTGCACAGGTATAAGGGGTGACGCTATAACCAAACTAATCCTACCTCACACAAAACACCATCGACCGGAAGAGCAGGTACTTATGTAAAATTGCACTTGGAAAGTGTGAAAAATGGGATTAATTGTTCAGTTTCGTTACCTATCAGCAATATCCTGATTTGTGGACAAATGAAAATGTTTTTTTCGTGACTGACTGTGGGTCATGACCTTCAGTTCCATGCGCAAACAAATACACTACTAGAAGCACAAGCACATATAAAACAGGCTATTGTTCATTTTTAATGTGAGGCAAATCCTGGACAACATTACTGTTGCCATTACTATACATCTTACATGTTTTTTATACTCAGATGTCAGTAAAGGCTGTAATTGATTTAAAATTTCACTTTGTGGTTCTTTATTTTAAAGCCTGCCAGTAAATTTAGTTGGATTCAGTAAAATCAAAGTGTGGATGTGCCTTCAGGTGCCTGATCCAAACACTGATGGGTAGCCAGTGCATTGTTAACATTTACATGGTAATTATTTGCTCCCTTACATTTTGGATACGTTTTGGACATGCACGGCGTTATCATAGCTGGGTGTGGTCTGAAAACAGAGTTGTGAGGGGAAAAATCTTCTTTACTTTACATTTCCTTAGCTTTTCCTTCCTCTAGGTTGACTTGTGTCCTTTTTTGGCAATTCTGAAGACTACTCTTTCAACAAATTACATTACGCTAGATACATACGCTAGCCATTCAGAACAACCCAATGGGACTGTTAAGCCATGACTTAACTTACCACGACAACTTTAAAAGACTTATGAATCTTAATTTATAACATGCGTTTCGTGAAGTTCGGGGCTAAGCTGTGCAGTTCTAGAGCCCAGCGAGACTGAAAGTTCCACCTCAGAGGCCTTTATTGGAGACACCATGTGTTATTGCATCACACTAGATTCCATTTTCCCAAATAACCCTAATGTTCAATGTTTGCTCACTGAAAGCAGCATCTGACACTTGATTTTTGAGATGTTGATCAAAGCAGTCGGTTTTATCAGTTTCGAAAGTAAAACCAAAAAGCTACAGGCATCATGCATAATTTAGCACCTAACTTCTTCACATCTCTGTTATTTTTCGTTCGTGCTTTCATATTCCCTCTGTCTCTCTCTCTCTCTCTCTCTCTCTCTCTCTCTCTCTCTCTCTCTTCCTCTCTCTCTCTCTCTCTCTCTCTCTTCCTCTCTCTTCTTCTCTCTCTCTCTCTCTCTCTCTCTTCCTCTCTCTCTCTCTCTCTCTCTCTCTCTCTCTCTCTCTTCCTCTCTCTCTCTCTCTCTCTCTCTCTCTCTCTCTCTCTCTCTTCCTCCCACTAAGTACATTTACATGCATATACTATCCTGACTTCTCATGAAACAGTTTTACATGAGACTTTGATTTTCTAGGTTTCTCACAGTCAGTGAAGCCACAACTTTAGAGAGTCTCGTCCTTATCAGAATTTCTAATCATAACATAACCTACACTAGTTGGCAGAATTGAATTGAACTGTTCTCAAAAAGAAGAAAAAAACAAGCTCACATCATGTCTGTGTTGAGCGGGGTAATGGGGTTCACTGCCTGTAACCCCCCAAAAAACGACCTCACGTCAGACTAGCACCTCTTCATTGGGAAAATTCTAAAAACAAAACTTACCTCAGACTAAAAGCAACCCCCCACAAGCGCAGCATGGATTTATGGGTGTATTGTATTGTATTGATACAACACCAGCAAATCTATTCAAACTGCACCCCAAAGGAACACAAATAAAATTTATTTTTGCCCCTATGTCACCTGTATTGGATATATTCAGGACTGTCTGAACAATATTTTTTTTTTGTCTTTTTTTATGTCAATAAGCAAAACTTAACTGCACTTTCTCACAGAAACGAGTTGCTTTTACTGAAATTTCACTGAGTCTCTGAGAGACTTGTATTTTAGTTAGGTTTGAACAGAGGCACAGATGTACGAACAATTCGTCTACCAATCCCAGAACTTCTACCTCTGCCTCTGCTCTTATTCCATAACTCTGGCCCTCTTCCATCTCAATATTCCTCCTAATGTTATTTCACACTAATAAAGTTAAATGCCTAATGATTTTTTTTTGCTGCAATGTTCATTTCCATAAAAGGGTGAATGATGAATGATGTTGTGCCTACTTTGCCATATTATTAGTAATGTAAGGAATTCTCAGGGTTTTAGGGGACTTAAAGTCTTAAAAAGTCTGAAGTTTACAATCCCATATTCTAGGCTTTAAGAAGTCTGAAGTTCATTGTGTTTCACAGGTCTTCTTTTTCTGATGTCCATGCAAAGCTCATTTAATGTGCTTTTGTTGTTGCTTAGGATTGCCAGAGATGAGAAAAAGTGCATAAAAGGCTCAAAAACTTTCATTCTTTAGGGTTCATGGTTAGAGTTGCCAGATTGAGAACTTTCGTAAATCCTCAAAAACATAATAGTGTTGCGTATAATGGTGTCATAGTTTAAGAAAATGCTCACATACTCCCAAAATCATAAAAGTGATAGCTAGGGTTGCTAGAGTTTAAGAAAATGCTTGTAAGAACTCACACATGTTTTTAAAAGTGATTGTTGGGGTTGCCAGATATGGATATAATCACATTTAAAAAAAATTTACATTTGAGATGGAAAGAAACCCCATTGGAGCAATTTGACCATTTAAACCAATATGACCTTGTGAAACCTGCAGAAATCCTGTAATTATTATTTGCTTAAATCAACATTTGTATGCCCACTTCCAGCAGAGTGCGTAGAATACAACCATTGTCCCTGAAGTGCCTTCTGATCCAGAGCCACAACAATGACTTCTGAAAGTGTTTATGGGTCCTTTATAAAGCTTTCATAACCTGACTAGAATGGAATTTATGGGTAATGATGTTCATTGGGCTACAGGACATGTACACCTGAGCAAACCATGTTTGCACGGTGTTCAAAATGGTGAGAGAAACTGGATTTTTTAAATTCAAATACAATTCTGCAATAACAGAAATGTTCCACACTTATATAACACTAGAAAAATCTGCTTACTGAGCATCACCAGTAGATGTACGCTCGCTCACTTCTGTTGCACCCTCTGTGATTCATTTCATGTCTGAGGAACTCTAGTCTGTCTCGTCATCTTGCGGCAGGCGTACTGGAACAGTAAACATTGAGGCTGACACCTTGAGTCAAACAATAACACTGGGAAGGGATTTTAATGATGAGAAGAGCTTACCCCTGGCTCATGTTAGTTGTCTTTCATAAGCTGCTGTCCTTGTGTTTGTTGTTTATGCTGGCTATCTGAGCTTTGATGTAAGCTCTTGTATTATACGATGTTTTTTTTGGTCTCTTACGCATGTCTTTTATTACACTGGACCAAAGCCGCGCAAAGCAGCCTCTCTCAAGCTTCTTCTCTGTCTGTGTGAAGCTGGTGAGACTTTGAAGAACAAAAGAACGGATTCAAAACTTTGTAGTCTTATTGGTAGATAGTGGCGTGAAATAGTTCTCTGTGGTGTTTTTCTGCTAATTTAACATTTGTCTTCTCTCTCTTTATTTATTTTCTCTGAATCACCTCTTTGCTTCTTTCCGCTTACACTGACTATCTGGCTTTGCCTTCTGACGCTCTTCCTTCCTTTTTATGTGTAACTCAACTTTTCCATGTCCCTATCCATCTTCCCTACTGTCTTTCCACATATCTTCACTTCCTTCCATCACTCTCGTCATGAACGTTTATGAATTCTCTTATTTGTTCTCGCACTACTTGTACCACTATGTTTGAACCTCCCTCACTTTTCTCTTTGTCTCTGTCTCAGCAGGTGAGGGGGTGCCATGCCAGCTGCTGCTCCCCTGTTGCTGCTCCTCGCCATCTTGTGGTGGCCCTCTGTTTCATCTTTGGATTCTGATCATCTCCCCCTTAAATTCCTCTCTCTCAATGGCTCCCGGCTCAATCACCTTCTGCTTGAAAGACACTCTGGACACATTTACGTTGGGGCAGTTAATGTCCTCTATCATCTTTCCCCAGACCTGCAGCTGCTCTCCTGGGGCAAAACAGGGCCTAAACTGGATAGTCCGGACTGCCTACCACCCATTGACCCCAGAGATTGCCCACAGGCAGCTACTACAGACAACTCCAACAAGCTTTTATTACTGGAAGAGGTCAAAGGAGGAGATGCCCTCAGCGTCATTGTGTGCGGGACAGTTCTTCAAGGCATCTGTGAGAAACGAAGCTTGAAAAATGTTTCTCAGGTGCTATACAAGACTGACAATCCTGTGGACACGCAGTATGTGGCTGCGAACGACCCCCGAGTTTCCACAGTTGGTGTAGTTGTGGCGCAGAAAGGAGTCCTTCTTATGCTTGTTGGGCGGGGCTACACTAGCAAAGGACCTGGTGGGATCCCTCCAATCACATTGCGTCGTTTGGCACCAGTTGCCCCACATTCTGCTCCAACCTTTTCTCATGAGGAGCTTGGTAAACTGGTCGTCGGCAGCTACTCCGAGTACAACAATCACTTTGTTAAAGCACTCCATCACAACAACTACGTCTACTTTGTGTTCTCTCGACGTGACGTGTGGGGCAGAAGAGATTACCGAACATATGTTTCCAGACTCTGCGCGGGTGACCTTAGTTTTTACTCGTATGTAGAGGTTCCACTCTCGTGCGGTGAAGGGTACAATCTGGCGCAGGCCGCAGTGCTTGGCGTACACCATGAGCAACCTGCCCTCTTTGTAGCCATGGCCATGGGGCAAGCTTTAACCCCCACAGCCATAGACAAGTCAGCCCTTTGTGTGTACAAGGTGGAAGATTTGGACAAAGCTCTGCATGGTGCCCAACTTCTATGTTACACACAGGAGGGGAGAGACGCCAATAACCAGGAGAAGGCTTATATAGAGTACGAAGTGTCCTCCAAATGTCTGAATCTTCCACAGGTGAGTGCTTTTCTATGACTTATCTTCATGTTAAAGGTGTTATTTTCATTGCTGTGCAAGTAACTTGCTAAAATAACGGATATGATATGCGTTGGTTGTTATTTCAGGTTTAAAGGTAATTTATAATCTTCACAATGTACTGAGTTATATGGCTCTGTATTATTAAAAAAGCAAAACAAATTGCTCAGTACTTGGCAACACAAAAGTTAAAAAAAAAGTTCCTCACAAACCATGCTTAAAATAGATTTTAAAATAAAAAAAATTTTAGTTTTGAAAACCAGCACATATATGTTCACTTCATAGTTGCTGAATGACTGTAAAGTAGAGATGACTAGATGTTTTTTTGTTAGTGATTGATTACTTTGTTGTAGTCCGTCGTTGATGTCTCTTGCATTAAACAGATATGTTATCCTAATTATCTGCTTCGCGTGAGGTGCATTAGGTAACTAATGTTGAGATGGCAAGTGCTGCTATGCGGACACATGAGAAAATGTGGGACACTATCACTTTTTGAAACTACATTTTCATTGTTAAAACTCAAATAAAAAATATACAAATTTTTTTAGAAACTAAAAAAGTCCAAACTTAATTTAAAGCAAGCCATTCTCATTATGTAAAGTACAGATCTTAAATAATATTTTTGTACTTACTGTACATGTTCATTTTTACTATTAATTTTTCAGCGTACATTTTTTGTGTGTGAAAAAATCTATAAAAAAAATCAAAAACAAATTTTAAATTAAAATAAGTATTGGTTTGACTCAGTAAGAATCAAAATCCGCTTTATTGCCAGTACAGTGTGTACACACAAACACACACACACACACGCACGCACGCACACACAAAGGAATTTGTTTTGGTACAGTGCAATACTCCAGTGTTAATAACAAAATACAGTAGTACATTATAAAATGAGTATAGTGGTAGGCAGATAGCAATTAACAGTTAATATAAGGCTAAGAGGTAGACATATTATCCATGTAGTGAATGGTACAGAATAAGAGTTATTGCACATTAGTAAATAAAATGTATACCAAATAAAGTATGGTGTGCAGAATAAAGTACAAAACCGCAAGCTTCTGCAGGTAACAGAGTGGGGTCTGAATAACTTTTGTAGTTTTCGGTATCTCTGCTAAACTTTTGTTCGCAATTCCGACGTTAGCCACTGGGTTGGTTGTGTATGCTGTTTGTGCTTTGTAGGGATTCCCTCACTCATCCATTCCGATGCAGATGTACCTTCTTACCTCAGCATGACTGTAAAACGGTTTGGGGTCAAAGACAGTCACAGAGTCTCAGAGTTAATTAGGGGTAACTTCACGGCTAAAGAGCGATAAGTAGGAATATACCTAGTGAAAGCCACAAGTTACGAGCTTATTAGCTGCAGGACAGCATGGTGTGTGGCTTCCTGGCGACAGATCGGGGTCAGCTGCGACCGAGTTGTAAGTCTGAGCGAGTGGCAGCTGCCTCAGTGCTGACACAGATTAACATCCAGCTGCCTTTGCCAAAGCTAATCCACAAGGCATAGCAAATGCAGTGTTGATCCTGTAGTGTTGTGTGTCATAGAGCTAATTCTAATCTCTACCTTGTGAACCGAAGGCATTTTTGTTTCTTCACTTCATGTAATTGAATGTATGTAGCGTATATATCTAGTATAGAAAAATAAGTAATGTTTGTTTTATACACATACTCTTATTTTGATTGGTTTGTGCAGTTTATGCTGTATTTATAGTACCTGATGTTAAACTCTGGCCACATTGGGGCGAATGATATTCGCTGGGGTGTTTGCATTTCTGAACCACAGGCAGCCATTCACCCGGCTCGAGTGAAACAGAGAAGTGATTGTGCTCCTTGCTGTTAGGTGGTGCCAGGGAGCAACGAAAAGTCTCCGACCACATGGTGGAGCTACAGAGATATAGGCCCTTCGGCGCTCCCAGTTTACCACAGAATCTGAAAACCAAACCATCGGTAGCAGTACCAGTGTTCCAGAAAACAAAGTTAGTTTACCATCCTCTTAAACCTGAACATACTTGCGGTATGGTTGTTCAAAAGCCCTCAAGAAGAGTTAATTCTAGAGTTTAATCTACCTCGGTTGTTACCAGAGAGTTCACGCACGTGCTCTGAGCTTATAAAGACATTGAACCAGTCATCTTTCAGTAAAAACTGTACAAATTCTAAAATATAAGTCTAAATGAACATACATTTATTTTAACAGACACTATGTAGAAGAAGGGTAATAAAATAACCAGTGTAAAAAGTTTTCCTTCCTGGGTCTTTCTTTGTTCTCCTGGCTCTTCTACGCTGCTGCGTCTAGGAACTTCGGTGAGTGAAGTTGTGCATTTGTGTACCCTCAGCACTTCCTCGCTTATCAATAAAAGATCCATGTTCATTGGCGGAGCGTGGAGCTTTGCCTGACGTCAGACCAAAGCAAACTTTTTTGCTTTTTGCCCTGCGGGCTCGTCCGCAGCCATTATTTGAAAACTAAAAGCGAGTCTTTGCTCACGTCCACCGAAAATTCGCTGTGAAGTTTGCGCCAACGTGGTCTTACCTTTAGTCTGTAAGCGTGCGTTAAAAAGAGATTTGAATGGAAAGGAAGGGAAGAACAGGAATACTGTAGTGTTGTGTGTTAGCTGGAGCTCTATAATTAAAAGTGTATGTACTGTATGCAGCCTTTAGGAGATGGTTAAATCCAGCTTAACTCTGCAGCTGGTTTGAGATCCTCTGACCCACATCCTCTCTGGGCTCATCAGCGCAAAGAACCTTTGACTGCAAAGATGCCGTGGCATTTCCATAAACACACAGCTAAAAAGTTTTTTAAGAAAATGTATCCGGTATTTTATGAGTTTCTTCACTATAGAACAGACACATTTACTGGTGAGCTCTAAAGTTAATATTTTTTGGGATCTTTTTGACCTGAAAAAAAAACAAAGTCCCCAAAGAAAAAAAAAGAATCTATAAACATGAAAAATTCCAGAATCCTCCTCCATCCAGTTGTATCAATAGGATGAAATGACCGCACAGATGTCTCAGGTGGCTCCTCCCCTTAACTCCTAGATTTCACGTTATGTTTTCTCCCCTACCCTTAAAAAGGGACTAAAAGTTGCTATGATGAGCTTACCAATAACTATAAGATGAGCCCAAGTTACCCTTGTTTAGATCGTCATCAATTGAGAAACCAAAATATTTCGATTTGTTTTTACATATAGGAGCTGGTGGAACTATTGCTAAAAAATTGTCCAAACTCTGTTTTTGAGAACATTGCTTTGAGCCATAGAACCTTGCCTTTTTGCTCCATTTTCAAGCAATTGTCTGGAACAGCACAATTGGCCATTGATTTTTGTGAAAATGTGAAAATTTTACTTGCAACTAGCAAAGACATTTGTGCATTTTTGATGAAATTGTAAAAATGAAAAGTTAATTAAAATATCCCAAGAAATGACTTCCTCAAACATAATGAAATACTCATACAGTATGTAGTTATTTTTAAGTTATTGTTATATTTTACAACCAACAACTGCTTCTTCTACTTCTTCAGGGAAGTTATTTGAAAACATCAACCTACACTATTCTGATAGGTTTTCGATATTTCAGTGTACATAACTTGCCTAATTAGAGAGGAGTGCACAATTATGGTAAATCATAAAATCATGTGAAACAAAGACCAACTAAAAATGATAAGGGTTGTGCACCGAAACCAGGTTTCAATACGGAACTGATACCTCTAGAACTGGTTTGGACCGGACCGGACCGAAACAGAATGTGAAAACCGGTTCCCTGTTTCTGTGCCACTTCAGAGCCTGAGCTGTCGGAGCTGTTCCGATCATCTTAATTCGACAATCATGTCAAATTGAGCGCACACGGAGGAAACTTTAAGCAGTGGAATGCACCGTGTTCACTCTTCAACCGCTTGCAAACAACAGCTGGCGCTATCGCTGTGGATTATCATAGAAATTTGGTATTTATTAATTAATTAATAAACCCTCATCATTTTAAAATACATTTTGGTTAACAGTTGTAAATATCTGACATTACATTTTGTAGTTACATGTTTGTTTGTTTGTTTGTATATATGTTTTTGAGTATTACTGAAATGATTAATTGTTATATATGTATATATATATATATATATATATATATATATATATATATATATATATATGAACATACAGTATATATATATATATATATATATATATATATATATATATATATATATATATATATATATATATATATATATATATATATGAACATACAGTATATACTGTAAACTTGAAATATATAGTTACATTTTAAGCATTACATTTTTTATTCAGCAAAAATGTATTCTTGAATCATCTGGCTTAATTTTGCGGCTTTTGTAAAGTATCGGTTCAGGTATTGTTTTGGTACCGGTATTGAAGCACAATTAACAATTAAATCTTATTTGTATATCTTGTTAAATTAGTGTTATTTTGTCATTTTAAACCTTTGTTGCCATCTCAATAATTCATTTGAAGGATTAAGCGCTGGATGTTATTGTCCTGTTGCCAAAGCAGCAGGTTTGGGTGAAGTTCCTCCACTGGCTTGACCTCCAGGAGCTTCAGTTGCGTGCCGTTGCACCACTGTGCCGCGCGTCCAGCCCCCTCACTCTGTTAGCTGTGGTATTGTGTCTCTCCGTCCTCAGACAGCTGCAAATCCAGAATAGCATTAGGTCAGGGCTCACAGGCTCCAGTGAGAGTGCTTCTAAAAATCACTTCCAGCCATGGCCAGATGATAGATTGTTTTTGACTGACACCATATTAAAGCTGCTAAGCTTTTATGGTATTGATTTGTATGCAAACAGGAAGGACAGGATGTTTCTGGGACCATATAAGCATTACTTGTTGACTGGAACCTTCATTTCTGGTCCTTTTGTAGCTTTCAAAACTCTAAATTAATATTCTGCTTGCATGTTGGTTGTTAATTGTTGTTTAATAGTGTTTTTTCAGGGTTTCTGTCTCAGGTTTGTTGGCATGTGAACACACAGCTCTGTGATTAGCTCAAACCTCATTATTTCCAAAACATTAAACATTCATTAATTCCTAAACTGTTTGAATTTCATGTGACAGGCTTCCAAAGAATGCCAAGTTACTCATAATAGAAGCTTGCAAACCATTGTTCATAAACCACCAATTAAAAAACACAACCTTCATGAAAAAAAAATGTAACAACAATTGTATTTGTGCACTTGTTTCCTTTCGGCTGTTTTTTATGATTAGATAGAGAAGAGTACTGCATGGGAAAGGTGTCTTAAAACCCAAAACATTTCAAACCCTAATTAAAAAATCGATATTATATTTAATTAAAAAACTAAATGTTGATAGTTTTTCCTTTTAAAGTTCTCCTGTTGCATGAAAATGTGCAAAAAATACCAGAGAAAGCTCAAACTGGAAATCATTTTACCCAGTGAGAGATCTGATGGGCTCCATTAGGTTCCCATGACCCTAATTTTGAGTCACTTTTCCGCTATTAGAATCACTTTGACGTATCTTGGCAATTTCATCCTACAACAGTATAATGATCCAACACACCTTCTGCAGATTTGAACCAAGGGGTAAACAGGATTTTTGGCTGCAGTTGAGTGGGTCTAGTGCTGAACCTCATTGTGTGTGGTGAAACTGGCTTGAGCACAAGGAACAGAGGAGTGCTCCATCAAACCAATCCATCTTGTTAGAGGTGCTCTAGGAAGTAAAACGTGAACATTTGTCAGATTCTATTTCACTGACATCTCGCATGTGTATTTGTGTTTTTACTTTACCAGACATAGTAAAGGAATTAACAAGCTATATATTAAAAACTCATTACTTTTTCTTACAGTAATATTGTTTTGATGAGTTTACATTCAGAATAAATTAAGTTGCGTGCATGCGAGCATGGATGGATGGATGGATTTTCTGAATGAGAATTGGTAGCTTTTACATAAAATGTAGCTGACTTTCAAGCCATAATATGTCTTTGCTTCATACTTTTAAATGGTACTTTGTTTAATTCTTTAATTAATTGTTTAAATAGTATTGTCAGCTTAGTACAATTTTTAATAACAGATATAATTGGTTTATTCGTGAATGTTTTTATTCTCCACTGCTGTTACCAAAAGAAGACTTGCTTTAGCACAAGCTTTACGGTGACAGTCATAACGTTCAAAATGCAGATAGGGGAAGGTACCACCCGATGAAGACTCAGACATAAAAGAAAGAATGATATCAGCATTGGGAGGTTGAGGTTCAGAAACGTTTTCTGATTATGTATGGATGAAATATGAGCTACTTGAAAAGATGCAGATTATCTAATATAATCTCCAATGTCTTAATTTACGTTATAGATGCGGCTTCACCTGAGAGGCAGAAAATTTCAGGTTTTTTTGTAAATGCTGAAGACCAGTGAAGTCAGGATCGCAACCAATGTCCTCCAAATAATCGTGGGCTAATTTACAGTGTGTTATAACAAAGAAAACCTTGTTTGAACATGTCTGATCATGGAACGTCTCTTGGGTTTTGCAGGACTCTCTGACCGAGTACCCATGTGGAGGAGAACACACCCCGAGCCCAATCGCCAGCGCCATTGCTCTCCAGGCCACGCCTGCTTTTATTTGGCCTTCCCCAATTTCAGCTGTCGCCACGGCGACTGAAGTTGGTCACACCATAGTTTTGCTAGGAGACAAAACTGGACACCTGCACAAGGTATGACTTTCTCTTAACCATTTGCTATGTTTCAACAAGCACCAAGCTGTTGCGAAACTAATCCTGCAATTATATTCTCGAAACACAAATTCTTAACCATTAAACTCCCAGCATCCATCACTGATGCATAATGGGAAAAGCCAGCATGAAGATATGCATTTTATAGCCTGCTTACCATCAGGATTAAAAAACAAACACATGGAGTAATCATGATCTGCCATTAAGCACTTACTTTGTAGTAATGAGCAAACCACCCTGCAGCATGGTAATGCATGATTAAAATCTGAGGTTCAGTCTGAGGTGAGTTTATTGGTTGCAATTTTTATTAGCAGAATGTTTGAGGGTGGTAGAAGAACTCCTTGTTGACCCAAGACTGTCCTCAACTAGAGCTTCAATCGAGCCTTAAAAGTTTGGTCCTTTTTTGGTATAAGTTTGGTTATTTAATGTGTGTGCACTTTATTCTCCACTCCAAAGAAATTCAACATTTTATTTCAAACTAGTTTCCTTTGGTAACTAAGTTATCACATTCTTCAGTCGTTCTCAGAGAGAGGTATTTGATGACTGTTGATCAATGAAAATTTTAAGAAGTTATTATTGGGTTTTAATCGCCTTCTTGATTTAACTGCAATTATGATTTCCTTGTTCTGAAGACCAGCATACAGATCAGAATGTCTCTTTGGCTGAAATGACTTTTGTCTTTGACATTCGATCTTTGTAAAATATACAAAGATAAATGTGTACAGAAATGCAGGTTCCCCAGATTCATCAATTTCTCATTGCATTAAAAGGATTTTGGGGGGTGCAATAAACAATTGCATACAAAGAGTATGTTGGTTGTTATAGATGTGGGGTCTGAAGGGGTTAAACAGTTGGATATGAGTTCCATAAAAAAATACAATTCTGGAAACAAAGGGGGCAATAAAAATTAGTTCTATTGCATGTTCTTTACAGAAAATGGGTGACAATCAGTGTCTCAGTTTGAAAAAAAGTTTAGTTGTATTATTTTTCTTTTGATGATGTCCCACAGACCCTGTCATCACAAAAGGGTTAAATCTTGTATGCTGTCCTATCAATCAATCAATCAATCAAGTTTTTATCTAGCGCTTCTTTAGCAGTTGCTGTCAAAGCAGCTTCACAAAGTCCTCGTGAGGATCAGATAGAGTAAAGAGGAGTTCCTCTGTGAGGCCCCTGGGAGCCTCGCTGACTTAGGCAGGTGCTAATCACCTCCCCAGCATAAAGAACATACAAACTGAAGATACATCGACGAAAAGTTCGCCGGACAGCACCTAAAAAAATAAACCAAAAAAGACAAACCAGAAACTGAGAAGTGAAGTGAACTGTAAACCTATGTATGAAAGGAACCTTTAAATGTCAATGTTTAACATCTAGCCGGGTACAGGAAGCTCTCTTACTGTTGAATAATGGTGTATGTTTTTCCTTTAAGTGCTGAATATCTTTTGATCAGGCAGTTTTGTCCACTTTCAGTCTGGGAATGTGGACTATTCATGTCTTGTGCCCTGCGCGGCCTGGCCTGGAGGGTGTGTGAATGTGATTCATGTAGAAGGGAGTGTGTTCGTGTGTTTGTTTGGATCCTCGTCAGCGTGAGAGGACATGTTATGAATTCATATCGGTAGCGCCGTGGGGAGAAGCGTTCCCAGAGGAACCAGTCGCATACGGTGCATTCTGGGTCTTTTGATTGGGGTGATGGTGGAGTTTTTCAGTTCTCCTTTGCCTCCGGTGTTTGAATTAAATATTAATGCCTAAATTCTGAAACAGCAGCTTGTTTACCACCCAAAAATCTCCTCAGGCAGAGCTTCTCACAGACGGCCCGTGGTATCTTGTCTCATGCCTGCAAGATGCTGAAAAACACACCAGCCTGCTGAGGTTTCAAATCGCCTGGAGTTGGACCACGTTGTTTAGAAGTCGAGCGTGGGGAGAGCTCATTTAAAGGATGAATCACTTAAATAATATAATTCTGCCATTCTCTTCTTACACTTTTTCATCTGCATTGAACATTTTAGCACATTTGAATTTGAAGCCATCTAGTTTTTAATCTCTACTGGGACTATGTGACTGAAATGGTTAAGTTTTGAAAGCAACACCGATTGCTAAATGTTAACATATGTAAAATTTTATCCCATTCTGTGTATCCCTCCAATGAGAAATCATTTAAGTGAAACAGAACAACTGGACTATTTTATTTCACATGTCACAAATGTATGAATCTTAGTGGTGTCAAATGAAATTTCATTAAATTCTTAATTTGAGCATTTTGCAATGCTTTTGAAGTTTTAAAAGTCAAATTTTAAAGCAATCACACATGTTCAGAGTTTATCACAAAGCACAATTTATGAAATTTTTTTGTGGTCATTCAGAAAGAAAGACAGAATTTGTAGGAAGACCGGGTGACAATATTTCCTATCGAAAAAAAAAACTCAGACTTTATGCAGTTAATGTATGCGGAGTTGTTAATGCCAGTTATTCCATTTCACATTGTTGTGTACTTTTTATCTGTGTATCTGTATTTTTTCTCATTTACAAAGTGGTCGTGAAATCAAAATAGAGTTATATTATTTCTACTCCATTTGCCAGTGATCCTTGAAAATTTCCACATTTAGCAAAAAACTACTTCATGAATAAAAAAATGCCATAAAAGTACTCAAGGACTCTTAAAATCTGATGCTTCAAGTCTTCTACTTAAGAATTAGTGAGTCGTAACTTATAAAATAGGGGACTATTTTTTTCAGTAAGGAATGTATGGAAGTATGGTCTTCAGGTACACGACACCTCTGCAGAATCCCCATCAGATGTCCTGTGCTTGGTTTATCCAGAGACTAGCTATGGTTTGAAACAGCGTATTATTTATACCAATTTTGAAATCAGGACGTGCATTGACTTTAATCTCTGGTGTGAATTGGTCTGTCTCTGGACTGCCTGTTCCCCCTGTGATCACCACTTTTTATTCGTTCTTTGGCCCCACCAAAGACCAGGGTTTTTTTTGTCTCAAAGGCAGCATTCTGGCTCAAATTAAGCCCATAGAAAGACCAGATAAAGATACATTTAATCTAGATTTGTTTGGTCCTGCTACTCTTCTAATATAATTAAAAAAAAATGTGTGCTTTTATGTTATTAATACAGGTGTTTCTGCATGCAAATGGTACGGGCACGAAATACAACACCATTGAGGTGGATTCAGAGAGTCCTATTAACGCTGACCTGCTGCTGGACTCCACCAATCAGAATGTCTACGTACTTACAGAAAGAAAGGTATGTTGGAGGAAAAGGTTAATTTTAATGACTCTGTTAGGAAGCACACTCTCAAAGGATATATTACACCTTCACTGTGAGAAAAACAATACAAGGTGCACTCTGGATTTGATTTGTTTTGCATCATCAAAGAAATTCATTCATCCTGGCATCCAATTAGGTTGTTTGTTCAGAAACTGAGCTGTTGTATTTTATCAGCAATTGGAGAATAACGCTGGAGGCTTCTGATTTGTTTCTGTGTTTCAGGTTACAAAGCTCCCAGTGGCTCAGTGTGAGAAGCATTTAGACTGCCGCTCCTGTCTGTCGAACAGAGATCCCTACTGCGGCTGGTGTGCGCTGGAGGGCAGGTAGTACAGCTCACTTTACCTCGACATCGCACCCGGCTCTTTCAACATTCTTTCAACTCAGGCTTCTTTGGTGTAAAGCATTATTTTTTCTTTTAATTCTATTGCAAAATAAAAACAGATGCATTACAAGCTTGGGTGATTCAGGGAAGCTTTTTTCCCAGTGATTGGAGTACAATCATCAAATGTATTGAATTATAGAAAGTAGGGATGCACCGAGACCGGTATCGGGTATCGACCTCGATACCACATTTTCTAAAGTACGCATACTCGCTAAAAGTCTCCTGATACCGGGGACCAAAACCACCGTCTGAGAGATGTCTATGTTTGAGCGACGTGTAAGGGGTTAATCACAGGCGGCGCGTGCTCGCCCCCCAGGCCCCGGCTGCAGCTCAGAGCGGGGAGAAGACGAGGCGAGACATGTCAGCCGTGTGGAACTATTTCAAAGTGAACGAAGACGACAAAACAAAGGCGGACTGCAAGTTATGCTCAGCTGAATTGTCCAGAGGAGGCTCAAAAGGTCAAGCACCTAAAATGTTCTAGAGCCCAGATATGATGCCCTGCCGCTACGTGACTGACACGGAAAATAAAAAAACATAATTATCCACAGTCTGCTGCAAACCTCTTTGGGTTTAGTTTATAGTATGTAAATGGTCTCAATTCCAAACTAGTCCCTTGTTTGTTTTTTTGTTTTTTAATTATTTGACTTTTAAATTAAATTAAATATATACCTGTTTTTATTAAGTATTGGAATCGGTATCGGCGAGTACTGAAATGCAAGTACTCGTACTCGTTTGCCGAAAAATGGGTATCGGTGCATCCCTAATAGAAACGTAACACATTTATGGTTCTGGGCATCACTACTTTTTTGAATAACTGAAAAATGTTTAACTGTATTCCTAGCTTTATGGTAGCCAAATGCTTGTTGGCATTCACCAAGTTCCCCTACAAAATCATGGTTGAGATCGTAGTTGAAAATCATTTTACTATATGATGATTTCAGTTGACCAAAAAGAGCTCATATCAAATATGGATGTAGCACTGTGGTTCATGTGCCTTTTACGACCCCCACAACCCCGATGTTACGTAAAGAGAGACCAAACACTAGTCTTTATCTGTTTATCCATCTTGAGGGATGGACTTTAAATGAAAGAGATTAGCATGAAATTAATTTGAGTGCAAAGTTTTTCCAATGTATTTGCATATTTGTCTTTGCTAAATGTGAGCAGAGCGCAGGTGAGCTCAGCGACCTAGTGAGTCAGCGACACAGATGCAAGAAGCTAATCGCACCGAACACTGAAAAATGTAGCGTCTGGAAGGAGCATTGTTCTTATTCTGTGTATGTTATGAGATTCAAAAGGATTTGTTTAAAAGATGAATTGTGGTTGTTTTTCACCCCTCGATTTAAAATAAACTTTTGAACATAATTTCATTAAAGACAGACTATGACTTTAAGTCCGATTTTCTCTTTACTTCTCAGCATAAGATCTTTTGAACTGCAGCAAGGATGGTTAAAGAACCGACTCTCAAAGCTGTACCTCCCTGTCCCTGCAAAGGTGGGGCATATATACAGAAAGTTATTCTTGCAGATAAGTTTCACGCGGCAGATATTTGTCTCTAGCTGCGTACCCTTATCAGAAAAGCGTCACTCCTTTTAAGGCCAGATTGTGTTTTTCATGGAGTCAAGTCCTGTTTATGAATTAAATACATTTTAAATCAGGTCACCTAATTACCTAATAAACACCCACAGGATGAATGTAGAAAAATTAAGAACTGCCATTCGGCTCA
Organism: Danionella dracula; assembly: GCA_900490495.1. Classification (NCBI taxonomy): domain Eukaryota; kingdom Metazoa; phylum Chordata; class Actinopteri; order Cypriniformes; family Danionidae; genus Danionella; species Danionella dracula. The sequence continues at coordinate 1,391,210 of UELW01000445.1, forward strand.
ACTTTGCTCACTTTTAGAACCTCTTACAAACAGTTACAAAACAAGTATTAGTATAGAGCGCTGTGGGAAAGCCCCCAAAAGCATATAGTCAAGTCACTAAAAAGGAAAAATAAATATAAATAAGTATAATTATTTACTGATAAGTTTTAAGTGATTTGAATCGTAGCATAATTGCATTTATAACACAGGTTAGTGGGCAAACATTTATTTTATCATTATTGCACATCTCATGGTGACTGCCTCCCCTGACCACACTGTTCCCGGTTGAGTCGTTGAAAAAGTAACATCAAAGACTGGAGGGGCACTACATGCTTCATTAAAAACTAAAATAATAGGCAAGATAAGTTAAAGGAAGTATTAGATAACGCTGCATTTAGTGTTTTTGCTTTTGGTCTTTCTGTAAGCCTTGCGCCCAACGGATAGATCAGCAAATCACAGTTCACTGAGCATTAGAAAGGCTTAGAAAGTTGTGGTTTTGGTGTTTTTAATAATTAAATTGTGTGTACAGTATACAGTTTACACATGGTTTTCATAAAAGCGATACCAGATATCCTGAGGGACAACCTAACTCTGCTACTCCGCAAGCTAATTCTTAAACAATCCAATCTGATAAAGTTGAAGTTTTGTGCCAAGGTCTTTGGACATGTGCTTATCCTGAGAGTTCAATGTCAGAAACCTGCCCGGAGCCAGGGCAAAACTTGAACGTTTATCAGACCGCTTACTGAAAGGAGCGAGGTGAAACTAGTATACAGAGCATCACCGATGTAACATAATTGACAGAGAAGGAACAAAACCAGAACTTAAATACAAGATGTGCAACACAGTGATTGGGTAACAATATGAGGAGGGATTAACAGGTGAAGAGTGCAAACAAGCGGCGGTTGAACACAATGAAACAATCAATGAAGCACAGTGAATGTAACCAAAACAAACAGTGGAGTATAAACCAAAAGGACCAGGACTGGCTAGGGCAGGGGTGTCCAATGTCTGTCCTGGAGAGCCACTGTCCTGGGGCAACCCTGCTGTAGTATGCATACTACTCTACTTCAGCCAATCAGAGGACCATAATTAGTGCCACAGATGTGTTTCATGATGGTTGAACCAAAAATGTGCAGCGCTTCGGCTCTCCAGGACCAACGTTGGACACTCCTGGGCTAGGGAATGCAGAACCTAAACTAAAACCAGAAACGGAGCGGAAACATGGACACTGATAGTTGATTTATCTTGAGATAAATCATTAAAAAGCTTGTCATTAAAAAGCTGCAGCTCAAAGTTTCCTTTTTTTTGTTTTTTCAATATTTCTGTGATATATTTTAAATAATTTCTGCTTCACATATTAAAGGCTATTTTTGTCCATAATAAAACTGAATTCCCTCATGCTGGAAATGTCTCCGACACCTTTCATTTACTCCCATTGAAAGCCATTCGGAACATCCTCAGGCGGTCCGAGTTGGTAACAGTTACTAAGGAGATAGAGCTCAGTGTTAAATGAAGAAAGTTCCTGCACTCTCAGCCTTTTCTACAATGTTAACTGATTGCTTATCTGGGCGTTTGTGTCTCTGTGTGAATCAGATGCTCTCGAAAGATGGATTGCAGAAGGCACAGTCAGCTTCACCACTGGATCTGGAGTTACGGACACGAGCGTCAGTGTGTGACTATCGAGAGTCTAGAGCCGTCCGTCCAGAGCCGAGAGGAACAAACCCAGGTACAAACACAGACCCTGGATCCTCATCCGCACGCTGCGGTCACAAAGAATTCTTTGTCCTCTCGTCAGCCTATCTTAGCCAGGAACTGCCTTCTCACGCAGGAAGTGGCTCCCTGACTGACATGCAATGTTTTGCTTAACTAGGCATGAAGTAATAAAGTGGAAACCAATTTGGTCTGTGCTTACCGAGCCACAATGAAGTATGCACGGTCTTCAAAATGTACTATGGTTTTGTTTTGATGCTAATGTTTCAGACACTAAGGGATTGGCGAAGTATTTTACTATAAAGGAGGTATTTTGATCAAGTCTGGGTTTTTCACCAATGCAATCTGTCCAATAAAGTAATCAAAACCCTGATATCCATAGATTTGTTTATGTTCAATAATCTCAAATTAAGAACTGAAAGCTGCTTTTTAACTGCTAACTGCTGCTTATGACCTTACAAACATCATGAAAGTGCATCAAATGCAATTAAATGTATTTGAAAGATCTCATGAAATGTTCAATATTTATTCTACTTGCTGAACAATGAGAAGTGTCTATCGATTTGCAAAGCAGCAAGTTCAAATGAGCTTTGGAAGATCACAAGACATAAAAAAAAGAAATTGATTACCAATAATTAATATAACAATAAAACTGTTTTCCTTATATAACAGAATGTTAGTTTAACATAGTTCAATAAATGATGTTTCTTAAAACAAATGTTAGAATATTGATTTGAAACAATTAGTAATGTTGTTAAAGTTGTATGTAAATAATATATTATTTGTACAATAAAATAAACTTTGACATAAATTACATGGTTGAAAATAATTTGGGGGGAAAAGAACACTTTATTTTCTGTTAATGTGTGAACCTCTCAAATTAAATATATTGATCTGAGAAATAAAAAGCTTGAGAAAAATTATATAAAAATATAAAATAAAAATGAAATATCAAACAAGCTATGTTTAATATAATAAAAATTTTAGACTGGTATACAAGTATTAAGTGGAATTAATTATAAATAATAACTAATATTTTATTAAAATGTTTTTAACAAAAAGAAATCTATGGGTTACATTGAATTTCCACATATTTAAAATAGTATACCAAATTCCTAAACCTTTAATGAGTTTGTTTTAGATTTTTGTTTGTGTGCCTTTAATTACCAATCAAACATTTAAATATTGTATGTTATTGAATTTCTTATTTTAAACAATCTCTTTGAAGATATTGAACTGTTTGATCTAAGTTATCATGGAAATAAAGACAAAACATTAAATAATAACTTTTTAGCGGATATTTATATATGTCAGGCTTTTGTTTTTGTGTAAAAAAAACCCAGACTCGTTTCATAATTGTTAGATGTTTCAATACAAGACAGAAACTTTGCTCCAGATCTACAGTTGCTTAAGAGCATTCTTGCAACAGGTCGAGAATGCTGTTTTTTTTCTGCAGCACAGACTGACTGCTGCGCATCCCCGCTCACGCAATGCACACAGACTATTTCACATACGCTGAAATCCTTGGCTCTAACAAGCCAAGCACAAAACCCACAGCAGCATCCAAACAAAAGCATCGACCAGATCTCTGATTAGTATTCCACACACTCACCCTGGCCTTGCACATTCTCAAAATCTCTGATCTGTTTTTCAAGGTCTCTTTCACAGTGCTACAGTTGCCAGTCTTGTCAAAGGATGAGTCTCTATCTTGTGCTTTTGGGAGTTTGGCTGCTCAGCCTGCGGTTGTCATGGAGAACAGAATCACCTGTCAGTCACCGGCTCCGGAGCAGCTCCCACCAAGCCCACCAGGCAACGGTGAGCTATGTCGACTCTCTCGCTTTGCCAAAACTTCATTAGCACCACCACGAAGTGCTACTTACTACGGAGAGAAATCACTGAGAGAATTTTTTGTCATTCCTGATGAGGTTTAAGGAAAGTGCTCTGCTTTTCATTTGGAATTAAACATCACCTTTGTTTCCTTTCAGAGTCTTTGAGCAAGAGCCCCTTGTCGTTTTTTGTAAACATCCATCAATAGCCAAAAAGAATGAAAGAAAGCTGAAGGGAAGTGAACTGCACTGAGTAGAATAGAAATGAAAAATGCCAAAAGGATAGTTAAGGGATTTTGGGATGGAAGGGACTGGACAGAGAAGAGACAGGAAGCAAGGAATGGAAAGAAAAGCACAATAAAGGAAAGGATGGGGAGGAAAAGAAAAAGCAAGAAAGGAAGGCATGGGGAAGAAAAATATAAGAAAGGAGAGCCCTGTAAATAAAATTAAAAGTAAGGGAAGAAAGATAAAGCAAAGGAATGGACAGAATGAAAAGGGATTGTTTTAGACTTTAAATTAGGAGAACTTAATTAGGAGAACCTAAAGAAATGCAAGGGAACAGAAAGTAAATTATTAGAATTAGAGAGCAGCATAAACAGGACAAACGAGATAGTAAAGAAACAGAACTGAAGGAAATGGAACCTAAAGGAAGGACATGGGATGGAAACGAAAGCAAAGGAAAGGAAAAAATTAAGACAAATTGCCAAAAGCAACTGAAGGGAATTCAAGCAAAAAGAAGAGAAAGGAAAATGAGCTGGACCAAAAGTAAAAGCGTTGAACTGGAAGGGAAGGGAATGGAACAGAATAGGGAAAAGGGGTTTAGGAAGAAACCAGAGAGAAAAAGAAAAAGGAAGGGAAAGGGAAAGGGAAAGTTAAATGACATGAAAATGGAAATAAGGGAGCGGAACAGAAAGAGAACCAAAATGAATGGAAGAGAGCAGAAAGGAAGTGGCTAAAATGTGTACCGGATTACCAAGACATCACAAACTGTTAACCAGGCATCAAAATATGTCTAATGTATGTTTTAAATATGCACAGGCGTGGATTTTCTGATATTTAGAGATGATTCTGTTGATTTTACTGACAGTGAATCTGGGTTGCAGGGATTATTTAGACTCAGGGTATTAGCTTATCTCCTGCACAGCTAGAAAATTACAATCTGTCAGGACTCTTAAAGCTTTTAAGCAAACAGTCCTGTCATTGCTCTAGATTATGCAGCATATCTTTGGTATTTGCTTTATGGCGATGGATTAATCCATGTTAAATATTGAAAATGAAGATCTGGAAAGCTAGGAAATCTAGGTCAGAGCAGCTTTCTATAACTCTTGGTCATTTGTGCTGTTTGTTTGCAGATCATGTATCTGTTCGAATGGCCCTGAAGTTTGAAGACGTGACCATCTCACACACAAATATAACCTTTTATGACTGCGGAGCAGTCGGGAGACTCAACACAACCTCACCGTAAGGATGAACTCTTATGCCTGTTAGCTGATTTAAAGTTGAATATGTTATTGCACTTTCGAGGTACTTTTCCAAACAACAGTTCAAAACCCAAATATAGTCTCAAACATTATTAATGTTCATGAACACAATTCTGTGTTGATTTCAGCAGATAAATATTTACAGTGTAAATTACCGAGTTGATTTTATTCAAAATTCCCTATCACGTTTTTATTCAAATTATTCTTCAACACTAAATCTACTAAATGTACTATATTAAATATTATGTTTTCTCCTCAGTTTGTTTGAATAATCAATGATAATATTATTCACCAAGTGCCCTTCACCAGCTCTTGCCATAAATGTTCAATTATAAATGGTGAAACTGTAAAAAAAATGGTGTGAATCATATCATACTAATCCAAAAATATTTTGGTCATTTTAGTCCCTCAAAAGACAAGTTGTTTCTTTAACCCTGCATTAAATATTCCTATTATTACCATAACAATCAGATACACTAACAAAAAATGGTCAAAAAAGACAAATATAAATTTTTGAAAATATGAGTTTGCCTCAAAATTCCACTGTTACTCAGCGCAACATTAATTTGCATAAAGTGAAGCAAATGTTAAACGTTCGATTTATTTAGCTTTAAATAAGTTTTGCGATTCTTAACAAATGTTTAGAGTTAAGTTGCAGAGTACAAATATCAAAGCAAGTATATGCTGCTCTCCTGCGTTCGTTTCAAACCCATTGTTTGTGCTGCAGGTGCATGGCATGCGTGAGCAGCATGTGGCCGTGTCACTGGTGTGTGAAGGATGAGCTCTGCACTCATCGAAAGACCTGCCCTCGTCACCACCTCATCTATAATAGCAGGGTAGGTGTCATCCCCCACCCCTGCCCCACACACTCTCATTTCCTGATCATTAGAGGTGGCCCTTACGGACAGTTCATGAGGTCATGACCTGTCGTGATGAGCCTAAAGATCTCTTTTTCCTTCTCAAGGTCAGAATGAAAGATCGTTAGAGTCAATAACTGATCGAAAGCTTCTCAGATTAGAGCTCTTTTAGGGAAGGGCCGTTTGGATGATTCTATCGTTGGTGGTTCACCTATGAGTGACAGACTTATCCCGGCCCAGTGATGAAATTATTGCTCTGGGGATGCTTGGTGTGTAACAAATGTTGACATGGACATTCTTTGTTTATTTATGTACAACACAGCATTCAGTGATTCCCTTAACTTTCAATAGTGGGGGTGTGGCACCCTTCCTATTGACCCATGTAATCAGACCAGCAGATTGCAAATGCCATAAGAGTTGTTGATGATTAAAAAAATATCAGTAAGTATTAGAAGATCAAATGTGGACATTTAAAGGCACCAAATGGGAAGTTTTCTTGCTTTACAGTCCATGTGCGGAAACAATTAGATGTACTCTCATGGAGCTGCAGCCAGTTGACAGCTGCTCCCTTCTCCTTCAGCAGCAAGCAGCAGATCTTAAGATGTATTCACTATAAAAGGATTCTAGTCAAGAAGCGTTGAAGCTATTTCAATCAAATAAATGCCATAGACTTTGCTAAAAACATTAGCAAACCATCAATGTATGTTGTGTTTTACAGCCATTTCGTTGTTGGAAGATTAGGGTTTTTTACAATTTCAAGGTGATTTAGTAAGTTGCTCTTAAATGTATGGTTCAATTTAGAGACATATTTTTGTTATTATTTATTTATTAATTAATTATATATAAAAAAAAATTCCATAGGCCAATATCAGTGCTTGTTGACAGATTCTGATGTAGGAAGCTTAATTAAGACTGACAACCCTAACTTTTTGGCCATGGCTTTTTCCTGCAACTTCTCGTGTTTGGAGACAAGGTCTCTACACACCTATCCACATTGAGATTTGCATGTTCGGATGGCTTCTCTGCGGGGTGCGTTCAGCAAGCTACTGCTCATTGTTGCTGCAGTAACACTTGTTGTCCGTCGGTGGCACTCGTGTGTTGCGATGTCGTTCTCAATCAATCTTCACTTTTTTGAAGGCGTGAATCGTTTTCTTCACTTCCTGTAAATAACCAGAAGACACTGGTGAGCAAGTTTTGTTACCCAGATGTATTTTGTTCTATTTTGTAAATAAAGAAAGTAAAAAGAACAAAGAACCAAAATGAATGCAACTTCCCATCACTCCTCAGAAGACATCAGCCACTCGTCCGGCTGTTTTATAATCTTTGAGGGCTTTGTCGGACTCTTGATGGTCGGACACCTACAATTCTGAATTCTCATTTCTCCTCGTCCACAAATTCTTCCACGGCTCTTCATCACGTTGTTCTTCGCTGTGGTTTTCTGTCATGAAGTTAACGTGAGACCACCTAGCAGCTCTTTTGTTTCCCACTCACGTCACTCAAAAAAACAGGTTTTATTGGTCACTCTTGTGAAAAACCAAGCGGATATGTCCGAACCAAATCTTTTTCATCCGCAGATTCTTCCGCATCCATCTTTTCAGGTGTGAAACGTTAGACTGAATATTCAGATGGGTGTGTAGAGACCTTAACTCCTCATGCAAATTTGTCAGAAACAGAACTCTTTGTCTAAAGGAATGAGAAGTTGCTACAAAAACTACTATGTCATCTACTGAAATCTTAATCTGACACCTTCTGCGTGCCCCTAGCCTTCAATAAATCCACTGGCTCCTTCTGGCTGGTTATGACCGTGTCCAAGACCCAATAAGTTTCCCATCAAATGGATTGATTGCAAGAAGAGATGTTCTCTCATATGTATTGCAGCAGGTGTCAAACTCAGTCCCTGAATGTCCTGGAGGACATTTTTTGTTATCAAGGGACGAATTTGTGTTGATTTAGGAGAGTCTCAGTCTTCAAATTTGTAAATTTTTTGGTTTCTGTAAATTATACAATTCCCTTTCAGACTGAGAATTTATAAAGTTGTACAAGATTTTGTTCTCAGTGGGAAATAATTTTTTACTCTTTTAGGACGCTAAAGGTCACTGTGACATTGCGGTGTTCTTGTAAATGTCAAATGGCTTGTTATTTCAATCTTCAAATAACTGTATTTAGTTTGCACTTTCATAACCGGTTGGGTCAATTATTAAAGGGAAAATTCACTTCGTAATCTGCTTGAGAATGTTCGTTTTGTGTGATCTGCCGACCCCGGGCTTAAGTCGGTGCTGGCCACCTTTGCCCTCGATGAAATTCTAATTGTGTTGTGTGCATATGTGTGTCTGTGTTCGAGAGCAGGAGCAAGACAGGACTCCCCATGGGCCCGACTCTTGCCCCTGCGTGTGGGCCCTGCAGAGCTCCCCTCTGCTTCCCGTTGGCGTTGAGGCCGAGCTCTCTCTTCAGGGCAAAAACCTGGATATGTTTGAGGTGAAGCTCATCTTTCATTTATCTCTCAAACATTCTCATTCTTCCTGAGTCAATATGCTGGCCTTGACGATTCATGGCTGTGCATTTTAAGAGCCCATTACCCATGAGAGTCCGACTGAACAATGCATGCGAATGGGGGCTGGGGCCGAGGGTCATGGGGATATCTCATCATTAGCGTTTGACTGCGTGACACTGTTTGATTTTGCGCGCAGGATGAGCAAGATTACGCCTGCGTGCTGGTCATCGAAGGTCAGGAGCTGCGTTTGCCAGCCACACTGGATCGGAGCAAAGAGACGGGGACACATGTGTTCAAGTGTGCAGCTCATCAGGTGATATTAATAGCTTCCATTTATTCAACGCTCTGTTGGTTGTGTAGGTAATAAAGAGCTGTGGGTGACGTATGCCTTGTAATAGCTGTAATTTATGACAACAGCCTGAAAAACACAGCAATTCAGAGTGATTGTGGTGATGGTGCCAGGCATAATTCGTCCACATGCACCTGGCTGATTATACATTGATTTTTGTTTGTGTGTTTGTAGTTTGGCTTCCCAGGAAAGCAGTTTGAGTATTGGGCTCCTGTGTATCTGCAGTGGGGGTCGCAGCGGATTGATTCAGCTCCTCATCTTCGCCGTGAGTCTTTTCCTGCATCCACGGAGAGCTCTCCAACTTGATGGAGTCCGCTAGTTCAAATCTTATTTTTTTTGTTATTTGGTTCATATGAATGTGAACAAATATGATTACTACCTGCAGAGGAAATGTCATTCAAACAGCAATAATTATTAATTATACATCTGTGTTTAGGCTCTAGGATTCAGTAGACCAAAGCAAAAGAAACTAAAAATATATGCAAATTATGGAAATATTTTCGAAAATGTTCTTAAAATTGGCAGTACGTAGAGCAAATGTTTGGGCTATTATACTGGGGTTAAATGCTTTGCGCATTGGGAGCAATGCAAGTTAATGACACGTGACGATTATTCGCTTACGCGATTAAAACATTTAAATGCAAATCTCAAACAAAGGTCTGTGAAAACTCACTAAACTCTGATTTACCATCAACTGGTGATGATGATTGATTGCAAAAGTGCAAAGGAAAAGGAGAAGATTTTGGGTTCATTCTTTGTTAAAACAAATGAGGATTCTGGTGGGTTTCACCAACTGGTGCAAGAGTTGAAGTTACTTAGTTTATAACATCCAGGAGACATTTTGACGAGCTGTTAGTGCTGCTGACGCATGGTCAGAAGAGGCAGAGACACTTCAGAGACAATAAATCTAATAGATCAAGGATATAAATGACTACAATGCTATTTACAGTCACATAACTGATCAGTCTGTCCCGCTAATGTTTGGAGTGACATGGCAACAAGCTGCGTTGTGACTGGTCAGATGTGTCAGTCAAGCAGCGGGGGGAAAATAAACTATGCATGTTTTTTTTTCTGAAAATATGCCTTAGATGTGAAAATGGATCACTAAGATTTCATTGTTATATCAATGCATACAGTGGCATTACAAACTATTTTACAAAACTTCAAAAGGGTGAGTGTGGTTGGGTGTATAAAGCCAGTAAATTGGCTCATAAGCATCAGGGGTTAGATAAGACCGAACAAATACAGTTGTTTGCTTTATTAATATACAAATAGAATCAACATTTGGTATTTCTTTGGTGATTTTAAATAGCCCAATTAACCCAATAGTAGTGACCTGGCTTCTAGCAGAATATGCATTAAAAATAAATTAAAGGCAGCAAAGAAACAGCCTGTGTGCTTCATTTTTGTTTAACAAAAATTATTCATATAATTCAGTTTTGTGTTCCAAAAATGTAAGTTCAGTTAGGTATGAAACAAACCTTGAAAGTGGTTGAAAAGCAATTGAACTTGATCTGTCCAAAATGATAAGAAACCTAGATTAATGAAAGTTACTGACAAAAGCTTTATGGAGGTTAACATTACTTCTTTCATATGAACTGTTGGAAGTCTTTACTTTAGGATAGATGCATCTAGACTTCACATAAAAATATCCTAGTAGAATAAATTTGATTGTTAAATAATTCATTTTATGTGAAGGTTTCAGATGTTATGTACTTTCTCCTTTTTCTGCTAAGAACATCTGAAACTGTGAACAGCTGGATGCTGCTTGTGTGTTGTTGGTAAGCATGTGCTTGTTTTTGCTCGGTGTTTGTGTCACAGTGCAGCTGTACGACTGCTCGGTGGGACAGTCCGACTGCAGCCAGTGTCGAGCGGTTGCAGCCGGTTACCAGTGTGTGTGGTGCGCTGATGAAACTCCAGGGTGTGTGTACAACCAATCCTGCTTCAGTGGAAGCGCAGGCACCTGTCCTCCGCCTCTCATTGCTGAGGTACATGAAATACCAATGATGGTGCACAGAGGACATTTATCTCCAGTCTTTTAACATAAAAAGAGCTTTATAACTACCTTTTGTTTGATTTATAATTATATACAAATTAATTATGTACTCACTTTTATTTTGACAGCAGCTTTTTTTCTATAGTGTGAAGTTTCTGCATGTTTGGTGACATTTCAAATTTATTGTGATGTTAACATGAAGTAATAAATTGGTGCAATAATTTACTTAAACCAGTGCTTCTCAAATATTGGGGCTCCGTCAAGGGGTGCATTTGACCTCAGGGAACATGCTTTTTTAATTTTTCTGTTTGATTTTTTTTTACTGTTTTAGAATAAATTGCAATACCACTCCACTACATTAGGGGGGAGTGGTGCGCTCATTGTCAGAATGTGCTCTTTGCACACAGTACAGAGTATGAAGTATAGACACGAAGTGCAGCAGACCCTCAAGTGACATGATGAAAAAAATTTTAAAATATTTTTACGTTAATAAGGATACAGTGTTATGCTGAGGTGTACGTATAACAATTTTAAAGACAAATGATACTATTTAAAGTCGCCCAGGGGGAAGCACTGATTTAAACTCTTTGGAACGATTGTGAAGGGGAAGTGATTGAGTTTGGAGCGAGGAGGGCGTGCTATATGCTGTAGGCCAAATCTCTACTGAAAACATAAATATAGACATTATATATTCTGGCCTGGCCCTTTTGTCAAATTTAGAACCCATTATGACCCATGAGTTCAAAAGTTTGCAGACCCCTGGTGTGAAACGTCACAGAGATGCTGTGTTTTGCACTGTGAGGGGAAAAAATAGTTGTTACTTGATGATTACTCTTAAGAAGTTCTTGCTCCAAAGGTGTTTGATTTGAAATATGAGGGAACGTAGACACATTGACCTTTCAAGTACTTTAGCACAGAAATAACTGCGCAATAGTGATAAACTGTAGTGCTGTAAAGGTGTTGTGCATTGCATTTGCTACACGTTCTGAACACATCCAATCATAACAGACTTATTAAACATATTATTGTTTGTAGGCACCTTTCGTGGCAAAGGTATGAAAGTAAAAGTAAAACCTTTATCAGGTAATTCTTAAAGGGGTATGTTTTGAGGTTGGAATCTAAGGTGCTGATCGAAAACAAAATTATTATAAAGCAGGGGTTTGGAAAAAAAGTTGTAGGACAAATCATAACAGCATATTTTAGTACAAAGAAAGTGATTTTTGTTTATAAATAAATGTCAATCTATAGCTGCAAACTCCTAAAACCAATGCATAAAAAGTCTTTCAAAATGTTTGTGTTTTAAAAAATATTTTGGCTCATTTTTAATCATGCTCAGCTCTTGCTTTTATTTAGGTTTCCAAGCAGAGGTTTTTGTGATGTAATACCAGTAAAGCCTTTGAAACTGCTGATGTCATAGTTTAAAACCATTTCTGTTGGCAGGTGGAGCCTCTCACTGGGCCTCTGGAAGGTGGTGTACTGCTGATGATCCAGGGTTCGAATCTGGGCCAGAGTTTTGGGGACATCCAAGGAGGAGTGACTGTGGCAGGAGTCAACTGCAGACCTTTAGCTGAGGCTTATCTCATTTCTACCAGGTAAAGATTTTTAGTATTTGCTGTCATGGCACATCTAATTATTTTAATGTATATCTTAGTTATTGATGTAGTGACTTTGACTCTATTAGACTTGTCTCATTTTTGTTTCCATGTTTGTTTTTAAAAAATGTGATAAAGCACACCCCGAAATTACAGCTTGAGTATAACAAAAAAAAGTTTTCAGTCTTTGGTACCATCATCCAAAAAAGACAGCATCAATATTCTAAGAGTATGTTGCACATATTGTTTGCCTCTGCAACTGGCTGAATCTAAAGAAAAACTCACAGAATAGTTAACTTTTTATCTGTTTGTACTCTGAAACTGGTTTCCTTGGATTAACAATAACTTATTAATAGGTTTTATACATGCTAAACATTGTTTTCATGTGTTTGTAGTCCATTAATTAGCATTTCACATCTAAAGATCCGATGTAAACCCATGTACGGCATTTTAAATACATTTTGATAAATCCCGATTCATGTTTGGACCATGTGATAAAGTCTTTTTTTATTAACAGCTCTACTTTAAACTATTATTTACATTTTTTTGCAGGATAGTGTGTGAGCTTCAAGCCACGGTAAATGCCTCAGCTGGACCAGTCGTGATCACCGTCAGAGGATCAGAGAAAGGAGAGTCTCAGCAGACCTTCTCCTATCAGGACCCTCAGCTGAGTCGGATCGTTCCTGATAAAGGGCCATTGGCCGGGGGCACAATGCTCACAGTCCATGGATCGCAGCTCCTCTCGGGACAAAGCACCAATCAAAGAAGTCACCAAATCACCGGACTCCAGGCCTTCTTGGGTTCCCAGCCCTGTCGAATGTAAGCGCTGCTATCTATCCGATGGAAAAAAATTCAACTCTCTTTTAAGACTAAACTCTCTTTTTTGTTGTTATTATTTTTTTTTTTTTTTACAAAGTGATGGAGTTAGCGACACATGGTTGATCTGTCGGACGAGCCACTCAAACCAGACTGGAAAAGTGCCAGTTAAGGTGGTGTTCGGGAGGGCAGAAAGAGTTTTGATGGGAGCTCTGTTCAGCTATATGGAGGATCCTCTGATCACTGATGCAACACCTACAGAAAGCTTTTATGGGTACGCGCCCCCTTCACACCAGCGACTTCCTCAGGGTTACACAGTTCAAACTATTTCATAAATATATATGTTTGTATGCTTTGTTATTTTCATGTGTTCAGGGTTGCGTAATTTGACACATTTTTCAATATTAGATTTACGATTAAAATTATCATGAGTCAACCTTATGGGTTTTTAAGGAAAATGCACACTCGGTTTATGATGACGTATAACAAGATTGATTTTTTAAATACTAAAGTAGTGTATAGTTGAAGATATAATTATTGTTTTATTTTAAGAGGTGTGGGGAATGGAAAACTATTCTGTTATGCCCATATGATGGAGCAAACAAACACAAAACAATCACTGTGCACTTTGTTGAAATTATTGTCTTAAATTGCCCATTATCTGCATTTAACCCCCTTCTGCTTCAAAACATTATTTAGCTCTCTAGACCAAGACGAAATGTAACTACCAAGAGATGGAAAATGTAGACCTTTAACATCACAGAGTGACTACATGCTGGCTCTAATAAAAGCCTTTAAAATATATGTTTTTTTTATTGCTACATGTGCACATTTCTATAAAGAAAATCAGCTCATGACCCCTTGAAACGATTTGCAGTGGTGCTTTTCTGAAAGATTTATTGCAACTTACACCTATGATTATTATATGTCGTTGTTGTTTTTTGTCTTAAGAACTTCAAATTGTACTCTTTAACAAATGTCCCGTTGGCTTAGGGGTGGACGCATCATCACAGTGCTTGGCCAAAACCTAAATGTGGTTCAACAGCCCAAGATGTCCGTCTCTTATGAGGCTCCGGAGAGCTTCGAGGCCAGAAGACGCCGATACACCCGGAATTCCTTGGTCACGGTAAAGTTCCCCTGAAACTCATTTCACACATGGGTTCCACCAATTTTACACATCAAACACTGCCTTCGCTTGCAAGGTGGATGCTAACACTGCTACAGCGTCTAAGTCTTTCTCAAAGCTTCGAATCTTTGTTCAGAGACCGCTTCATCTGTCGCTTGTCAGTGGTGGATTGAGCGTTGAGAATTTACGCAAGTTGAGCGTCGCTTGTTTCCTTGCTCTTCAGAGTCACAGTTTGTGCACTGATGTCACCTCTGAGGGGATGATCTGCAAGAGCCCGAAGGTGGCGCCCAACTCCAGGATTGTGCGGGTGTGGTTTGAGATGGACAATGTGCACATTGATTTCGACAGCGTGAAGAATAATCTTTTCACATACCAAGCGAACCCAGATCTGTACCCACTCAACAGCGAGGCGCGAGGAACGCCCGTCCGGTTCAAACCCGGGGGAGTGCTGGCTGTGGAGGTGACCATGCAAAGCTTACTTTTCTCAATTCTGAATGATGTCTTAGTAAGATTTTGGTGTTCTTTATTTTTTTATTGTCTGCTACTTTTTTTGTGCATTTTCTTTATTTTCAAGATTATTACCGTATGAAATTAGATTAATACAACTTTTTTATGAGATGACATACAAATATTTTTTTATTCATTTAATTGATTTTCTGTTACATTTATTTGTATGGTTATTTGATTACTTCAATTTTTGTTTAATTTGTCAGCTCTGTTAAAACCTTTCCAGAGTGTTCAGTCAGTATGCTTATGTTTGCTAAAGAAGTTTAAAAACTCATATTTTATAATAATAATATATATTTTTCTACAGTTTAATTAATACATTTAATATATTTTTTTACATTTTTATTTAGCTTTATATCAGTAGGTAAGCAAGAAAATATTATTTATAAAGTACTAAAAAGATTGAATAAAGATTTATGACCAGCAATAATGAAGTTGGAAATGGTCCGATCCGTAACAGTTTAAATGTTATATTTAAACCATGAACTCAGTCATCCTTAGGTCACCTACCTTTAGGGGAGGAACATTTGGGTTTCATCTGCATAAAAATGATATATGGCGTCTTCTTATGATCTTGCTCAAAGGTCTCATTTATAAATCGACGTATTCAATGAATTTATTATCAGCTACCAATAACCCCGAGGTGATGAGGATGTGTGTTTTGTGTGTGAAGGGTAAAGGCCTAAAACTGGCCATGAGTAAAGAGGAGGTCCAAGCCTGGCTGGGCAAAGAGAAGTGTGACGTGAAGACCCTGGATAACACGCACCTGTACTGCGAGCCTCCGGATGAACAGCCTTTAGCACTGGACGACAGTAATCTTCCCACTCTCAAGGTTATTCCTCTTCCTTCCATCTTTTCTGTCTTGAAGTTGCATGTCGAAACGAAACCCTTCGGTTGTGTCTGAGCAAACACACAAACTCTCAGAGCGACCACTGTGAGGAACATCTCAACAAAATCCCAACTTTCCATTAAACACATTGTAGCATATATATTAACAACGTTTAATGACGTGTTTTTTCTCGATTTATAAATAAAAATATCGTGTTCTTGGCCTGAATAAGGGTTCATGCGATTGTACAGTATTTGATAACTCATTGAGTGGTGAAAACCTTTCCCACTTGAATAAGAAAAAAAAATCTCATCCAATTTCAATAGTTTTTCTTCCATTGACTCGCGGACCTTTATTACTTTGGTTTAGTGAGTCAGTGTGCCAGCCGCTTGCTTATCAAATCATTGATGTAGCAGCTCATGCTGTTTTTGAAGTATAAGTAGAGCTTTGACGACTTGTATTTCACCCTGTTACTGGGTTTTTGTCATAAAAGTTTGCAAATGCACTTGTTAAGTAGTCAGGAAAAATTTAATTACAGCAATGATGAATACTCAGGTAAACATGTCTTGTCTCTGGGGGCGTGTTCAACAAGCTTTGAGTTACACAATTGGCTCATTAATTTTAAGACATAAGCCCCGGTTTCAATGATTGAAATGTATATATAAGCTAACTAAGGACTTTTCTAGAACACTTGGCTGTTGACAGATGTTACTGTGGGTTCTTATGGGTTTAGAAACACAACCAAGCTGATCTAACAGAAGAAACACTCAAATGTCCGAATAAATGATGTTTTAAAGCTATTAAAACAACAAATTAGTAGGAGCAAGGGTTTCCCTGGTCGCTCTTGAATAAAGGCGAAATATCTTTCGGAGACTTGTTTTAAAGACGCAGGGAATCAGGGATTGAAAGAACGCATGTATTACTTTAAGCTGTAAACCGGAGGAATTAAAAATAAGTGTTAAATGAACGCAGAGAAAGCGACTATCAGAGACTGATGAGACGATGAGAGAGCACACGAGAGTTTACCTGTTTGTGGTGCCGCTAGTCTCACACAGTTGATGTCGGACCAATTTCAGAAATATCTGAATAAAACTTCATTTTACTAAGCCATTGTTTGCTGACGTCGGGTCTATCAGGGGAAGCTTGCGTCTCGAGCACACACAATTAGAAGTTGAAAAATTAACCTTTTCCTGAACAAACCGCTCACCGATGTTTTATTTGAAGTGAATAGTTGCATAGTCAAGCTCAATCGGGTTAGATTCAGGTACGAGTCTATGAAAAAAAGTCTCGATCAGACTTGGAGGAACTGTATGCGCTTACACATTACACAGTAAACTGCAAAAGGAAAGGTTTCTTTCTTCGCTCATGCCATCTCTCTCGCCCGTCTTCTAGGTGTTGATGGGAGGTCTGGTGTTTGACTTGGGTCCGGTGCAGTACGACAGCGACTTTCTTTCACCAGTGCCTCTTCCGGCACAGATCGGGCTGGCGGCCGGTGCGGCAGTTGTCGTTCTCATTGTCATGGTCATCATTCTCATGTACAGGTACCTTTATTCATGTATGTTTTAGATGTAATGATGGGCCACATCCTTATTTACATTTAGCATTGCTTATTGTCTACTATACTAATGGACGAGGGGACTAATGCTTTGTTTAGTGTTTTAGTTTTTTTATTTGTTAAAATCCAATTTATACCATTTTAACCAGAGACGGATGGAATCTGTAGAGTTGGTTATTTCTTTGTAGAAGTTTTGGGAAGTTCTGTAGAATTTCATAGGCACGTTTTTAAATGTATGAGAGAACAAAAACTGTAAATAATTCAAGGTGTAATAATAGAACTGAAACTGTTAAAGCTTATCACTCCAATTCTTCTTATTTCAGTCCCTGAGTGACATTAGTACCTTGTAGTAGTACTTATCCTTAGGAGCCACAATCTGCAAAATTCTGAATTCTATAACCATTTATATTGCTCTGGGAAAAATAACGGTAAAATTGCTCTTATCTGTATAACTATCTGTTTATTTTTGTATTATTCTATTTAATATTTAAATTAACCAACTTTATTTTTTTACCATACTATGCAAGTAGACATGGTTTGCATTTTTTTGTATAAATAAAGGGAGCAAAATGTTCAAATGGACCTCTTTTCAGCTAATTGGCGTAGTCTTCTCTAGAGCGCCACCAAACTGGAGTGATGGTATATTTTGTAGGGTCTCTCTCTCTGACCTTGTGTCTGATATTCTGTTGGACAGGAGGAAGAGCAAACAAGCTCTGAGGGACTATAAGAAGGTTCTGGTGCAGCTGGAGACTCTGGAGATCAATGTTGGAGACCAGTGCAGGAAAGAATTCACTGGTATGATGCTTTATAATAATAATAATAATAATGACTTCAATTTATATAGCACTTTTATAGACACTTTAAAATTTTCAGAGCATTATTCACTCACTCCACATTCACTCTCTGCTGGTGATAAGCTACCTTGGTAACCCTCAGCTGCTCTGGAGCAGTCTGACAGAACGTGGCTGCCATTCTGCACCTACGACCTCCTGCCCACCACCAAACACACTCCACCAGTCACACTCATCCACCAAACACCCTCCACCAGTCACTCTCATCCACCAAACACACTCCACCAGTCACACACATCCACCAAACACACTCCACCAGTCACACACATCCACCAAACACACTCCAACAGTCACACACATCCACCAAACACACTCCACCAGTCACACACATCCACCAAACACACTCCACCAGTCACACACATCCACCAAACACACTCCACCAGTCACTCACATCCACCAAACACCCTCCACCAGTCACTCTCATCCACCAAACACACCCCACCAGTCACACACATCCACCAAACACACTCCACCAGTCACTCTCATCCACCAAACACACTCCACCAGTCACACACATCCACCAAACACACTCCACCAGTCACTCACATCCACCAAACACACTCCACCAGTCACACACATCCACCAAACACACTCCACCAGTCACTCTCATCCACCAAACACACCCCACCAGTCACTCACATCCACCAAACACACTCCACCAGTCACTCACATCCACCAAACACCCTCCACCAGTCACTCACATCCACCAAACACCCTCCACCAGTCACTCTCATCCACCAAACACACTCCACCAGTCACTCACATCCACCAAACACACTCCACCAGTCACACACATCCACCAAACACACTCCACCGGTCACATACATCCACCAAATACACTCCACCAGTCACTCTCATCCACCAAACACCCTCCACCAGTCACTCACATCCACCAAACACACTCCACCAGTCACACACATCCACCAAACACCCCCCACCAGTCACACACATCCACCAAACACACTCAACCAGTCACCCACATCCACCAAACGCACCCCACCTGTCACTCTCATACACCAAACGCACTCCACCAGTCACTCACATCCACTAAACACACTCAACCAGTCACTCTCATCCACCAAACACACTCCACCAGTCACTCTCATCCACCAAACACACTCCACCAGTCACTCACATCCACTAAACACACTCCACCAGTCACTCTCATCCACCAAACACACTCCACCAGTCACACACATCCACCAAACACACTCAACCAGTCACGCTCATCCACCAAACACACTCCACCAGTCACTCACATCCACTAAACACACTCCACCAGTCACTCTCATCCACCAAACACACTCCACCAGTCACACACATCCACCAAACACACTCAACCAGTCACTCACATCCACCAAACACCCTCCACCGGTCACACACTCCACCAAACACACTCCACCGGTCACATACATCCACCAAATACACTCCACCAGTCACTCTCATCCATCAAACGCACTCCACCAGTCACACACATCCACCAAACACCCCCCACCAGTCACTCATATCCACCAAACACCCTCCACCAGTCACTCACATCCACCAAACACACTCCACCAGTCACTCTCATCCACCAAACACACTCCACCAGTCACTCACATCCACCAAACACACTCCACCAGTCACTCTCATCCACCAAACACACTCCACCAGTCACTCTCATCCACCAAACACACTCCACCAGTCACACACATCCACCAAACACCCCCCACCAGTCACACACATCCACCAAACACACTCCACCAGTCACCCACATCCACCAAACACACTCCACCAGTCACTCACATCCACCAAACACACTCCACCAGTCACTCACATCCACCAAACACACTCCACCAGTCACACACATCCACCAAACACACTCAACCAGTCACTCACATCCACCAAACACCCCCCACCAGTCACTCAAATCCACCAAACACCCTCCATCAGTCACTCACATCCACCAAACACCCTCCACCAGTCACTCTCATCCACCAAACACACTCCACCAGTCACTCTCATCCTCCAAACACCCTCCACCGGTCACACACATCCACCAAACACACTCCACCAGTCACATACATCCACCAAATACACTCCACCAGTCCCTCTCATCCACCAAACACACTCCACCAGTCACACACATCCACCAAACACCCCCCACCAGTCACTCATATCCACCAAACACCCTCCATCAGTCACTCACATCCACCAAACACCCTCCACCAGTCACTCTCATCCACCAAACACACTCCACCAGTCACTCTCATCCACCAAACACACTCCACCAGTCACACACATCCACCAAACACACTCCACCAGTCACTCTCATCCACCAAACACACTCCACCAGTCACACACTCCACCAAACACACCCCACAAGTCACTCACATCCACCAAACACACTCCACCAGTCACTCACATCCACCAAACACACTCCACCAGTCACTCACATCCATCAAACGCACTCCACCAGTCACTCACATCCACCAAACACACTCCACCAGTCACACACATCCACCAAACACACTCCACCAGTCACTCACATCCACCAAACACCCTCCACCAGTCACTCACATCCACCAAACACCCTCCACCAGTCACTCTCATCCACCAAACACACTCCACCAGTCACTCTCATCCTCCAAACACACTCCACCAGTCACACACATCCACCAAACACACTCCACCAGTCACTCTCATCCACCAAACACACTCCACCAGTCACACACTCCACCAAACACACCCCACAAGTCACTCACATCCACCAAACACACTCCACCAGTCACTCACATCCACCAAACACCCTCCATCAGTCACTCTCATCCACCAAACACCCTCCACCAGTCACTCTCATCCACCAAACACACTCCACCAGTCACTCTCATCCTCCAAACACCCTCCACCGGTCACACACATCCACCAAACACACTCCACCAGTCACATACATCCACCAAATACACTCCACCAGTCCCTCTCATCCACCAAACACACTCCACCAGTCACACACATCCACCAAACACCCCCCACCAGTCACTCATATCCACCAAACACCCTCCATCAGTCACTCACATCCACCAAACACCCTCCACTAGTCACTCTCATCCACCAAACACACTCCACCAGTCACTCTCATCCACCAAACACACTCCACCAGTCACACACATCCACCAAACACACTCCACCAGTCACTCTCATCCACCAAACACACTCCACAAGTCACTCACATCCACCAAACACACCCCACAAGTCACTCACATCCACCAAACACACTCCACCAGTCACTCACATCCACCAAACACACTCCACCAGTCACTCACATCCACCAAACGCACTCCACCAGTCACTCACATCCACCAAACGCACTCCACCAGTCACTCTCTTCCACCAAACACACTCCACCAGTCACCCACATCCACCAATCACACTCCACCAGTCACTCACATCCACCAAACGCACCCCACCTGTCACTCTCTTACACCAAACGCACTCCACTCTCTTCCACCAAACACACTCCACCAGTCACTCACATCCATACTGGGCAATATGGGTGAAGTGACTTGCCCAGGGCCACAGCGGCAGAATGGCCCTAGCGGGATCGAACCACCAACCTTCCAGTTACAGAACGACCAACTCCACCACTGCACCATCTTTACTCTCAGTGAACAATATAAAATCAACAGTAGAATCAACAAAAAACAGTAGAGAAGAAATCATATTCAGTTCCGTCTCTGATAATTGTGATACATTTGTTTATTTTTGTTTGTTTAGGTTGTAATGTTGAAACAAATAAAATTTCACTTTTGTGGAATGTGGTATATTAAATTAGTATAATTTTATAAAAATTTATACAAATATATGTAAAATGTGGATCATTGAAACAAGCACAATTTATATATAAAATATGGTTTATTGAAACAAGCAGTTTTTTTTTTATTTTAACTTTTGTGTTTTAAAATGATTTGTTGTTAAAGGCTCCATTAGACAAATTTTCATGTATAGGCTTTTTCTTCTTCATTCAATTTATTCAGCTTTTAACCATCTGCTCCCGGTCCTCAGATCTCATGACGGAGATGATGGATCTGAGCAGTGATGTTGGTGGACCTGGCATCCCATTCCTTGATTATCGAACATATGCAGAGCGTGTGTTCTTCCCTGGACAGAAGGGGGCCCCGCTGAGCCAGAACCTGGATCTTCCTGACTTTCGCCGACAGACGGTGGAGCAAGGCCTTTCTCAGCTCAACAACCTTCTCAACAACAGACTTTTCCTCATACGGGTCAGTCAATCTTTCCCTTTCTGTTCATCAAGTTCTTAACTTCAAGATCTCATAATCACAGAGATTTGATCCACCAAATCACATCATCTGATCCACCAAATGGTCAACTGAAAGGGACATCAGATCTGTTTTTGTTTCATGCAGTTCATCCACACTCTGGAGGCGCAGCAGAACTTCTCTCAGCGGGACAGGGGTTACGTTGCATCCCTTCTCACCATGGCTCTTCATGATAAACTTGAGTACTTCACTGATGTCATGAAGACTCTGCTCGGGGATCTGGTGCAGCAGTATGTTGCCAAGAACCCTAAACTCATGCTGCGAAGGTATTTCCTTCAATTCTTCTCAGTTGATTAGAAATATGTCTTACAGTCTAAATTAACTTCCAGAATTGTTCAATCAGAACAAGGGTTGTGTGAATCGGACTTGTATTTATAATATAATTATTCATTATTTGTTGGTTACATCTATTTGAAATGCAAATTTTTTTTTTTTTTTTTTTTTTAACCATTTCCAAATATTTAACACTTAATAATATAACACTGAACAGTATGCTTTGGTTAATTCGCATTTGAACAAAAAGATGCAGAATAGTGAATGTGTCTACATTAATAAAGTTCCACAATGAAAAATAACGTGACACAAATGTAAATCAAACACATTAGAATAAGTTAAAAACAGTCAAAAGTTACAACAATAATAAAATAATAAATCACTGGTAGGGCTATATCTCTTTTACTCACTTTTGGTTGTTTTAGAACTAAGCTATAACAATGCTGGATGTGGATAAATGAGACTTGAGATAAATTACTTTATAAAAAACATTTAGAATTTTAAGAATCGATTTTTTTTTCAAGTTAAAATGTCTAAAAAAAAAGAATAATAACCAAAATACCGGTAGGCCAGCTTACATAGTTTTACATTTTTTTAATACTGGCTGTGAGTTGCTTTTGAACTTGTTTGCTTTTTGAACTAAACTAAAATAATACCAGATGTGGATGAATTGGACAAATTCAAGGCTGAGGTAAGTGGCTCATCTTGTAGCTATTTTGGAACATTTCGACTTTTTAACAAATTCCACTCCACTCCTGCCTCCGCTCTCACGCCTCACCACTCACAGCTCTCTAGCTTATCTGCACTTGTGTAATGAAACTGAAACCTTTAGGTGTTAATCAATATAATACAATGATTTAATTTATCGGTACTTTCGCCAGCAATACAGAATCTGTTTGTGTTGGGAACAACAAAAGCAAAGAGTTCAGGGGGATTTTGAGTGGTTCCACTTCAGAGCAAGAGCGGTGTTCAAGCGAGGGGCTTAATTACATGAGGACTCACCTCAGCATCTCTCTATCATTCAAATCTGGAGACTCTGCAGGGCATGGGAGATGTTAAACTTCACTTTCATCTTCGTTAAACCCCTCGGGCGCTAGCCATGAAATTTGTCCTTTAATATTGTGTGCACAATTTTGTTCGTTGCTAATTCCATGATAATCCAACCTTTACGCTCTTGATGCTCTGAAACGCATGATTCTCTTGCTTTGCAGGACTGAGACGGTCGTGGAGAAGATGCTGACGAACTGGATGTCCATTTGTCTCTACTCCTTCCTCAAGGTATCATTTTGAATACGTTGTGTGTAGCTCACTGCGGCTCCCTGTGTCCGTCTGCTAGTGTTGAAGGTGTTCATCGCAACCTCCCTCATATATCTCCGCAGATGAAATTCAAGCTCACTTCTTGCGGGATATCGCTTTTTAAATGTTCTGAAATGGCATTACAATAAGCATAACAATTTTACTTTGGAGGATTCCAGATTCTTGATTTCATACAACAATGTTGAGCCATTAGAGGCACATATTGAGGAGGATGATGAAGTCGCTCAGCTGTTCAGGATGGCTTTTATGAAATCAATCCACCAGGACTGAACATTTCTCTGGAGAGAAATTCCTCTCTTAGATGAAATAACACATTCTGCTTGCATCAGGACTTTATTAAAGGAAATTATCGATTTAATTAACTCTTTGCGTGTTATAAATGTATGTCATGCAAAGAGACGCAGTTGCTAATTTGAGTCTGTTTTGAGCAGGAGGTCGCTGGGGAGCCTCTTTACAAGCTGTACAGAGCCATCAAATACCAGGTGGATAAAGGACCAGTGGATGCAGTGACTGGAAAAGCCAAGCGCACGCTGAACGACAGCCATCTCTTCAGAGAGGACATCGACTACTGTGCTGTGGTGCGGGTTACATCTCACCTGAAGCTTCAGGCTTGACAAAATATTTACTTTGAGCTTGATTAGTGTCAGATAAACTCTTATCTATCTGATAAAACATCTGCTTAAACCTCATTTTTTGCACAAATTAGCCCTGCATGCATTGAAGCCTCGTGTTTAAATGCAATTTTTTTTTAATGTAAACAATTTCAAGTTCTATTTCTGATGTTGTGCCCGCTTGATATTCTAACAGATTTATATCGCCTTTGTTTTGTAACAACAATGAAAAGAAAAGAAAGAGCACACATTTTGAAATGGCATTGGTGCGCTCTTTGTTCCCCTTGTCAGACACTGACCGTGCTGGTGAAGAGTGGTGTTGAGGTCCAGCCCTGTCCCGTTAAAGTTCTAGATACGGACACCATCACTCAGGTGAAAGATAAAATCCTGGACCAGATTTATAAAGGAGCGCCCTTCTCCCAGCGACCAGCCGCGGACTCTCTGGACCTCGGTACACTTTCAGCAGACACGCAATAAGACCACATTTAATGTCTTAGCTTTGTTCTATTTATTTGATTGCTTTGTTCTATTTGTTGGATTGTGTATGTTTTCCCTCAGAGTGGCGATCGGGTCAGGCGGGTCACCTGACTCTGTCTGACGATGATGTCACTGCTATTGTTCAGGGTCGCTGGAAACGAATCAATACGTTACAGCACTACAAGGTATATTAATTGTGTTTTGTATTGTACACAGACATTCAGTCAAATTTATTGATTTCACGTGAGAGGTTCATTGATTCATGGGCTCCGCGTGTTGATTAGTTATTGGCTAATTGGTTTGCCAAAGTGAAAAACGTACGTGTACTTGGAAGAGTGGTTAGTTGTCTTGATTGAGGTTATGATTTTCAGTGTGGGAAAGCAAAGGGCATAGTTGTTACATGTAAGGATTTACAACTTAATGCAATTAGTCGACTCAATCTTCAATCCATGCAGAGAAAGCATGTGTAGAGTGTGTTGTAGGGGTGCGGATAAGTAGATTATGTGTTTGACGCCTGAAGAGGTTCAATTATTGGAATATCAGAGGATATTCGAAATGCATTTCATTGGTGAGTGAACTCAGATACAGGCGAAGTTCATCAAAAAACCCATCTTAAAGTTTACTTGCGTAAAAATAAAAAGTATATAACGAAAAAACGCTCATAGTACTTGAGTACCGAGTAACGTTTTACAGCAGGGGTGATGTTTAAGTATGTTTTGTTCTCAAGCAGCAGTCCTGGTAAATAGGATGTTCATTATTATTCCAGTGATGTCCTCATCACATTGGCTAGTGTGCAAATGCCGAAGCTACGTTCAAAACCGCCAAGTCACGTGATTTTGGACTAACAATGCTTCAAACATCTCGAGACACTAGTCACATGATCGAAGCTTCGGCACATTTTACCAGATGTCTGTCATCCCTCTGAACCCAGCTTCCAAAAGCTAATAAAGCTTTTTCGCTAGAGAAGATAAAACATCCCCATGGAATTGCTTTCACTGTTTGTTTTTACTACAGTTCCTTACATTTAGTTAAAGTGAAAGCTTTTGTTTGATTAATTTGTTCATATTTTATGACATAATCATCTTTAAACTGTTCACTAAGAGCATTCACATTTAACTATTTTCATCAAGTCTATCTGGAAGACGTGACAAAAGCTGGTGTTGACAATAAAAAAAAACAGCACTCGGCTTTAAAGCAAACCTGGAATTTTATTTTCACATATACGCAACATTGTGTATTGAGATGTTTCACCCAAAATTGTGGAGAAACGATTTGAAGTGGGCGATGTTTCATGGATCTGTGAGAGTTCATGGTATGTTAATCTCTAGTTCAGGATTGGATCAGAGCAGTGACCTCTAGATGTCACTCTGGGGCCAGATTGTTTCGAAGCCTCGAACTAAAACAGCACATACACTTCACAGAGCCTCAGTTTTCCCATCATTAATTGGTAGGTTCTTAAATGCTCATAAGTGTATTGGTAAACATTGGTAAAAATACTAGCTTGTCACAACCGTTAGCATCCTCTGTCTATTTTTTTTATATTCTTTGAAAATGGCTTCCTCGCACTTCCTCTTTATAAACATGGAACATGGTTCAAAACAATAACTGTTTGCATTAACTTAAACCAGAAAATATTTAAACATCAATCCATAATATTTAGAAACTTAACAAATACTTGATTTACACACACAATAACAAAATGACAGTTACACATTGGCACATATTGTGTTTGTTTTTCATCCCTCGATTTAAAATAAACTTTGATAATAAATTCAATAAAGACAGACTGATTTTCTCAGTCTGATTTTCTCTTTACTTCTCAGCATAAGATCTTTTGAACTGCAGCAAGGATGGTTAAAGAACCGACTCTCAAAGCTGTACCTCCCTGTCCCTGCAAAGGTGGGGCATATATACAGAAAGTTATTCTTGCAGATAAGTTTCACGCGGCAGATATTTGTCTCTAGCTGCGTATCCTTATCAGAAAAGCGTCACTACTTTTAAGGCCAGATTGTGTTTTTCATGGAGTCAAGTCCTGTTTATGAATTAAATACATGTTAAATCAGGTCACCTAATTACCAAAACACCCAAAAATATCAATAACGATGCTAATGGTGCACAAATTAAATATCTGGTTCTCTTCTCTGGCTGCCCCCTGTGTGAGTTGGTGCTAATCTCAGTATATGTGGCTGAGAAGGTGTGTATTGTACTCTGGAACAGCAGGAGTCTTAGGTTGGCTCTAATTGTATTTTTTTGTGGATCGTCTGTCACTTCATGATTTGCAAATCTGCCACATTTCAGTCAATTTATTGGAAACACTGTGTACAATATGAAAATGTATTCAAGTACAGGGTGCATTTATCTCTTGGGAAGAGCTGTCTAGTTTATTTTATGATTGGGATCTTCCTGCCACCCATACAAGGTTTTGCTCTCCTCAAGAGTCCCGACCCCCGCTGGGGGAAACCACCACTCTGCAGGAGTGTGTTTGAGTTTGTGATGAGAGAGACCAGACTTGTGATAAACTGGCAACCTGTCAAGAGTGCGTATGCCTTCCCCTAGTGGGAGCTGGGATAGGCAACCATCCGACCCCCTTGATTCTTATTTGGAATTCATGAGCGGGTAAACAAAGAGACAAAGAATGTGGGTGTATTATTTGTACATGCTTTTTCTTTTTCTACAAATCTTCTGATATCAGTTATTCTTCTATTATTTTATGAATGGATGTGTTCCCACTTGTTTTAACAACTATCTTGTGTATTAGAAATGTTACTCTTACAGTTTATGATTATGTTAATGTCTGCTTGATTTTTTTTTTGTCTTCTCAGGTACCTGATGGAGCCACTGTGGCTCTTATCCCTCGCTCCCAGAGGTCCCTGGGAGTGAATCAGGTTTACCAGACTGGAGAGAGTACGTGAGCTGCTCTCCTCTCTGTTCTTTATTTCTTTTCTTTGTTTTCATCAAATGGAGTTTAAAAACACAGTACTTAGAATTTAGATAAAAGAATGGATGTTTAATGTACAGTTGAGTCTTTTATCAGAGCGTGATACTTTGTGGACTAATCAGATCAAACCTGGCCTCCTCTCGCTGTATGCTGTAGAAACCCCGATGCTGGAGGGAGAGGAGGAAGAAGGTCTTCGTCTTTGGCATTTAGTGAAGCCGAGCGAAGACCCCGAGATCCCCAAACACAGAAAGAGCAGTATGAGAGAGCGAGAGCGAGCAAAAGCCATCCCTGAGATCTACCTTACGCGGCTGCTCTCTATGAAGGTGAGAGAGAGTTGAGCAGAAGCATTCGTGGTTACAACTACAGCGGAAATTGCTTAGAAATTCGAAATATATATATATTTGTTGTACAACTTTTATCAGGTTTTCATTTTAAATTTAAAAGACCATTTGTCATGTAAGGGGGATTTGTCAGTGAATGGTTTAATGTGAGAAAATTCCTTGAGGTGTCAAAAACCAGCCTAAGGTTGTTGTTTTTTGTGAACACCATTATTCATACACCAAAATATGGTATTACAAATGCAACATACTATACATAATTCATGTGAATCCAGTGTGTTCTCTCATATTTCTCACTATATAGCATAATGAGCATCCTCACTTTTGCCTCTAACATTCTTTGGTTGCTATGGCAACATGTCAATATGTTGTCCGAATGAGAGGATACGCCAGGAAAACAGCAAATATAGAGCACAGGAAAATATAACTCACTATTACGCTGAATTAGTAACAGCCCTAAGCCTGTTTCTCTTTAATTACACTAGACCAGAAATCATCTTTCTGGTCGTCTGCCATCACTTTTATCCAAGCGTAGATGTTGTGGTTGTGGTAGTCATTAATAAAATCTTCAATTTACTTAATAGTTAGCCGTAACTTAAGTTGATATAAGTTCGAGAGGAGCTTCGCTAATAATTGACCATGTAAATTATCTTGATCTTGAGTTTGTATGTTCTTTATGCTGGGGAGGTGATTAGCACCTGCCTCAGTCAGCGAGGCTCCCAGGGGCCTCACGGAGGAACTCCTCTTTACTCTACCTGATCCTCACGAGGACTTTGAAAGCAACTGCTAAAGCGCTATATAAAAAACTTGATTGATTGATTGATTGATTGATTAAATGTATGTGGCACCTATATACCCACCTATAACATTTCCAGTATGTAACACGTGACCTCAAAGTTGTGCAAGCTATCCCTCCTGCCACTCCTTCACCACCTGGAGGGGGCGTGTTCTCAGGGCCCGGGTCCATCCTGGTCACGGACTCCTCACTTGAACTGCTCGCCTCGTACACTTCTCCAATGCTCTTGCGATACTAGGCGATATTGCATTGTGATTGTATTATAAGAACATGAGAAGAAAATTGCTGGTTAATTTTCATGATCGGACAAGATCTGAAGGAAATTCATGTTAATCCAAAAATAATATATTTTTTTTTACTAGTAAAGATTTTCACTGGGAATTGTAACTTGGTTTGGAAACTTTAAAGTTTGAATGAGCTTTTAAACTGAAATAGTAATACTATTTTTAAAAAGAGGTAAAGGAAAGATGCAAAGTAAAAGAAAGAATAACTAGCCATTTAAAATAATAATAAATCATTAAAAATTAGGACGTCATTTATACTAAGAATGCATTTAAACATCTCTGCGTGATGGTGGGCACATCCAGTGTATCCCAGGACTGAGAATTCAAGTTCTGTTTCTTTGATTTGCTCTTACATGTTTGTATTTTTTCCAATTATCTTTCCATTTTATTTATTTAGTATCCCCTCTCTTTCCAATGACAGTTGCAGTCTCTTTCATCTTATTTGATCACGTGTGTTGTTTTATGTTTAGTCATGCAGCATAAGAAAAGTGAATAAAAAAATGATGTAATGAGAGAATTCTGTAATTTTTCAAAATAACAGTTTGCTCAGATAACAACACAGAAACAATTAGAGTAGTTACTTCTTTATGTGGAGCCTAAAGCAATCATAGATTTTACAACCATGAGATAAATGAGAGAATATTTCTATGCAGTTTCTAAAGTTTGCATCATTTTTATTAGTTTTATTTTCCAAATCCAAATATTCTAAATCCAAATTTGATTTAGAATCAGGCCTCATTACTGAAGTAGATTGTTTAATCGTTTGTTTCAGGGCACACTGCAGAAGTTTGTGGATGATGTTTTCGTGGCCATACTGAGCACAAAGCGGCCTCCGCCCATCGCTGTCCGCTTCTTCTTTGACTTCCTGGATGACATGGCAGAAAAACACGGCATTGACGATCCAGAGACCGTCCACATCTGGAAAACAAACAGGTTAGCAGTGATGAACGCACCAGCCAGATCCTTACAGAAGTCAGTAATAGAGATATGACCTTGGGTTTTGTTCACCAACGGGCTAGGGTTATGAAGATTATGAAGGTGCTTTTTCTGTTTCTTTGATTAACTATTTAAGTCTTGTAAAGTCATCCGATATTTTTTTCATCTCTTTGAGAAAATCTCATACCCTGCCGTGCTTCACAGGGGTTAGTGAGGAGGGCACAAAGAGCACAACGGCACAGTTCGAATTCGAAGCTTGCGATTCCTTTTGCATCCCGTTCCGGAAAAAAAGTATTTTGGTCAAGTGATTTTGACATTAAATCAAATTGACAATACAGCTTATGGAACTTTAGATCGAGTTTTTCAACTCTGAAACAGTTAATAAATGAGCGATGAGCACAGAGTGATTCGCCAGGATTTTTTTAGAACACAATATCAAAGCAAATGATTCTTTTGAGTCATTTTGTCAGAATGGCTCAAAGTGTTTCATTAGTGAAGCGGTCTGAATTCCTTCCATTGTTCAACGTTATGAATGCTCTTTTATTTGCGCTCTCCTTCTCTCTCTCTCTTCCTCTCTTCCTCTAGTTTACCCCTGCGTTTCTGGGTCAACATCTTGAAGAATCCGCAGTTCGTCTTTGACGTGCAGGTGACGGACAGCGTGGACGCCGTTCTCTCCGTCATCGCTCAGACTTTCATTGATTCCTGCACCACATCCGAGCACAAAGTGGGTCGGGTCAGTACTGCAATTACCCTCCTGACCTCTCTCAT
Source organism: Danionella dracula (assembly GCA_900490495.1). NCBI lineage: Eukaryota > Metazoa > Chordata > Actinopteri > Cypriniformes > Danionidae > Danionella > Danionella dracula. Next base: position 1,422,229 of record UELW01000445.1, read on the forward strand.
TCTGTGACCTCATTCTGCTGGAGTGCGCTCAAAGATGAGCTAGAAAACCGAAAGATATGAAGAGCTGAAGGGCGGCGAGGAGCTGAAAGAAGCTGATTGTTGTGTGTCTTGTCCTTCAGGATTCTCCTGTGAATAAGCTGCTGTACGCCAGAGAGATCCCACGCTACAAGCAGCTGGTGGAGAGGTGAGCGGCGATGCAGGCCTTTCCTACACATCCATTAGCAGTAAAATATGATGAGAGCTTATAACCTTTAGACACAGACACATTACATGAAGGAAACGGGTGATGTGTGAAGAATGATGCTGATGAGCGATGCAACATGTTTTGCCTCAGCTTTGTAAGTGACAGAAAGTTGCAAACATTTTCTTTTATTCAGGCCTCTGTCTCCTCCGGATGGTGATGCATGAGAGAATAGCAGACCGAGGGTGGAGAGTGCTTTTTAGATCTTGTTGTGTGTCATCAGCAAACACTGGGTTGGTTTGCAGCGAAATTTAAGAGCAGCTAAAAAGAAACAAGACAAACAAAAACGATACATTTAAGTTTGGAAGCCTCAATTTCCAATCTTTGATGTCTAAATGTGTCAAAATTGTTTTAAGTATCTGAATTTTTTCTGCAATTTAGATTTTAAGTTTTATATTTTTTGACAATATAAAAATTGTGAAAAAATCTTTTTTTCTTAAAATCAACTTTTAAACTGACATTTATTTGAGCGTACGATAAATCTGACCTAAACTTTTTTTATACTGCTATTAAGTGTTTGAGCATATAAATAAAAAGTTCTGGCATTTTGTTGAATAACTTATTTTCTCCTGTAGTTTAGACCTTACAATTAACGTTTTTGACCAAATAAATTCTGCTAAACCTTTGTTTAATAACTTTTATTTATTTTTAAATGTATTTAAAAAGTGTCATCACAAGTAAGTTAGTTTGCAAAATTCTAAAACTTTTTTCAGTGTTTTTCAACAGTTTATTGTAATTCAACATAAAGATAGAAACAAGGAGTTCATTTTAGATTGTTACAGTAACACTAAGTTATTATGTGTATTATGAAAGAAGTTCTGAACAGAGAATATAAAAAAGCATGAAAGAGAATGCAAGAAAACCTATGTGTAGCATGTTTGCAGGAAATTTAAATAGAGTTTGTATGATCATACCATTAAAATTGTACTTGTATGTACCGTACTTAAGAAAATCTCTCTTGGAGAACTTTTGCAATGCCAGTGCAAGACAACTGGCCCGATCAGTACATGAAGCTCTAAATGCTCTGCTGCAGGTATTACAGTGATATTCACAACGCCGCGTCTGGGTGCTACCAGGAGATGAATTCAACCCTCACAGAGCTCTCGGGGGTGAGTCCAGCATTTACTGCTCCGAGGCATCTTCACAGTTCTTCCTGAGGCCTGCAGCCCTGCACAGTTCAGCTTAAACCTTGTAGAAAAAAACAGCCTTCAAGGGCTGCAAACCAAATTATTGGTTTGATCATTTCTGGCCTAAATGAAAATTAAACTTTTGAGGCAGAGTTTGGGGGTAGTTGTTGTCACCCCACAAGCCAGATCTCAGTTGTTTCCCGTCCTCCACAATAAATTCTATTCAAAATATTATACCTAGACAAATAAAAGCACAAAGTAGATTTTTTTTTTTTTTTTACATTTTTACATTTTACATTTCATTTTTTATTTATTATGTAAGTTTATTTTGTAATGTTAATGTTATGTTGTTTATATATATTCATTCATTCATCTTCATGTCGGCTTTTCTTCCCTTTCGGGGTCTCCACAGCGGAATGAACCGCCAACTCTCTGGCATTTTGTTTTATGCGGCGGATGCCCTTCCAGCTGCAACCCATCGCTGGGAAATGTTTATATATATATATAATAAATATTAAATAAAATATAAATATATAATGTGTGTATATATATATATATATATATATATATATATATATATATATATATATATATATATATATATATATATATATACATACACACACATTATATATTTTTTTTTTTCATATAAAAATTACAATTTGGTATTGTAGTTTTATTATTGAATATTTTTAAATCTTATTGTTTTCCAATAAAAGCATTTCATTTTTACTGTTTTGTATTTTATTTTGTTCATTGTGTTTTTAAGTCTTCATTCTGGATAGTCAAACACATTCTCCTCCTAACGCTGGTCTGCTTTTAGAGCTTTGCGTCTGAAATGAACAGTGTGGTGGCTTTGCACGAGCTCTACAAATATATCAACAAATACTATGATCAGGTGAGTATCAATTAATTCTGGCGTCTTGTTTTTTGTGCGCATTTCTCATCATATGTTGCATCGTGTGCAGATCATCATGTCTCTGGAGGAAGATGCTGCAGGACAGAAGATGCAGCTAGCGTATCGGCTTCAGCAGGTCGCCGCCCTGGTGGAGAATAAAGTCACAGACCTCTAGCGTCATAATCCGGTCTCAAGGAGCGCCTGATGAATACATCCTCCTGCATGCTTCATGAAAACTTCCCACAGATTCTGAGGAACAGGGAACAAGCGAGGAAGCCATGATCACTTTCTGGTGATAGAAACAGGACGGGATTTCTGTCTGAGACTGCAGAACGCTCGTAGGAGTGTTACGTGTGTGAGTGAGCTTGAGTGTTATTTGTCGGAATGTTTCTACTGTATAGTTTTTCATATCTTGAATCTGTTTTTAAGGTATAGTTATGTTGAAAATTTAGTCATCAGTAACCACCCCACACGTGATTCAAAACATTGCAGATTGACGTAATTACTGGGAAAAGGGACATAAAAAGGAAAAACTCTGCTGACTGTAATTCACTTCTTTAATTGTTTAAATGAAATGCTTTTGTAGATCAAACAATTGCTTGCGTTTACGATCTGACGTCTACTGACGACATTTAGAAAATAATAGTATTTTCTGCTTAACATTTATAAAATGTCCTGCTCGCGGGTGTATTGGTCCGGGAGTGGGACGTGTATTGTGCAGCATTCAAGAGACTGCTTCCTGATCGATTGGTCCTTCCATGCACCCCCCAAGCCCCCCCCCCCCCCCCCCCCACCACACCTTCCCCACAAGTTGACTAAACAGTAGTTATTTTTCACAAATATGACTTATAACTTCTAACGTTATTAGGACATACATTAGCACATTTAAAATAAGTACATTCTTGAGTCAAATAAATATAAGACTTCAAATCTTGCTCTGACAGCCAGAACGTGCAAGAATTTTCATTAAGAAACAAAAACCTGAAACAACTTCACTACAGAAAACACAGTAAGAACATAAATCTGAAGTGCTGGAAAACTAAAGAAGAAGACAAACTCTGCAAACTAAAGCAATAGAGATGCGCTTTACATTGACTGAAGAGGCGCAGCTGAGGAAATATAGAGAGCGCATGTTCAGCAGCGCACAGGAACGCGCAACACACAACACAAAACTAATAAACCCACCCGCACAGAAACGTGTTCATAAAAACATGAGAGAAAAAGAAACATTATCACTGACAAAACAGAAAACACCTAACGAGTGGCAAAATAAATAGACACAGGATTTTTACATTGACTTTTTTTTTTAAACAAGTCCTCAAATTCCTTGAAGATGACTCTCGATCAGACAGCCCTGGCTTCTTCGTGTGTGCGTGTGTGTGTGTGCGCGTGTGTGTGTGTGTGTGTGTGTGTGTGTGTGACTGCGCCAGTAAGAAACTGAAAAGAGTCGAACTCAGGGCGAAGAACCGATGACTATATTTTCAACCTTTTCACGCTATTCCTTCTATGACACTACTGAAGCAGTGATCACATATTGTGACATGCTAAGAGCATCTCTACTATCATGTAAGAGTTTTGATGCCGTTCTTTCAAACAGAACCATCGTTCGACCATTACAATCACGTCCTTGTGATGGACACGTAGCACATTTAATCCTAAGGCACAGAGGGTTGGGAATCGCAAACTCGCTGACTGACTTTAGCTGTGTCGTATTAACCTTTTCTAGTAGTATTGTGGATCAATGAAGTATTACGCGTTTACTGAGACTCAAGAGGAAGTCTATGCACACAAGTGCCATAAATGTTACACGAGCACAAGATTTGTGTAGCTGTAGATTTGCATGCAAAAAAAATGGTTCGCTAAAGAGCTTACCTTACGGGGACTCGAGACTGGTCCGTGTGAATGTTCTGATTTTAAACACAGGGTTACGGTTTAAACTCCGAATGATCCCTTCGGTGGTCCTTTCTCCTAAATTCCTGCTAAATATTACCTGTGTGAAAGCACAACTTCATTTCTTTGCTGTATCCTGTGTTTTTGTACAGTTTTAGTCACGAATTGAAGGAAATCTTGCACTCTTTTGGTTGTTGGATTTCAAGTTGGTGGATCAAGGAATGCCTCTTCGTTCACTTGCGTCCGGAGAAACTCTGAATGCTTCAGATGCTAAGTAGGAACTAACTTATTGTGTTGTAAATAATGCATATTTATACATGACTGCCAACTGTGCCTTCTTCCTAGCTATCGATAACATGACATGACGTTACTGTATTTGCCAAATGGAAGACTAGATCAGCTCTTGTAAAAAGACTTTGTTTTGTATTGGTGTGAGGATAAAAGCCTCCAATCTTATCTCTCAATGGCTCAACAGAAATGTTCTTTTGTAGCCAAATTTATATATATCCTGCTACTTACTGTGGCCAATCAAGTTATGTTTTGATTGCTTGCGGGTTCAAATATTTTTACAGCACACATTTGGATGCATTTACATTACTACCAAAAGAACTTATTTATTGAAAAATGTGTTCTGGTTTCAAGTTTTCATTGAACATCTTAAATGTTTTTCATTAATAGATCTCACACAGTGGTGTCCTGATTTTAAAGGATTCCAAATATTAGTAAAAAATAGAGAACACAATAGAGAAAATAGAATTCACATCCTGATGGTTTTTCTTTCTTGGAACATACAAACTCTTGTGACAAATCGTACATATTGTACCTTTTAAAATATAAAAAAGCGTACCTGTTTACGTGGGTCGGGACAATATCACTTAAATTCAATCAGACAGCTTGAAATCATTTCCTTGCTTGATGGAAAACACTCATTCAGTTTAAGTGCATTTTAAACTCTCTTCATATTAAGTTATTTTCCACCCAAAAAGGTAGCTGCATTTAAAAATGTGACACATTTTCAGATAAAAGTATTTGTTTTTAGCTTCGTCTTGATTTGTTTTCACCCGAAGCACTTTTGTGTTCACCAGAATGGAAATCGAAACAATAACGACTTCAGGCCGACCCTGAAATCTCACAATTGTTTGCGAAGGCTTCCTGTTCCTGCATTTGTTTATGTGATTTTGAGCTGTTACACTTTATCGTACTAATGTATGCACAGGGGTGTGTTTTTAAAACGAGAAGCACATTTGTTTGATCATCCTGTGTGTGTGCTTATTAGCCTGCTGTCGGATGTGTTTGGCCTCTCGGTGTATTTTTTGATTATTATAGGCTGATGCATGCTTGAGATTTGATTGGATTTTCTGATTGGGTGCTTTACGAGAGCTTCTCTCAGCAGACTCCCTGATGAGTGTAGAACTCTTACAAAAAGCTTGTGTCTGTGTGTGTTTGGGGATGCCAGTTTTTGGACTTTAAAACACCTCTATGCTGTTTTGACCAAAATGTTGTTATTTTGAAAAAAAATTCTGCTTTGTCAAATTGATTGCACGGCTTAGTCTGAAATATGCACCTTTTTTGTTATTAACTGAATATAAAATAATTGCGTCGCTTAACCGTAACTTGGGTCATATCGGTGCAGAACAGCTTAGATTCAACGTTTACTGGTTCAAATTGGAGTCTAGCCCAGCTATGATGTAGATTTCTTCAATGGATTGAATTTTACACAGCTTTTGTACGAGGGTGAAAAAAATCAAACTGGTATAATTTTGTAAAGACACCAGGGTTAAGAGAAAAAATTTTGTATATGCATTGTGAATAATTTGCTAATAATTGTGTATATGTGCCTGTATATATTGTGAAGAAGACTTGCTCTCTCTCTCTCTCTTTTTTTTCCAGCTCAGACAGGGTTACTCTTTCTCTACAGGACGAACTGGGAGGCAAAATGTAATGTGTGAATTTGTATCTGCAAAAATAAATCTATAATTTTAACAATGAAAATGTGTTTGAGTGATTTTCGTGTGATGACTAAATGAACATGAGCGTTTGCTTTAATGAAACTAGTTTATCGATGAGAAAAGAAATAAGATTTTGTCTCTAATTTCTGCACATCTAAATGCACCGGTGCTCCCTATTGCTTGAAAAAGTTGTATGTTCTTGTCAGATGCAAGGATGTGGCATTCATTTTACGTAGTGATTAAAAGGAGCAAATCTTTGGAGGGCTGAACATTCAGGCCGGTCCAGAAAAATGTACTTTATCTCTGTGCCCCCTTCTTTTGATTAAGAATGTCGTTCTACTCTTATAACTTTGTGTTATGTCTCATCCTCTGTGACCTTTTTCCATAGCTAACTTGTTGCAAATCTGTCAGTTGTTGGGGCAACATTTCCACATAACATGATGCTTTGTTAAAAAACATGTGATTTTTTTGTTTGACATGTCAGTCAAATGGCTTCATGGGCGGGTCTTAGCCGCAGAAAGCTGTGAATTAACATCAGACCTTCTCATATGCGAGCATATATTGATGGAACAAGATGATGCACTCCAGCTAAAATATTAATAATATGTCGACTGAAGCCTAATCAGATTCCCCCTCAACATTTGTAAAAACATGATAGCGGATAATTTCATTCAATCATTTAAAACATAAATATAACCTGCCAAATAATGACCTTTGTAAATACCTACAAATAAGACATTGTATCCATGCGCCTATTAAAAATGGAATTCACCCACAAACTGATATACAGCGCTTATTTGTCACAATTAGTCCAAAAAAGTAGGTTGTTCAACTTTCTATGCTTTAATCAGAGATGCCAACCCACCCAATTTAAAGGGGCTAAAAATGGCATGGGAAAGAGATTTGGGGGACACCATCAAGGATGAAATGTGGAAGCAGGTTGTATCCAAATGGCACACATGCATTCGGGAAAACCAATCTGAACTTATAAACTAAAAAATCTTGAATATTGAAAATTTAACCCAGTGGCACAAGCATATGTGGCGTGTATAGCGAGCAGTAGGCGCGCTGCACAGGAGAGTGGTAAGAGGGGAGGAGTGATGGCTGTTTAGTCATCAGTGATGTTGAGCTTATGTGTTGCTTATATACTGATACATTATGAAGTGGGAGGATCCATTAGTTAATTATATGACGTTAATTACACTAACTCCCGAAGCTTGATCAGGAATTCGTTTAACCACACAAACAGACTAGGACCCATACCTTCACTACAATGGACAGCATTCAAGTCTGTCACGTTTGCGGACACCAAACTCAGCTCATCTTTCCCCATTTTCTTGCTGGTTCTACTACAAAACTCACTTAGCATTGCTGCTGGTGGCAACTCTCGGCATCCCTCCGTTTGCTCAGATGATACATGCGCCGATGAACAAAGCGAGACTTAAAACTACCAATAGGATAGTGTGTATGCATCCACAATTTGGCATATTACAATAAGACCTGCAGAACTATTATTTTTAATCTAAATGAGTGGTACATTAACACGGTCATTTTCCTACTCTGCCCACCATTGTTTATAAATATTTTACACCAGTAATGTTTAACAGGATTCACCAATGCTTGATTTTAAACAAAGAACTCGTTTAAAATCTGCACTCCTAATTGCAAACACCACACTAGTATTGGAGTTTGAAACACGTGCCAATAAACGGAGTGTGAACACACATGCACAAATACAATCAAGTCAAAAACTGCATTGAATTGAGTACCATAAATGAACATTATAGATCTTTTAGAATGATGAGATCATACATTGACAAACACAAAGTAAATAGATTAATCTAGGTCAATTAATTTGTATTCTATTGAATACCTATAATTCATAAATTACACTTTTAGAATGACTTGTATCTGTATGTTAGCAGTGAAGCAGAAGGCCTCTGAAGTAAAGTCCTCCTTCAATCCAGTCTATCCAGATAGTCTCGGTGCGCATGCGCAGAATTAGCTGAGGCGAACGCGCGTGAGGTGACAGCTGTCCCGATGATATCGATGAACGGTGAGAGCGTTTTTGCGTTAAAAGTCAACCGAACAGTGTAAAGACGTCACGAATTAAGTCGGATGATGTTTTCTTTCGGGAGAAACACTTAATTTCCGCGTGTCTTAGGCTAAAATAACGGTTGTTTTCCTGAGTAGGGCTCATGCTAGCGTTGAAGCTAAGCGCGAGCACGTTTAGAGGATCTGCTGTTTGGATGTCATTGATTGTTGTTTCAGGAAAACCTTCGATAAACCTAACGGCGAGCAAAGCGACGACAAAGCATCGTGTGGATGTGACCGTCTCGGTTTCTTCATTAATTCGGTTATATGTATTAATGCTATCCTGTAACGCTAGTGAAGGGGGTGGCGTGTGATTTAAAATGTGTGTTTTGTCTGTCTGTGTGATCTTCTCGGGTGCATGGCAGTGTCCAGCAGCGATAACAGCCTCCCCCAGAACAGCCACGGCAAGAAGCAGAGGAAGAAAAACAAGAAGCACCGCAAAGCAGCAGCAGCAGCGGCGGCGGAGGAGATCTCGAGCTTGGAGCTGGGGTGAGTCAGAGTGGGTCCAACATCCAGATCTGGGTTTCTGCTCTCAGATGCTGCTAAAAATATATAACAGGGTGGCCATGAGAGTCAGCTCTCCAGCCAAGCGTGTTGACTCATGGCTCCCTCTGAGTTCAGGCACGTGGAGCCTATTTTAAAGCTGTCTGATGGCAGATCTGAACAATAGAAATGCCAAAGTCTAGGTATTAATCAATGGCAGATTCCGAATTTTGAGACAGGGGGAGGTCTTTGTGGATTTTAAAATGTGTGATTCTACAGTAGTCAAGTGTTTTATATGATGATAATAATAATAATGTCTTCATTTTATATAGCGCTTTTCTAGACACTCAAAGACGCTTTACAATTATCAGAGCGTTATTCACTCACTCCACATTCACTCTCTGCTGGTGATAAGCTACCTTAGTAGCTCTCAGCTGCTCTGGAGCAGTCTGACAGAACGTGACTGCCATTCTGCACCTACGACCTCCTGCCCACCACCAAACACCCCCCACCAGTCACACACATCCACCAAACACCCTCCACCAATCTAACACATCCACCAAACACACCCCACCAGTCACTCTCATCCACCAAACACACTCCACCAGTCACACACATCCACCAAACACACTCCACCAGTCACTCTCATCCACCAAACACACTCCACCAGTCACTCTCATCCACCAAACACACTCCACCAGTCACTCTCATCCACCAAACACACTCCACCAGTCACACACATCCACCAACACACTCCACCAGTCACACACATCCACCAAACACACTCCACCAGTCACACACATCCACCAAAACACACTCCACCAGTCACACACATCCACCAAACACACCCCACCAGTCACTCACATCCACCAAACACACTCCACCAGTCACACACATCCACCAAACACCCTCCACCAGTCACACACTCCACCAGTCACACGCATCCACCAAACATACTCCACCAGTCACACGCATCCACCAAACACACTCCACCAGTCACACTCATCCACCAAACACACTCCACCAGTCACACACATCCACCAAACACACCCCACCAGTCACACACATCCACCAAACAACCCCTCCACCAGTCACTCTCATCCACCAAACACACTCCACCAGTCACACGCGTCCACCAAACACACTCCACCAGTCACACGCGTCCACCAAACACACTCCACCAGTCACACGTGTCCACCAAACACCCTCCACCAGTCACACGCGTCCACCAAACGCCCTCCTCCACCAGTCACACGCGTCCACCAAACGCCCTCCTCCACCAGTCACACGCGTCCACCAAACGCCCTCCTCCACCAGTCACACGCGTCCACCAAACGCCCTCCTCCACCAGTCACAACGCGTCCACCAAACGCCCTCCTCCACCAGTCACACGCGTCCACCAAACGCCCTCCTCCACCAGTCACACGCGTCCACCAAACGCCCTCCTCCACCAGTCACACGCGTCCACCAAACGCCCTCCTCCACCAGTCACACGCGTCCACCAAACGCCCTCCTCCACCAGTCACACGCGTCCACCAAACGCCCTCCTCCACCAGTCACACGCGTCCACCAAACGCCCTCCTCCACCAGTCACACGCGTCCACCAAACGCCCTCCTCCACCAGTCACACGCGTCCACCAAACGCCCTCCTCCACCAGTCACACGCGTCCACCAAACGCCCTCCTCCACCAGTCACACGCGTCCACCAAACGCCCTCCTCCACCAGTCACACGCGTCCACCAAACGCCCTCCTCCACCAGTCACACGCGTCCACCAAACGCCCTCCTCCACCAGTCACACGCGTCCACCAAACGCCCTCCTCCACCAGTCACACGCGTCCACCAAACGCCCTCCTCCACCAGTCACACGCGTCCACCAAACGCCCTCCTCCACCAGTCACACGCGTCCACCAAACGCCCTCCTCCACCAGTCACACGCGTCCACCAAACGCCCTCCTCCACCAGTCACACGCGTCCACAAACGCCCTCCTCCACCAGTCACACGCGTCCACCAAACGCCCTCCTCCACCAGTCACACGCGTCCACCAAACGCCCTCCTCCACCAGTCACACGCGTCCACCAAACGCCCTCCTCCACCAGTCACACGCGTCCACCAAACGCCCTCCTCCACCAGTCACACACGTCCACCAAACGCCCTCCTCCACCAGTCACACGCGTCCACCAAACGCCCTCCTCCACCAGTCACACGCGTCCACCAACCGCCCTCCTCCACCAGTCACGCGTCCACCAACGCCCTCCTCCACCAGTCACACGCGTCCACCCAAACGCCCTCCTCCACCAGTCACACGCGTCCACCAAACGCCCTCCTCCACCAGTCACACGCGTCCCCAAACGCCCTCCTCCACCAGTCACACGCGTCCACCAAACGCCCTCCTCCACCAGTCACACGCGTCCACCAAACGCCCTCCTCCACCAGTCACACGCGTCCCCAAACGCCCTCCTCCACCAGTCACACGCGTCCACCAAACGCCCTCCTCCACCAGTCACACGCGTCCACCAAACGCCCTCCTCCACCAGTCACACCGTCCACCAAACGCCCCCTCCACCAGTCACACGCGTCCACCAAACGCCCTCCTCCACCAGTCACACGCGTCCACCAAACGCCCTCCTCCACCAGTCACACGCGTCCACCAAACGCCCTCCTCCACCAGTCACACGCGTCCACCAAACGCCCTCCTCCACCAGTCACACGCGTCCACCAAACGCCCTCCTCCACCAGTCACACGCGTCCACCAAACGCCCTCCTCCACCAGTCACACGCGTCCACCAAACGCCCTCCTCCACCAGTCACACGCGTCCACCAAACGCCCCCCACCAGTCACACGCATCCACCAAACGCCCCCACCAGTCACACGCGTCCACCAAACGCCCCCCCCAGTCACACGCGTCCACCAAACGCCCCCCACCAGTCACACGCGTCCACCAAACGCCCCCCACCAGTCACACGCGTCCACCAAACGCCCCCCCACCAGTCACAGGCGTCCACCAAACGCCCCCCACCAGTCACAGGCGTCCACCAAACGCCCCCCACCAGTCACAGGCGTCCACCAAACGCCCCCCACCAGTCACAGGCGTCCACCAAACGCCCCCCACCAGTCACAGGCGTCCACCAAACGCCCCCCACCAGTCACACGTCCACCAAACGCCCCCCACCAGTCACACGCCTCCACCAAACGCCCCCCACCAGTCACACGCCTCCACCAAACGCCCCCCACCAGTCACACGCATCCACCAAACGCCCCCCCACCAGTCACACGCGTCCACAAACGCCCCCCACCAGTCACACGCGTCCACCAAACGCCCCCCACCAGTCACACGCGTCCACCAAACGCCCCCCACCAGTCACACGCGTCCACCAAACGCCCCCCACCAGTCACTCACATCCATACTGGGCAATGTGGGTGAAATGGCTTGCCTAGGGCCACAACGGCAGAATGGCTCTAGCGGGATCGAACCACCAACCTTCCAGTTACAGAACGACCAACTCCACCACTGCACCATCTTTCCGCCCCAAGAATATACAGAATTACTTCGAAGCAGCTTACAAAGTAAAGATTTATTGAAAGTGTTGCTGACTAGATTGTGTTAAGGGATAAAAAACTAAAAGTTGGTTCTTTATTTTAATGTCAAGACTCGAGGGTCAATTTGAAGTTAGCTTAGCGGAGTCAAAAGTGTAAACCTGCCTCAAGTGGCCGGTAGACAAACTGCAGGTCCCTCGCATCCTATTAGCCATTGAAGGTTGCGCCGCTCATCTAGTTCCCATAGATGGCTATTGAGCAGCTCAGTTCCTGTCCAGTTATGTCTAATATAATGTGAAGTATATTTATTAATGGTAACAATCAGCTCGAAATCTGCAATTGTGGAGAAACTGAAAACAGTGGTGGAAAAATAATCCCTAATATATTTCCTGCTTTGTTGAAGAAAGTTTGTCTAATTTTGAGAAGGATAATGATCACAAGCCTATAAGGGAAAATTTAAATATGTATGTTTTCAGGTGTATGTACATCTCCGGGAGCTAGAACGCTAGAGCAAGCAGCACTCTTTATTTAGGCTTTCCTAGAACATTAATTGACAATTTAGCACCCTCTGCTCTCTTAGACGACTTCACGGTTTTTTTATTTAGATGTGTTTTTTGTGAACGAATTCAGTCAAACAAACATGTTATCAGCACTATGTATCAACTACTTTTACTTTGCTAAATGTTTACAGTTTGTTTGCAAGTCAAATTATCCTTGTAAAAGCAGATTACTTCTTTTCCACAAACGTTGGGTTTGTTCTAAATTTCACTCTTAAGGTAAATTCTAGCATGGTCTTTATTACTGCAACATTTGAGATGCAGTTGTCACGTTGAATGCAGAGGAATTGTGATGTGACCTAATAAATGCATAAACGAGACCTCTCAAACCCTCAGGATAAAACATTCTACACTAAAAGCCACCAATAAAGCTGGTAAACTACGAGTTAGGTAAGAACACTTTTGGCCCTTTAATCAAAGCAATAGAGTGAAATGTGCTTTGGCTTTAGTCGATACGGTGCGTTCAAGCATACAATGTTTCTTTGTAGTGAGCCCCAGAGATTTATTTGACAGCTAAAAGGTGGTTATGAAAACAGTAGCTGTTCTTATTTATTTATATAGCTTTCATGTCTAAAGCACATTTTAAATAGCAACACTTTGCACTTTTAATTGTGGCTGATGTTTTTGACGAGAAGCGGTCGAATTGCTGAAGGATGTGTGTGGCCGATGTAATGACTAATTTGTCTGTTCTATTTGTTATCTGGTTAAACTTGCCTATTAGTTCAGACCTCTTTTGTTTTAATTTAACAATTCATTTTTGATTCTTCTGGAGAAGTGATTTTTTTTTTCTTCTCTGTTTTGATTTTACCTCAATACTGCTTTCCCGTCAGCCGCAGTTCACGTTAGTGTTTCAGTTGCAGTATCAGTTCTGTTCCGAGTCGGCTAGTTTTCGACTCGTCATTGAAGACTTTGCTACAGCAGTCTAGCTCCGACTGCTTTGTGAGTAGCCAGTTTGTGACAGAAATGCAAAAAGTGGATTCCTTACACCACAGAACATTAGAGACTTTTGAAGGAGGTCTATTCTTTATTCTGCATTTGTCTTAGGATTTTAATGCTCAAACAAAGTCTTTATTGATTTATTAAGATGAAGAACCTCCGAAAAGAGCACCTTTCTAACCAGTCAGGGAGCGCTGTGATCAACATTTTCTCTAATCTGAAGAGCCTTTGGCTTGCTTCATGTGCTCAGACGTTGCTGGAAAAAGTTACGAGCACCAGATGCAGAACGTGATGGAAAATCCGAACAAAACAATGGGAAAGCGACATAAGGAAATTTAAGGAAAGGGGCTGTTTAATGTACAAATGCATACTAATTGTGAATAACAGACCATCTGGTTTTCCTCAACAGACCCCAGATCCCCTCCACCGATGACCTGTGCCACATCCTCACCATCCACAGGTCCTCCACTCCTCCAGAGTCACCCCCAACACCGCCATTAAACCTCTCCCAGAGCCCCCCAAACCTACAACCTCCGGCTCCCATCACTGACTCCATTTCCCTTACGTTAGTTCCCTCGCCCAGCGTCCAGTCGTCTCCAGAGACACCTTCTAGACCGATTCCACCGTCAGTGGGCCTTCCCTCGATTCTCTCTTCAGTTCCGCCCCCTTCACAAGCCCCGTCCAGTCCGCTGATACATCCTCCAGCTCTGAGCCCACCCCCTCCAGACTTCTCACCGCCGCCTGGAGAGTTACTCGGGTCGGATGACGAGGAGCAGGAGAACCCGTCAGATTACTGTAAAGGTAAAGTCATCAGCTGAAGGGTCTCTGGACTTACCCTTTTATTAGATTTTAAAAATCGAATGCATTGATTAAATGAAATAAAGAGCTGCAGTTTGACTAAAACCTAGTTAAACTTTGCTTTGAAAAAGTTTTTTTTTTTTTATAAATGAGGCATTTTTCAATGATAAAGTTTGCATTTTCATTTGAAACATCATTGGCATATCTATCACCATTAAACAAGTCACTTTCAAAAATGTAAATTTTTCTCACATTTAAGACTAACTATTCATTCTATCTCTGTTGTTTACCTCCAGAGTTTTTATAGATGTTTTAGTTGTGTTTTAGAATCTTTATGTGCAGTATTTTGGGATTTTTTTTTATTATTGTTCTAATGCATTTCTTTATGTTTTCATTTACAATGTACTGTAATTCTTCCAGTTTTTATTATAGATTTTCAGATTGAAATAAATAAATAGAGAAAATGTTGTAAGTGTTCTTGTAAAAAAAATGTATAATTCTAAAAGTGTAGGTTTTATTTGGTCTATAAAACAAGTCAAATACAGTTTCACTCAAGTATTTAAATGACAACCTAGTTTTAATGTTGATTTACTTGCTGATACGTTCCTGATCTAGAAGACACAATTATTCATGAACAGAATTATTGTTTAAAAACTTTATTTATCATCAAGTATTTTCATCACCTAGCATTATAAAGTAAAAAAAGAGATTTCTGAAGTTTTATTCGATAACCTCTTTTTGAAGCTGTTGTATAGTTGACAGGAAACCACGTGCACCATGAATTTTCTCTAAATGAATATATAAATTGTAATATTCTGTGGGATAAAGTGTATGTGTTGTTGCCTGCAGGAGGGTATTATCCTGTGCAGATTGGAGACTTGTTTAATGGCAGATATCATGTTGTCCGGAAGCTGGGATGGGGTCATTTCTCCACTGTGTGGCTCTGCTGGGATCTACAGTGAGTATTTTACGTGCTGCGATCCACTGGAATCCTAATCTTACAGATTAAACAGCTGGAACTAGATGCACAGTCTCTAAACATTGAGTGCAATGCCAGCGTCAGATTATAGCTGGGCTGTCTGCGGTGTATTCCGGTTGTCTAAATTAAGCATGTTTATCTTTTCAGGCGAAAACGGTTCGTGGCACTTAAGGTGGTTAAGAGTGCCCAGCACTACACAGAGACCGCACTTGATGAGATTAAACTACTGAAATGTGTAAGTGTGCCGGCTATTTCAATATACGAGTAAAGTTCAGAAGAGAAAGATTCCCTCTCACTGAGCTTTTTCCTCGTCCTCAGGTGCGAGACAGCGACCCCACAGACAGCAAACGAGAGCGGGTTGTGCAGCTTATCGATGACTTTAAAATCTCAGGGGTTAATGGTGTCCGTATCCTTTGATTCTTATATCTGGAGTTTGGGATTGTTTAGATCAGATTCATGTTGGTTTCAGATTTTTTCTCTCTCTCTAAAAAATGTGGTTTGTGCAGCTTTCTGCAGGAGGTAATGAATAATAATAAAATAAACAAGAATACATTTTATTTAAAAGTACCTTCCAGGCTCAATGTCGCTGTACTATAATTCTAAAGACAAGATAAAACTGAGACGGTGAAAAATACTAACTCCGTTTTATAAATTTTCCTCATTCAGAAGCGAAATGAAGTCTTCTGTGGTTTGAATGCGCCTATCCTTGACTGTTCGACCCCTCAGATGTGTGCATGGTACTCGAGGTGCTTGGTCACCAGCTCTTAAAATGGATCATTAAATCGAATTACATGGGTCTGCCTTTGATCTGCGTCAAAAGCATACTTCGACAGGTGTGTGTGTATATGTGTACGTGTAATCTTAACGTGACCCGCGACCGGTGCAGCAGTGAAGTCGAAACCACTGCTTTTATGGGATTTGATACACCCTTCTAATCTTTGTTCTGTGCTTCAGGTTCTCGAGGGCTTGGATTATTTGCACACAAAATGTAAGATCATCCACACGGATATAAAGCCAGAGAATATTCTGCTGGAGGTGAACGAGGTTTATGTGAGACGCTTGGCGGCGGAGGCCACAATATGGCAGAAGTCTGGAGCGCCGCCCCCTTCAGGATCCTCCGGTACTGTTCATTTTACATTCAAGAATGTGGTTCGGTTTGGACTCCCCTTAAAGTGATAGTTCACTCTAAAATTACATTTATACACCTTTATACGTTGATGTCAATAACATTTATTTATTTATACCTAAAACCGATCCAGACTATTAAAAAAAGAGTAATTAAGTTCGTATCTCTACACAATGGAAGTCAGTGGCTTGCTGTTTTTAACATTAGTTACAAAAAAATATTGTTTCATTTTTCCAAGTTTGAGTTTTGAACTATCTCTTTAAGCTAATTATCAGCCTGTGTGTTAAATAGAATTTTACTTGGCTTGCCTTGCTTTTTTTTCCTTGAATTTTCTTTTGGTTTAGAGGTCAGAGATTACATGGTTTCTACATTTCAGATCATTTGCTGAACGACATTCTCAAACTGTTATGTTTTTTAGTAAACAATCTAACAGCACAAGTTAAAAAGAAAATTCAAAGGTTAATGGGTTGTTGTTATTTCTCACTGTTTTGGACAGTTTTTGTTCAATATATTCAGTTAACTTCCTAAATGTAGAAATGTAGGGACTCTATGCATTTTATATATGTTTACAGTTGACATATCAAGTAATTAAAGGTTTGATTTCAGTATGTGATAATAATATAATCAAAAATTTTCTAGATAAAATAAATTCCTTACATTTTTCAATGTGTAAATTCTATTTAGTTAATTAATGAATGTCCATACCTTGTAATTAAAGGCCTAGACAGCATCTTAACATAACAAAGGGCGCTAACATGACTATTCTCGCCCGCTCTTTAAATGCGGTGTCTCATTCAAAACTTTCAAACTTTCAAAACTCTCGTTTCTAAGTTTCAAGGCACTGTGGGAAGTCGCTGTGATTAATTATTTTCTTCACATAACTGAAGTTGCTTGATTCACTGGTTGCTGGAGCTATTGATACAAATGTTTCAAATCTAATATTTTTGTATATATCTTCTTACTTGTTACAAGTACCCCAAGTATTGCATCTCATAACTAAAATACACAAAAGTTTCTGAAGTGTTATTCATGCATTGTGTTATTCAATTAAAAACTGGCGTGATGGTAGGGGAAAAAATCCCAGGGTGGGAGGGAAAGTTATTTTTCAAATCTTTTGCGTTCCCTCATAGAAGACATTTGCATTTTCTCGCAAAGGCTGGGTTTCCTCGCAAAACACATTGCTTTGTCCTGCAAAGATTTTATATTAAATATGCAAAAATGTTGCATTAGACTGCAAGAAATTGATTTATACAGCTACTCTTTGCCACTATAATGTTATCCGGCACGAGCTGGTTTATCTGTTAAAAAAGTAGAATGAAATTTCTCTTTAAATTGATCGAAGCGGCAAAACCTTTTTGGAGGTGTGAAGGTAAGATGTGAGCAGGTTTCCTGATTGTTGTATAATCACCTGAACAGATATGCATGCTGGGTTCATTTCTCTTCTGCTTCTGTGGTGAACAAGTTTCTCAGTTCTTCTCTGTGGCTTGTATGGGTTCTAACTGATCCTATCTTTTCTTTCTCTGCTTCCTTTTTGTTTAATTTAATTATCATTGTGGTTTTCGTCCCTACCCTCTTTGCTCTTCTTTTCTGATGACAGTTAGCACGGCACCAAGGGAAAAACAGGTATGTGCAGAGTTGTGCCTGCTGTCATAAAGAGAGGATGTGCAGTAGTTTGTCTACATGGCTCATGACCAGTTTTAATCTGCCGCTGTCTCCTAACTCACCCCTACTTGTGTAGAGTTACAGGCATGAAGCGATGGGAATGGGGCAAACCTGCACCACCAAGTGCAGATCCACTGACTGAGAAAAAATATTTTTGACATAAAGTATTTATGACATCATTTTTAAACATTTAGTTTTTGTTAATAAAAAAAAAAATATATATATATATATAACAATTTGCTCTTTCCATTTTTTTGGGTGCTGAATAAAAAAATAACGCTCCATACTGGGGAAACACAAACAATACATTACATTATGGCATATTTTAGCCAGACTTAATTAGTTTGCTGTCCAAATCCCCCGAAGCAAGCACACGTCTAGGCCAACATTGCCTCTTGCAAGTGCTGAAGGTGCTTGCTTATTCACTGCAAGCGTTTGGTTCTCCTGTCAGCCTGCTCTCTTAATGACGTATTTAAAAATTATTAGTACCCAAAAATGAAAAGCGCCATAGTTGTCTTATTGCAGTTGGTTGCCTTTGGATGTGTTAACTCAGACTGCTGCCAAAAAAGCACCTTAGACCACTTTCATATGGCGTCCTTCCAGTATGACCGTAGTTTCAACACTCTAGTCAAATTTACCTGGTTTTGATGTCATCAAGGTCAACTTAATCACTCTCTCACAGATATGAGAGGCTTGAAAAGACACCTTTTACAGTAATTGTTTCAGGAAGATGCCCAGAGATGCATTTACAGGTTTGGAATAAGTCAGTTTTCCAAAATGATGTAATATTTACTCTTTAGCCATCTCAATCTTTTACTTAATATTGTTAGTACTATTAAAGTTGAAATAGATTTTTTTATGCCAGCAATGCCATAAGACTGCATGAGAGCCTCGATGTTCTTCATCTCAGTGGATCTGGACTTGATTGAAGTAGCTCCACTTTATTACATCACAGTTCACCCCTCACTAACTGTGTTAGCCCGAGTTATTTGCATGTTGTGAATTAAAGCAACACCTCAAAATATAAACATTCTCAACATTTACTCACCTTTTAGTGGTTTACAAATTCACTGAAAACAAGTACACTGAAAACAGTGAAACAAGTAGTGTAACATATGGTGAAACAAATACTGTAAATGGAAGAATGCTGGGTTTCAAGTACAAAATATGAAATAGTTATCAAGGATGGAGGTACTAAAGTGTGAGTAAAGGGTGTCTGGATGCCAGCAGTATTCCTTCGTCTGCTCATTCTGCATCTCCAGATTTGATTTGGTGTCAAAAGAAAAATAGATGAAGTAGATTCAAGTTTAGAAAACAGAGACACTTATGGGAGATTCAGACTCTACTTTTCCTTTGCATGATTTGCTCACGCATTTTCATCTCCTCTTGTTGTGATTTTTCTCTTGTTGAGTAGAATTGAGTCATTTGTAATGTTTTACTTTTTTATTCTTGATTGAGGGCATGTAAATGATGTAACGGCGCCTGCACGTCACAATGCAAGTTGCAAAAAGCTTTCGAAGTGGTAGCTGACCAATTAGTTTAGCAAGCGCAAACTAATATAAATTCTGCAATTGGGAAAGAGCTGCTGTGTGATTGGGAGCTCAAGATGACAATGCTTTAAATGTGGCCATCTCTTTAAAACATCTGGCCACCACAGATCAATTCTGGATTTACTTTTTTTAATTAAAGGGAGTTGATTCAAAACTTGAATACCAAAACCATCCCAAACCAAAGACAGGTCTGATTCAAGGCTGGGGCATCTTTCCCCATCGACCTTCTGATGTACCGAGTTAGAGTTATGCCTCCCAGTTTTGATGATAACTTTGAATCTTTGTAACTGTCTGGATGAGCACTTGTTTTTGAGCACCCAGTTCCACTATAAATAGATCCTTAGAACTTGAGCGAGGGTCTTCTCCATCGAATGAAGCGATGATCTAAATATGTGTAGACTAAAACTTTCCTCTATTTACATTCTAAATAACAGTCTCTGTTCAAATCTGTAAAGGCCGCTTCACATCTATCCGAACTGAGATTTGGGAGAATCCTCAGATGGCTTCTCTGCGGGGTGCTTTTCGCAAACTAGTGTTTAAAGTGGATGCAGTGATGCTGCTTGTTATTGGTTGGCGCTCATGTATAACGATGTGTGGTTCATGAAAGCATCTGACTCGTTCGTAATAACTCTTTTCACTGAGTGAATCTTTTCGTTTGATGCGAGCGGATTATACTTCTTATAATCAGAAGAGTTTATTCAGATTAGAGTATTTTGCCCTCAGTGTCTTTCTCGTAAAGGTTTGGAATTATATAAGATTTTTTCCCCAACATGAGCGATATAACTTAATCGTTCAAATGAATTATTCAAATGAATTGTTCTTTTAAATGAATCCGAGTCAAAAGAATGAAGCACCAAGTTGAACGAAGCTCCCCGTCATTACTCAGGGACAGCAGCTGACTGTTTTATAATCTTTGTGAGCTTCATTGAACAACTCTTGATGGTCGGACACCAGCAATACAAGCTTCTGGGTGTTTGTTCTCCTCTCTCGCTGTCTCCTCCACGGCTGTTCATCTCGTAGTTCTTTGGTGCTACTTTCACGCATGAGATTGAAGCAGGAGTGTGTAACAAGCGCCATCCAGTGGCTCTTTCACGTCCCATTCACGTCATCAAAACAGCCAGCTTTCGTTGGTTGCTAAAAACCAATCCGCTATGTCAGAGCTGAACCCTTTTTTTTTTTTTTTCGCACCAATCACTCGGACAGATGTGTGATGTGCCATGGGCACCCGTGCTTTCCTATCAATGTATGTTCAAGTATGTAACTTCGCACGGTATATCCGAATAGATGTGAAGCAGCCTTTAGAGTTATTGTAGTGGTATTATACTCTGAACTTAAAGCTCAATTCAGCTCAAATTACACCGTTTGCATTTGCTAGTTTTATTTTACTCTGATTGCCAAGGGGGGTCTATTTTGCCCACTTTGGTTGGAGTTTTGAAAAAAGAAAAAGCCATTCCAAATCCAGCTGTTTACAGAAGACAGAATTTAAACAATTTTTTTTTATTTAGTACTACACTAAATGTAATTATGCCGTCATTCGTGACATCACGTCGCCATTAAACATCTTGTTAAATTAAAGTGAACAAATGCAATGCAGTGCAGTGCTTTTAAATCGTTTTTAAAAAAAACAGTAGATGCACTTACTGTTTATAAGTAGGCCAAATATAATTATCACTCATCAGAATCCAATTGTTTTATCTTTACATATTCTTATGGTTAGTCAAGTCACAGACTTAAACGTAAAATGGCTTGCCATACTATCGCTGTGTCTTTTACTTGTTTTGGCTCCACCCCCTTCTGGAACGAAACGAGCATAGCATAGAAACAAATGACGTTCACTCACGCCGCCAAAAGGACTATTTTAAAGAAGTAATTATTAAAGATTTGAATGTTTTTGAGCTGCAACTCGCCCTGGTCTGGAGAGCCGCAACCTTAAAATCAGTGTTTCATGACATTTAACTATATTTAACCTTATTTAAACATCATTATTTAATTCCTAGAAATATATAAAAAAATCTACTTTTTCAAACTTCTTTTCTCTGTAAATGAACAGGAACTTTATAGGAATGTTAGTTCCATTTTCTTTTGAACTTTATTGCATTTCCCACCTACCTTAATCAGATGTCATTTATTTAGAAAACAGTAGTGAGGGCCTAAGTTTCCGAGGATCCAGACTGACGCGTCGATGGACCAGCTGTCCCCAAAATGTCTCCGAAATGCAAATGGTGCAGGAGTGTCAGATATCCCTCGTGGCAGAATGCTCTGAACGCTGTTTCAGGATGAGCTTCGAGTGCAGTGAGAGTCTTTGGGAAATGACAAGCGCTTGTCACGTTTGATTCTTTTCCTGAAATAGATGGATCAGTATAAAGCCGAAATAGTTGTATTTCTATCCATTTGTACCAGAACGGTGAGAGGATGTCTTCCTTAAAAGAAAACATTTTGCATTAACGTATAAAACTGCTTATAGATAGAAGGATCTTTTTGTTGACGGTCCTTTTTCACTGATCATCGCTTTAAAGAAAGGCATTGCTGACGCCTGTGTTTACAGGTTATAACTTTTTTTTTGAGCTTTTTCGCAGATTTTTGGTGACTGTTTGAGGGTGGACTATCAGTATTCGCAATATTAACCATGTAATGTTGGCATGACTAACGCAGAAAACATTTAACATTACGTTTTGGTTTGCTGCTACAATTATCACACTCTTTTAAAATACACATTCACTAACAACAGTATTCATCCAAATTTTTATTTTAATGTTGATCACTAGCGTAGATAAATATGATGGCAAATAGTTTGCTAATTGTTAGTCATTGCATTAATGTGTTACGCCTTTTGTGTGGTATGCAGTATTTGGACCTGATGTTTGTTTTTTCTCAGTGGTTCTCAAACTGTTTTCACCAAGTATCACCTCAGAAATAATTGCCGCTCCAAGTACCACAATAATAAGCAACAACAAAATATATGAGTACAGTATAGCCACAGTGTACAGGCCTTTCTGTTCAGCTATAGTTAAGTGCGATTCAATATTAAATCTCTAGCATTGCTAAAATGAACAACTATATAAATATTAAACACTGTACATCCTGAACATTAAGAATATATGGGTCCCGAATGGGACACATCTCAGCCCTGGAATCCAGGCTATAGAGCGACCTGACCCAGATGTCTTTTTTATTAAATTTTTTTATTTGTAACTATAGACACAGGATAGTTTTGTTTACTATGCAAGTTTTTATTAAAACATCGCTTTCTATTGCTGTCTTTCTCTCTTTTTTTTCATATTATTTCTGCTCTGGAGAGATTTATTTTTCTGCTAGTAAGAGCAAGTAACGTTGAGGTAAAGGCGCTATAGCTAAAATAGCCGGTTTTTAAATAAAATATGAAAGTTGCTGCTGCATTCATAGTTTATTCACAATCTGATGTTAATACAATGATGTTGGCATTGTTTTATAATCATTTTTCATATTTTATGTTCACACTCTTTGAAATTGCCGTAGTTGAGAGTAAAATAGATTTTTTTAGTAAAAACAACTCGTAATACTGTGTTGCTACTGAAGTTAGGATTTCAGTCATGCTCCGTCTGCATCAGCTGTTAGCGAGCGAGCGAGCGCCTGGATCGGCTGAAACTAGAACCTGATTGATTACTCTTCGTTCACATCTTCGCTTTTTATATTCATCAGATATTATTTGTCCCTTTCTCCTTCTTACCAAAGAATCACAGATTTTTTTTATTTACAGCAAGTTTCATTAGTGACAGACTGAAGTGAGCGTGCAGGATTGTAAGGTGCACAAGTGTATCTGCGTCTCTGACACGGAAATACATTCTCAGAGAGAAACAGCGGCTTTTTACATCTGTTGTTTCATTCTTTTAATTCACATGTGTTTATAATGCGCTCAGTCAACGTATTTTTAATGTCAGTCGCTATTTCAACACTCAGTGACACAGTGTTTTGAAGAGCCGTAAGTTTCACTCTTGCTGCTTTTTCTCCGCACATAATGCACACCATCTCTTGGCTAAATGTAAATGGAGCTTTTTAGAAGAGCGTGGGGCTTTACATCACAAAGGCTCGCGTGATATGAAGCTTCTTGTTTCATTTAATTTCTTCCACCTTTAGCTCTTGCAGTCGTTGCAGAGATACGATGGCTCTGCGCGCTGCACGTGGAAGCTTCTCAGCTAGTTCCACTTGCTTTGCACCTGTTATATAAAGTCAGCGCTTTACACCCCAGCGGCACGAGATTAACATGTTTTAATCCAATAATATATTTCTCCACACACAGACGCACACAGGTATTTCTATCTTAATGGGTAAATATACTATTATACTAAGTAACCTCTAGGGGGTGTCCAAGAACCAGTGGGACACGTACCACAGTTTGAGAACCACTGCTTTAAGTCACCCAAAGAAATCTAACTGTACCAAAAGTGCCTATGTGCTAATCTGATTGCTTTTTCTGATTAGCTATACATTTTGGTAATCTGGCCAAACCAAGTCTCCACAAGGGTTTTAAAATTTGCATGTCGCATCTTTTAAACCGTAATGTTTAGGAGTCCTAGAGCAAAATAACAATGAACAGCTCTGAAATGTGTGCTCAGCTGTGAGAGAAAGTACGTGTTCGATGCGCACTGCTTTGAACTCCCGGAGCTCTGGGAAAAAGAAAGTTTAGAGACAGAATCCCTGAAACAATTGTTGAAGAAAGTTAACTTTTAAAAATATTATAGGAGCCTGTCTTAGTTTAAAACTGTAACCAGTTACAATTTATTGGGGATATCAATAATCAATGCAGATTTTTTATAGTGTTTCTGTCTATGTCTAGATGGGTAAAATATCCAAAAACAAGAAGAAGAAGCTGAAGAGGAAAGCCAAGCGGCAGCAGCGTCTGCTGGACGAGAGGCTCCTGGACCTGCAGAGAATGGAGGAGCTGGAGGGGGTTTCATCATCAGATGCTCTCACAACTGCACGAACGCTGTGGAGGCTCAGTGAAGATGGAGAGGAGGAGGAGGAAGATGATGAACACGTGCAAAGTGAGTTCCTAGGCGTATTATTCAGGATTTAATCTTTCAGTTTAAGAGTTTGTTATTTGCTTAATTAATTGTAACCATGGACAAACATTTCCATTCTTAGATGATGAAACTGTAAAAGGACTAAAATAGCTAAGTTAATAAAATTAAAATTGTTATATTGATACTGGTACTGCACACTTAATATATGCCAAATACCAGAAATACATTTACAAATATATATATATATATATATCTATTATATATATATATATATATATATATCTCTCTCTCTCTCTCTCTCTCTCTCTCTCTCTCTCTCTATCTCCTCTTCTCTCATCCTCTCTATTTCCCCCTCCCCTCCTTCCCCCCCCTGGACAGGCCCTGTTGCCGCCGCTAGCTGCTTCGCCCCGTTCTTTTCAGTATTCTCCCCACGTTTCCGTTTTCTTCTGATTTTTCTGCTTTTCTTGTCACCTCAACAAAGCATTATCTTCTTTCTCTGGCACCGCAAGAAAGCTTCATCCGCTTGGCAGGAAAGTTTTATCTGCTCAGTTATATGTTCTCAGTTATGATTTTTCAGGTGAACTTTACCTCTAATCCGCGTTGCTTCTTTAGAGAGAGCGTCCCAAGATGCGTGTTAATAAATTAATAAATTAACCCCTTCATATCAACTGCAGGGTTCAGAGTCTGAGACAAAAGTAGCGACTTGTAGTCTAGAAAATAAGGCACTAGAAAACCCACAGAGGACTTGCATAGAGCCATAGTGTAAAAGTGTTCCTTATGATGAAACTTCGCACATTCAAGGAACTAAGTGAAGTATTCTCCAAATAATTTGGATCGATCAAGCAATGCCCTGAGAATGAAATAGAATTTAAACTGCTGTATTGAGTGTTTTTGTGCTTCAGCACTAAAGCTGTCTCTTGCGTGACTGGCTGTGATGTCTGTGTGTAATTGAAACCAGAGTCTGATGTGTGTGGATCATCAAGAAGATTAATTTGTGTGTGTTTTTTAAGTCGACTGTAATGACGCATCCATTATGAGTGTGTCCTGTTGGTCCTGGGTTAGGAACACATCGCTCCGGTCTCTTAAAGAAAGCACTTTTTTTTTTCTCGATTGACGAATGTGTTTTTATTCAAGTAAACGGTTGTTTCCAGCGTTAATGGAAATGTAATTATGTTATTGGCTTAATGAACCATTTCCTGATAGATTGAGACTGTTAAAGTGTCCAGATGAATGTTTGGAGGAGGACAGCTTTGATGCAGACGGTCTGTTTTTACTGATTTACTTTTTTGCTCTAGTTAAAACTTTAATGGATCCGGTTATTTCTGTTTGTTCTTTATTGGGAGCACGGGGGTCGTATAGTGTCTTTCTCTATTTTGTGGATCTAAAGTCCAGTCAAGATTTTATCTCACTAATTGTTGTGAACTTGTTTTGTTAACCTTTGCTTGTTAAATACTTTGAAGCTCTAGCTTCAGTCAAGATTAGGACGCAAATAAATGTTTAAAGGGCCATGAAACCAAGGCTCTTTCAAATAAAGCTGCATCAGAAATGGGTTTGCACTGCAGAGCTGAGAATGGATTAGTAATGAGCCAAAGATTATTGGGGCAGTAATGTTTGAGATGTGGAATTTAATGTTTTTTAAGGATCATTATGCAAATCTGCGTCTTAATGTAATCTGTAAACAACTAATCCAGTTTTTTATTACTTCGACAAAAGCACATCTACCCTAGCATAACACTTAAAAAAAACTCTTTAAAAATATGAAAAGGATGCCAATCCAATAGATGACAGTTAATTCTACCCCCAAACTGCCATCGACCAATCAGAAGGTTTGGAAGATGTTACTGTGTTTTTTGTTTTGTTTAGTTTTTTTGCTTGAATGTTTGGGGGAAGCAGCTCACACAAAGTTAACAACAATGTTGTTGGTTGCTGGGAAAAAAAGATGAAAACAATTTGAAAAACTATTTTAAAAAGGCAGCGAGTCAGCAAACAACTTTTATTTTTCCTCGTTTTTACCTGCTAGCATTTCCTGGATGGTCTGTGATCAAAGGGTTCAATTACAAACTTATTTCTGAATTAAATTACCAATCTTTATTCTGTGAACTTGTATGAAATGAACATATTTTAGGTGATGTGACTCTCTTGGGGCTTATGTCCCTCTGTGTGCGTTTCCCAGCGAATGGTAACCGATCTCTGTGGAAGCACAGTCCGGAGCTGGCCTCACCGTGGCTGGATGAAGGTTCTAATGGTTTTGGGCCGCTGCGATTCTCCAGTCCTGGTTCAGGTTTGTCTGGACTGTCCGGATCCTTCGTGTCCACTACCTCCGAGTCGGCTCTGTCCACGCTGTCTGGATACTCCACGGAGCGCTCCCTGCTCTCCAATAACTGTAAGCACCCTTCACTAAGCCACCAGCTAAAGCTTCTTAGTTCTGTTACGTGTGTTTTCTGTTGTTGTTGCTCTGGGGTGACCGAGGTTAAGTGCTCCAAAATGCAAAAAAAAAAGTATCAACAATGTTTAGAGTTGCCATGATGTGCATAAATGCTCAAAAACATAAAAGTGGTGTTCAGCGATGACATGTTTTGAGAAAAAGCTCATATACACTCAAAATCATAAAAGTTATTGTTAGGGATGCCAGAGGTTGTGAACACTCATAAATTCTCAAAACCATAAGTGATTGTGTTTCGTTGGTAAGTACGGTCTGTTTGCTCAGATTCCGTAGCATTGTGTAAAAGATTTAATAAGAAGAAAATGTTTATTCCTTTCGTTTTCCCGCTTCTGTGATTGTTTTTACATCCAAACATGTAGAACCACACAAACACAAAATCCATGAATGAATCAACTCAAGTAATCAATGGATTATTCTGCTATGAAATTGTGCAGCTTGTAGCCCCGAGCTGAATCTGACTCCCCTGCCCTGTGTGACGTCAATCACAAGTGACACACTGTTGCCCTCTAATGGTCGGTAGGTAGATATGATTAGAAACTAATTTTTTACTTTTGTGAACTTTTAAATCCGATTAAGAGACAGTCATCATAAAATATGTAATTACTTAACCTCAAACACGATTTGTTTTTATTAATTGTATGTCAGTAGATTTTGTGCTGCTGACAAAAATATGTACATTTACATTTATGCATTTGGCAGATGCTTTTGTCCAAAGCGACTTACATTAGAAGAGAGACAATATGAGATCTGTTACACCGTCAAAGTCTATCTCAGCTTCTCATAATAGAAATTGTATCAACTGATCAATAAACCAAAGCAGTGAGGAAGTAGAGGAAGAAGATAAAGACAGAAGAGGAAAAAAGTAGTTTGTTTTTTTTGTTTTTTTTTACATAAAAGTTCTTCCATTGCCAAATTAAGTCTAATTTTAATCCTATACCTCGTATTAAAAGCAGCCAGTCCTACAGTATTGCATTAAATAATAGAGACTACTTCAAAACAATTAACAAATCAAAATCAAAAATTGGTCAAACTAAGTGTAAACTTTGAATCATGTGTCACACTATTTCTTTTTTTCTCCAGTAATAATGCATAATGTACAATAATGTTGCGGTGGTAATGCATGTTATGTTTTGGTTTAAAACTCAAATAAACTCTTACTCCATTTTACACCAAGAAAAGTTCCAAAATGACTTGATAAATGTACATCCTGTGCTCTCACCGTCACCACTCAGAGGCAGCTCTCTTCAGTATAAACATCGGAGAAGAGCGTCTGAAGATCGTGTTTAATGAAGTGACAACAGAACACACTTTTACCAAACACACGTACTAGAACTAGTACTTGATCATGTTAGATTGATTCCAAAAATCATTTTTATTCAAAGACAAATCACATCTTTGTTGGCTCCTCAGCCTACTCTGCTGCCGACTTCATGGTGAACCCTCTGGAAGCGCAGAACGCCGATAAAATCAGCATCAAGATTGCAGACCTGGGCAATGCATGCTGGGTGGTGAGTGCTTCAGAAGAGAACTGAGGATGAGAGCGGTCTGTGTGCAGCGTGTGCTGATGTTAAATCCTCGTTCCAGCACAAGCACTTTACGGAGGACATCCAGACGAGGCAGTACCGCGCCGTGGAGGTGCTGATCGGAGCGGAGTACGGTCCTCCCGCTGACATGTGGAGCACAGCTTGTATGGTACGCACTCGATCTCAGTCCAGGAAACCGATCACAGAGAGTTTTTGCACAATGCTTCTGCACTTTAAATACAAATCTGTTTCCGGCGTAATAAAAGCCGTTCCTGTGCTTGCAGGCGTTCGAGTTGGCGACCGGAGATTATCTGTTCGAGCCTCACTCCGGAGAGGACTACACACGAGATGAGGGTCAGCGCTTTACTCCTTTAGTTCTTTTACGCAAGCATCGTATCACCATTGTTGAAAACCGTAACTGTTTTAAGTGTATGGTTATGTTGTTTTGTACACTCAAGTGAAATGCAGCCGAGGAAGAGATATTGATTGATTGATTAATTGATCATTGGTTTGCAGATCACATTGGAAGAGATATTGGTTGATTAATTGATCGTTGGTTTGCTGCTCACATAGGAAGAGATATTGGTAGATTGATTGTTGGTTTGCAGATCACATAGGAAGAGATATTGGTAGATTGATTGATCGTTGGTTTGCATATCACATAGGAAGAGATATTGGTAGATTGATTGATCGTTGGTTTGCTGCTCACATAGGAAGAGATATTGATTGATTGATTGATTGATTAATCATTGGTTTGCAGCTCACATAGAAAGAGATATTGGTTGATTGATTGATTAATCGTTGGTTTGCAGATCACATAGGAAGAGATATTGGTTGATTGATTGATTGTTGGTTTGCAGATCACATAGGAAGAGATATTGGTAGATTGATTGATCATTGGTTTGCTGCTCACATAGGAAGAGATATTGATTGATTGATTGATTAATCGTTGGTTTGCAGCTCACATAGAAAGACATATTGGTTGATTGATTGATCGTTGGTTTGCAGCTCACATAGGAAGAGATATTGGTTGATTGATTGATCGTTGGTTTGCAGATCACATAGGAAGAGATATTGGTAGATTGATTGATTGTTGGTTTGCAGATCACATAGGAAGAGATATTGGTTGATTGATTGGTTGATTGATGGATCGTTGGTTTGCAGATCACATAGGAAGAGATATTGATTGATTAATCGTTGGTTTGCAGCTCACATAGGAAGAAATATTGGTTGATTGATTGATCGTTGGTTTGCAGATCCCATAGGAAGAGATATTGGTAGATTGATTGATTGTTGGTTTGCAGATCACATAGGAAGAGATATTGGTAGATTGATTGATTGTTGGTTTGCAGATCACATAGGAAGAGATATTGGTAGATTGATTGATCGTTGGTTTGCATATCACATAGGAAGAGATATTGGTAGATTGATTGATCGTTGGTTTGCTGCTCACATAGGAAGAGATATTGATTGATTGATTGATTAATCGTTGGTTTGCAGCTCACATAGAAAGAGATATTGGTTGATTGATTGATTAATCGTTGGTTTGCAGCTCACATAGGAAGAGATATTGGTTGATTGATTGATTAATCGTTGGTTTGCAGCTCACATAGGAAGAGATATTGGTTGATTGATTGATCGTTGGTTTGCAGCTCACATAGGAAGAGATATTGGTTGATTGATTGATCGTTGGTTTGCAGATCACATAGGAAGAGATATTGGTAGATTGATTGATTGTTGGTTTGCAGATCACATAGGAAGAGATATTGGTTGATTGATTGGTTGATTGATGGATCGTTGGTTTGCAGATCACATAGGAAGAGATATTGATTGATTAATCGTTGGTTTGCAGCTCACATAGGAAGAAATATTGGTTGATTGATTGATCGTTGGTTTGCAGATCCCATAGGAAGAGATATTGGTAGATTGATTGATCGTTGGTTTGCAGCTCACATAGGAAGAGATATTGGTAGATTGATTGATCGTTGGTTTGCAGATCACATAGGAAGAGATATTGGTAGATTGATTGATCGTTGGTTTGCAGATCACATAGGAAGAGATATTGGTTGATTGATGGATCGTTGGTTTGCAGATCACATAGGAAGAGATATTGGTTGATTGATTGATTAATCGTTGGTTTGCAGCTCACATAGGAAGAAAAATTGGTTGGTTGATTGATTGATCGTTGGTTTGCAGATCACATAGGAAGAGATATTGGTAGATTGATTGATTGTTGGTTTGCAGATCACATAGGAAGAGATATTGGTAGATTGATTGATTGTTGGTTTGCAGATCACATAGGAAGAGATATTGGTTGATTGATGGATCGTTGGTTTGCAGATCACATAGGAAGAGATATTGGTTGATTGATTGATTAATCGTTGGTTTGCAGATCACATAGGAAGAGATATTGGTAGATTGATTGATTGTTGGTTTGCAGATCACATAGGAAGAGATATTGGTTGATTGATTGATTGTTGGTTTGCAGATCACATAGGAAGAGATATTGGTTGATTGATTGATTAATCGTTGGTTTGCAGATCACATAGAAAGAGATATTGGTTGATTGATTGATTAATCGTTGGTTTGCAGATCACATAGGAAGAGATATTGGTAGATTGATTGTTGGTTTGCAGATCACATAGGAAGAGATATTGGTTGATTGATTGATCGTTGGTTTGCAGATCACATAGGAAGAGATATTGGTAGATTGATTGATTGTTGGTTTGCAGATCACATAGGAAGAGATATTGGTTGATTGATTGATTAATCGTTGGTTTGCAGATCACATAGGAAGAGATATTGGTAGATTGATTGTTGGTTTGCAGATCACATAGGAAGAGATATTGGTAGATTGATTGATCGTTGGTTTGCAGATCACATAGGAAGAGATATTGGTAGATTGATTGATTGTTGGTTTGCAGCTCACATAGGAAGAAATATTGGTTGATTGATTGATCGTTGGTTTGCAGATCACATAGGAAGAGATATTGGTAGATTGATTGATTGTTGGTTTGCAGATCACATAGGAAGAGATATTGGTAGATTGATTGTTGGTTTGCAGATCACATAGGAAGAGATATTGGTAGATTGATTGATCGTTGGTTTGCAGATCACATAGGAAGAGATATTGGTAGATTGATTGATTGTTGGTTTGCAGCTCACATAGGAAGAAATATTGGTTGATTGATTGATCGTTGGTTTGCAGATCACATAGGAAGAGATATTGGTAGATTGATTGATTGTTGGTTTGCAGATCACATAGGAAGAGATATTGGTAGATTGATTGATTGTTGGTTTGCAGATCACATAGGAAGAAATATTGGTTGATTGATTGATCGTTGGTTTGCAGATCACATAGGAAGAGATATTGGTAGATTGATTGATTGTTGGTTTGCAGATCACATAGGAAGAGATATTGGTAGATTGATTGATTGTTTGGTTTGCAGATCACATAGGAAGAGATATTGGTTGATTGATTGATCGTTGGTTTGCAGATCACATAGGAAGAGATATTGGTAGATTGATTGATTGTTGGTTTGCAGATCACATAGGAAGAAATATTGGTTGATTGATTGATCGTTGGTTTGCAGATCACATAGGAAGAGATATTGGTAGATTGATTGATTGTTGGTTTGCAGATCACATAGGAAGAGATATTGGTTGATTGATTGGTTGATTGATGGATCGTTGGTTTGCAGATCACATAGGAAGAGATATTGGTTGATTGATTGGTTGATTGATGGATCGTTGGTTTGCAGATCACATAGGAAGAGATATTGGTTGATTGATTGGTTGATTGATGGATCGTTGGTTTGCAGATCACATAGGAAGAGATATTGGTTGATTGATTGGTAGATTGATTGATTGTTGGTTTGCAGATCACATAGGAAGAAATATTGGTTGATTGATTGATCGTTGGTTTGCAGATCACATAGGAAGAGATATTGGTAGATTGATTGATTGTTGGTTTGCAGATCACATAGGAAGAGATATTGGTAGATTGATTGATTGTTGGTTTGCAGATCACATAGGAAGAGATATTGGTTGATTGATTGATCGTTGGTTTGCAGATCACATAGGAAGAGATATTGGTAGATTGATTGATTGTTGGTTTGCAGATCACATAGGAAGAAATATTGGTTGATTGATTGATCGTTGGTTTGCAGATCACATAGGAAGAGATATTGGTAGATTGATTGATTGTTGGTTTGCAGATCACATAGGAAGAGATATTGGTTGATTGATTGGTTGATTGATGGATCGTTGGTTTGCAGATCACATAGGAAGAGATATTGGTTGATTGATTGGTTTGATTGATGGATCGTTGGTTTGCAGATCACATAGGAAGAGATATTGGTTGATTGATTGGTTGATTGATGGATCGTTGGTTTGCAGGTCACATAGGAAGAGATATTGGTTGATTGATTGATTCATGGATCATTGGTTTGCAGATCACATCGCTCACATCATCGAGCTGCTGGGCCCTGTTCCTCCTCACTTTGCTCTCTCCGGCCGATACTCTCGAGAATACTTCAACAGAAGAGGTACGTACTCTTTTCAATTGCAGGTTTGAGATGGGTTTAGTTCGGTGTGATGTCTTTGATTTTTGTAAACGCGTTGGATGAAATAAAACAAGACTGTGAAGGAACTAAGCTCTGAATTTAGATCCTGATCGTCTGTTCATCTTGCACCGTTTCAGGAACCAATAAACAAATTAGCATTTTATACATGAATTGTAATCCATCTACCATGTTTGCATCATTCGTTTCGTTACGACTTAACACTATTTTGTATAAGCGTATTTTAAAGGGGCATTAAAATAGTTTAACAAATCCACAAAATGGTTTTGCAATGCGAAACACAGTGTTTAATTTCATAATGATGAATATTATTTCCACGGTCTTAACATCTGCACCCTACGGCTCTCAACCAAAGTAGGTCTGCTTTCAGCTTGATCTCTGCTCAAGAACCTGAGATTCACTCGTTCCATCTAGAAGCTGTTTCGGTAGTTCATCGAGGCACACAGTGATCTTCAGCATTTGTTGTTTATTGAGACATCGACGTTTAAACTGCAGGCCTGAGCTAGCCTCAATACAATGGTCCAAAAATCAAGATGTTTGAGAGAGAGGAATTTTGACACAAAACGTCATATTAACTCCTCGTCTTTTAAAAAACACATTTATTTGGCGTTAAAAAACCGGTTAAATATGGAAACATGCCTGTAATATTCTCCTCATGCTCTGTCTTTGTACTACATTTCAAGAAATTAGGAGAAAATGACACTTTGACCCTTAAACAATATAATCCTTTTGCTTTTTCCACATTTTAGGGGGTAAACATTTTTCCCTCAATATTTGACACTACAATAACTTTGCCCATTAAAATAGATTTAATCAGGAATGTAGCTCTCTGCTGGATATGTGTATAATTTGGGATAGACGCTTGTTCCAGATGTTCAGTCTAGAAGCTGAACTCTCCTCTTACAGTGGATATAGGTTTTATTTCTTTGTGATCGATCAGCATTTACACTACAAGCTTGAGCTAGGTCTCCTGTCCTTTCAATGGATGAAAATTCAAGTTTGAGAATCTGTAAAATTGACAAAAGGTATACAGAGTTACCTTACAAAATCTGTATATAAACAAAGAACATGATGGAGCTGTGGGTAGTTAATAGATTCTATGTGCTTATGAGATTTTATGGGTAATTCTAGATTTTCCAAGTGGCATACTGTTTGAATCACTCTTATCTAATTTGTTTACTAATTTTAAATTCTTTTAAAACTATTATTATTATTATTATAGACGCAGGTCTCAGCTTGATATCTGGTAATGCAACCTGAGATACATTTACAAGCTGCTCTGTTGAACTGGTCAATGTAAATATTTCCATTTCACTACCAAAGACTTAAGATTTTAACCGTCAGTGATTATACCCTTAAGACTTTTTGCTCTTGTGAAAAGGAAGTAATAATTACATAATTTCTTTGAGAAATGGTTAATGTGATCAGTTTTATTAAAAAGAGCTTTCTCACCACGTTCGCTCCTCTGCAGGAGAGCTGAGGCACATCTCAAACCTGAAGCCGTGGGGCTTGTTCGAGGTTCTTCTGGAGAAGTACGAGTGGCCTCTGGATCAGGCGGCTCAGTTCAGCGACTTCCTGCTAACCATGTTGAACTTCCTTCCTGAAAAGCGAGCCACGGCGGCAGAGTGTCTGCAGCACCCCTGGATCAGCTCCTAACACAGCCACTGACGCACGGGATCCTGAGCACAGACTTAGCTAGAACCTCAAAACTCTGCTGATTTTTTTTATTAAAGTCTATTTAAGAAGAAAAGAAGAACATAAATATCTGTAGTCTGTCATGTTTCATTGTATATTGTACATTCAAATAGTGCCTTGACCTGTGAGCTGAAAAATATGGAAAGAAGATAAGCACCCCTCACGTTTTTATATTTGTGGGAGAAGCAGTGTGAGGAATGCTTGTTTGTGACCGTACAGAACACTGAATGAATACTTGACTGAAAACAATTAAGACTCCAGATCTTAAACCAATAAAGATTCACTTCCAAACACATCCTATTATTGTTAGTGTGTTTAGATTGCTTCTGATGTGATCACCGAGCCTGATTACTACATAGCTCTCACAAATCTTATGCTTTGTTCAAACTGAAAAGCAAGCATCGGTCTGCCAGCTCGGAAATGACCACCGAACCATCTCAGCAGGTGGAGCATAGAAGAAGGCCTTCTGTCTCTGTTCTCTCCTGTACAGCTGTGTTGCGTGTTGCCTGGTGTTGTCCTGGAGCACCTCCCAAAACCATGTTTGATTGGTCAGAAACACAAGATGCAAAGTTCTGAACCCAGCTTCCAAAAGCTGTATTAGATTTTTACTAGATTTTTTTTTATTTATACATAATATTTCCATTTATAGAATAGTTTTAGATAATGACCACTAGATGTCCCTGTGCTGCCAGGTTTTGGATTGCTTCAAACCAACGCAGCTCATTTGATTCATCCGATTCGACTCCTCACTCACTCACCGCTAGTTCAGCGGCTTAAGCTATCAGAGCACCATAAAATTGCCAGAATGAGTAAAAAAATTTTGAAACTCATATATTCCTCCTCCTCTGTTTGATTTTTGTGTTTTTAAAAGGCTTGTTTGCTGCCGTAGGAGCAGGAGTCCAAACCCTCCAACTCAAGTTTCCCCGGAAAGTTAGTTTAGCCTCTTGTAAAGCTAGCTGATGGTTGAACGTTGTTTCTGCAGATTTTTCAATTTCTGAACTCTTTGCAATGCTTTAACAATAAATACATGAGCAGTATTTATTAATAAATAATATATTTACGTGTATATATTACAAGCAGTTATATGGATATATTTCTCCTCTGAATACTATTTAGTTGAATATATTGCAAGACATGGAAATAAATATTTCTTTAATGAATACATTTTTAGTTTAGTTTTTTTTAATAAAAGTTTTTCCACTCTCATGTTGTGTCTATTTACGTTCAACATCAGTTTTCTGCTGCGTGGAGAATGGACTGGTTTTATAGCTCAGATCTGGCCCCTGATTCGCCGCCGCAAGAAAGCTCCGCATCTCAACAAAGCGAAATCTGCACCGCTGCTGCGCTTCTATCACGTATGCACACATTTACTTTTCTGCTATTCAGTGTACACAATGCTGTAAGATTACGCCTCTCTAAGAATAGTCCTGAAATAATCTGCATTGACCACCTGCACATACGAAGGGTTAGATTTAAACCTAGACAAAAATATGATTAACCATTATCTTTATTGTTTTCTTTACTTGAAAGTGTTTTAAGTGTACTGAAACCTTTAAGATAATTTGACAGAAATGGCTTTTTCATAATATTACAGATGGATTTCCCCCGGTTATTAGCATGGTGTCTGTTTTATACTACTCGATCATTCATAAAACAATTATTTTATTATTTATTTACCTGCTCATATTATCAAATTTGTTCAAAAGGAACAAACAGTTATATCGTTACATTGATCAAACTGATCCCAAATGCTTGCATTCTAAACACAGTTACGGACTGAAAAAACTATTTCTAATCAAACGAAGACAATGATGAAGAGTAAACTATAAGAATAAGTAAGAATAAGCCCCCGCGTGATAATCCCTGCTTTAGCTCAGCGAAGCAGCAAGCATTCTCGTCGTGCTGTTCACCATTACACTTGTGGCTTTGCAAACAAAACTTGCAACCAAGATGGAACCACCTCCAACACAAGAAACTCAAAACACCCGGTTACGCAGAGAAGCTGCTCTAGTTACAGGTGGATGCACTGCAAACTGAGAATAAACATCCACCTCTAAATAAGCAGGTGTGTGTGTGTTTGTGTGTGTGTGTGTGTGTGTGTGTGGACAGGGCCTGAAAACAGGTCTACGGAACCCTCCGGTTCTAACGATGGAAGATCGTCGTCCACTCTCCTGCTCTCTACGCTGACCTCACCCAAATATGCAAAGCAGCAAATCGAAGTACAAAACCAAAATGTGACACCCACTTGTAATGCGTCAGATCATTTCTGAAGCTAACAAAATATTGGATCCGTTTTTATGTGCATTTCTAAGCTACAGGTTGAATAAAGAATTCACAGATTCTTCAAACGCTGGAGGTTGAGCGATGTGTCGCACCTGTAACAGTCCAGAACCGGAGACACGGATGAAAGTAAACATCCGGTCGGGTCCGTCACTTTTTCTTTCGTACGACCGTCCATCCATCCTCCTCCTCCTCCTCCTCCTCCTCTCGATGCTGCGGCTCGCTGACGGAAGGCTCCTGTGATGCTCCTTCACACTCCATGGCCTGAGGAGCAGCAGACCAGAAGCAAGAGAAATGGTGAAGGGCTGGTTTAGAATTCAAATATGCAATAACAACATAATATAAATATATATTGATTATAACAGCAGAAACCAACCAGAGAAATAAAAATATGCTTGCTATTTGATTAATAAGCACACAAACACATTATCCAAGTGAGTCACAAAAGTTATAAATATACAAAAGTTATAAATATAATAATAAAGTCCTAAAAAGTAGTTTCTATGAATTAATTTATTTTACTACTACTTTTATAATCATGTTTATTTATCTGATTTGAGGAATAATTAGCCACATACCAAGAATTAAAATTGGTATTTAACTTTTGAACACACTGAAACTAATAAAACTATCTCTAAATGAAAGAAATAAATGAATTCAGGGATTTGCCACAAGAGGTCCCTCTTTCAAAGAGAAACCCTAATTATTAATCATTACTGCACAGACCTCACATCAGACTTCTGATAAGAACAAGATGAAACGTTTCCCTTCGTTTTAACCAAATAACATACTTCCTCTGCATCTAAACCTTTTCAATGATCTAAAAACAAATCTGCATCAAATCATTCTATTCTAGTACGAACCTATAATGGATTAGGAACTTAATGTTGCACATTAACAACGTGTCGGCAGACCGTGAAAGTCAAACATTCTGCATGAAGGAGTTTATATCGAGAGTACCTCGTGCTCTTCGCTGCCACCACCGTCGTCTTCCTCGTTCTGATCATGTGACGTAACCGCGGCGGCCTTTGCTCGTCCAGCGCTGCTGCTCTTTTCTCTCAGCTCACTGATGTGACCTGCGACCTCCATCAGCCGGCCCTGCTCGCACTGCTGGAAGAGCGAGCACACCTGCTGCGCCACCTGAACACCGAACCGTCCTCCATCAACCCAACACGAGCGATCCTCGTTAACATTGACTACGTTATCGGCTACTACTCTTCAGAAGTGCAAGATAATTATCTCGGTTATTCTTTATGCTTGCCATCTGTATTTTTAGAGTAGCTATCAATGATCAATATTGTTTCAATATTATGGGGTAAAAGGATGGTGCAGTGGTGAAGTTGGTCATTCTGTAACTGGAAGATTGGCGGTTCGATCCCGCTACGGCTATTCTGCCATTGTGGCCCTGGGCAAGCCACTTCACCCACATTGCCCAGTATGGATGAGAGTGACTGGTGGGGTGCGTTTGGTGGATGAGAGTGACTGGTGGAGTGCGTTTGGTGGATGAGAGTGACTGGTGGAGTGCGTTTGGTGGATGTGTGTGACTGGTGGGGTGCGTTTGGTGGATGTGTGTGACTGATGGGGTGCGTTTGGTGGATGTGTGTGACTGGTGGGGTGCGTTTGGTGGATGTGTGTGACTGGTGGGGTGCGTTTGGTGGATGTGTGTGACTGGTGGGGTGCGTTTGGTGATGTGTGTGACTGGTGGGGTGCGTTTGGTGGATGTGTGTGACTGGTGGGGTGCGTTTGGTGGATGTGTGTGACTGATGGGGTGCGTTTGGTGGATGTGTGTGACTGGTGGGGTGCGTTTGGTGGATGTGTGTGACTGGTGGGGTGCGTTTGGTGGATGTGTGTGACTGGTGGGGTGCGTTTGGTGGATGTGTGTGACTGGTGGAGTGCGTTTGGTGGATGTGTGTGACTGATGGGGTGCGTTTGGTGGATGTGTGTGACTGGTGGAGTGCGTTTGGTGGATGAGTGTGACTGGTGGGGTGCGTTTGGTGGATGTGTGTGACTGGTGGGGTGCGTTTGGTGGATGTGTGTGACTGGTGGAGTGCGTTTGGTGGATGTGTGTGACTGGTGGGGTGCGTTTGGTGGATGTGTGTGACTGGTGGAGTGCGTTTGGTGGATGAGAGTGACTGGTGGGGTGCGTTTGGTGGATGAGAGTGACTGGTGGGGTGCGTTTGGTGGATGTGTGTGACTGGTGGGGTGCGTTTGGTGGATGTGTGTGACTGGTGGGGTGCGTTTGGTGGATGTGTGTGACTGGTGGGGTGCGTTTGGTGGATGTGTGTGACTGGTGGGGTGCGTTTGGTGGATGTGTGTGACTGGTGGGGTGCGTTTGGTGGATGTGTGTGACTGGTGGAGTGCGTTTGGTGGATGAGTGTGACTGGTGGAGGGTGTTTGGTGGATGTGTGTGACTGGTGGATGTGTGTGACTGGTGGATGTGTGTGACTGGTGGATGTGTGTGACTGGTGGAGGATGTGTGTGACTGGTGGAGGGTGTTTGGTGGATGTGTGTGACTGGTGGAGGGTGTTTGGTGGATGTGTGTGACTGGTGGAGGGTGTTTGGTGAATGTGTGTGACTGGTGGAGGGTGTTTGGTGAATGTGTGTGACTGGTGGAGGGTGTTTGGTGAATGTGTGTGACTGGTGGAGGGTGTTTGGTGAATGTGTGTGACTGGTGGAGGGTGTTTGGTGAATGTGTGTGACTGGTGGAGGGTGTTTGGTGAATGTGTGTGACTGGTGG
Source organism: Danionella dracula (assembly GCA_900490495.1). Classification (NCBI taxonomy): domain Eukaryota; kingdom Metazoa; phylum Chordata; class Actinopteri; order Cypriniformes; family Danionidae; genus Danionella; species Danionella dracula. The sequence continues at coordinate 1,462,318 of UELW01000445.1, forward strand.
ATGTGTGTGACTGGTGGAGGGTGTTTGGTGGATGTGTGTGACTGGTGGAGGGGTGTTTGGTGGATGTGTGTGACTGGTGGAGGGTGTTTGGTGGATGTGTGTGACTGGTGGAGGGTGTTTGGTGAATGTGTGTGACTGGTGGAGGATGTGTGTGACTGGTGGATGTGTGTGACTGGTGGAGGGTGTTTGGTGGATGTGTGTGACTGGTGGAGGGTGTTTGGTGGATGTGTGTGACTGGTGGAGGGTGTTTGGTGGATGTGTGTGACTGGTGGAGGGTGTTTGGTGGATGTGTGTGACTGGTGGATGTGTGTGACTGGTGGATGTGTGTGACTGGTGGAGGGTGTTTGGTGGATGTGTGTGACTGGTGGAGGGTGTTTGGTGGATGTGTGTGACTGGTGGATGTGTGTGACTGGTGGATGTGTGTGACTGGTGGATGTGTGTGACTGGTGGAGGATGTGTGTGACTGGTGGAGGGTGTTTGGTGGATGTGTGTGACTGGTGGAGGGTGTTTGGTGGATGTGTGTGACTGGTGGAGGGTGTTTGGTGAATGTGTGTGACTGGTGGAGGGTGTTTGGTGAATGTGTGTGACTGGTGGAGGGTGTTTGGTGAATGTGTGTGACTGGTGGAGGGTGTTTGGTGAATGTGTGTGACTGGTGGAGGGTGTTTGGTGGATGTGTGTGACTGGTGGAGGGTGTTTGGTGGATGTGTGTGTGACTGGTGGAGGGTGTTTGGTGGATGTGTGTGACTGGTGGAGTGTGTTTGGTGGATGTGTGTGACTGGTGGAGTGTGTTTGGTGGATGTGTGTGACTGGTGGAGTGTGTTTGGTGGATGTGTGTGACTGGTGGAGGGTGTTTGGTGGTGGGCAGGAGGTCGTAGGCACAGAATGGCAGCCACGTTCTGTCAGACTGCTCTAAGGTAGCTTATCACCAGCAGAGAGTGAATGTGGAGTGAGTGAATAATACTCTGATAATTGTAAAGTGTCTTTGAGTGTCTAGAAAAGCGCTATGTAAATTGAAGGCATTATTACTATTATTATTAATTAACTCAGTAACTTAGGCAAAGGAATTATGTTAAGGAAAGATTTTTTTTAAACACACCAGGATACACGCTCAATAATTCTATAGAACTGATAGAAATATACTGTCCAAAACACAAAAGAGGGGAAGCAGACCTGAGGCAGGCTGCCGTCGTCCACCACGGTGTCAAACTCGTTGTTCAGGAGCTCAGAGAGGAAGTCCTCCACCTCGACCTGCTGCAGATCCTCTACACGGACGGAGACAGAGTCAACATTTCTGTCAACTTAAATAAAGTTCAAGATAAGAGCCCGAACAGCTTGTTAGAAGAGTCATTTTCAATCATGTAGTCATCATGTTAAAAGATCATCCACTTATCTCCATTTATGAAGTTAATAGATATTTGCATGAAGGAGACTTCTATTTTTAACTCAGAGAGAATCTTCCACTTTACAGTTACCACATCTTGTTTTAAAATCTTATATTTTAATTGTTTTATGCTTGTTGTAGTTGGATTTTACATGCTACCATGTTTTAATTTTGATTTACTGTGAAGCTCTATGGTCAGATCTCCTGCGTTAAAGTGCTAGATAGATAAAGCTGACTTAAGCGTCTAAACCAGGGGTGTCCAAACCTGTTCCTGGAGAGCCGGAGCGCTGCACGTTTTTGGTTCAGCCATCATGAAACACACCTGTAGCACTAATTATGTTCCTCTGATTGTCTGATTGGCTGAAGTAGAGTAGAATGCATACTACAGCAGGGTTGCAAGCGAAATGTGCAGGACAGTGGCCCCCTTTGGACACCCCTGCTCTAGACTTTTCCTTCGGTTGAGTAAAATCAAAGTGTCTCTTCTAGAAGTGATGACCACATTCGATTTGTACATGAATCTGTCCGCAAATACAAGTATTATCTTCCCTGCTTTGGGAAGAAGTATAACTTTAGGGAAATGTTGCAGAGTCTCTCCTCACGCAGAAGTGTTTGGAGCCTGTCTGATGGAGCTGCAAGGTATTTTGTTACGACGGACCAGACTCCTCCTCACCTAAGAACCCGTTTCCTTCCTGGTGCTTTGGAGACTCAGAGCAGTGGATGGTGCGTTCCATGTTTTACACATACTCAAGGCTTTAAATAATAGCCTGAACGTTTGTTTTGCAGTCCTCATCCAGTTATTTCTATACTGTGCATTGTGCTACTCCCCCGTACAACACCCCGAGACCTAAGATTTCATGTGAACACTGGCTCAAACGTACTGCATACCTGCAACTAATGCTTCAACGAGAAAAGGACCCACCATTGTCGAGGAAGAACTGCCGCAGAGCGTCCACCATCCACACAGCCTTCTGCTGACTAAACGCTCCTCCGAAACCATTGTCCACGGCGATCTGCACAAATCAGATGAACACTCTCATCCTCATATCTTCGAGGTCTGCAGTTCAACTCTGCTGAAAATATGTCAGAGCTCCAGACAATCTGGTGTAAGCTGTTATTTGGGGACACAGCTGAACACTTTCATAGATATAGAGCGACCAGACTCTCAGAAACATTCCCTCATTAGAGGCATGGCATGTAATAATAATCAAACCACTCTTTATGAAATCCTGCCATTGGGTAAAACGTAGTTTTATCATTTGCTTACAGAAAACAATGAACCACAATCTTAATCACTTTCCCCTATTAAAGATCATATTAAGCGCAAAACAATTCTGCACCCAGCAATCTATGTGTCCAGAGCCCAACCGCTGCTCGACTGCTGCTGTCGTGCTTTTCCTGTCATCTATAGAACCTCTGAATGGCTCTTCTCAGTTTTTCTACTCAAGGATTTAAATAAAGACCTACAGGTGTATTGGGTATTTTTAAAGGAGATAAAACGTAAGCAAGGGGCGTCACGGTGGCGCAGTGGGTAGCACGGTCGTCTCACAGCAAGAAGGTCGCTGGTTCGAGCCTCGGCTGGGTCGGTTGGTATCTCTGTGTGGACTTCTCATGTTCTCCTCGTGATCACGTGAGTTTACTCCGGGTGCTCCGGTTTCCTCCACAAGAACAAAGACATGCGGAATAAGAGAATTGGGTGAACAAAATTGTTCATAGTGTTTGAGTGAGAATGCGTGTGTGTGAATGTTTCCCAGCGATGGGTTGCAGCTGGAAGGGCATCCGCCACGTAAAACATATGCCAGAGAGTTTATGGTTTATTCTGCTGTGGCGACCCCGAAAAGGAAAAAGCCGACAAGATAATGGGTGGATAAAATGTAAGCAGCACATGCCTCAAAAAGTGAGGCAATCTAAAAATGACCTCACAGGTGAGCTGTTAAGCTAGAACCAACTCAATCACATGCTCGGATTCCAGAGTGTTTTTAATGCATTAGTAAAGCTCAAATGCTGAAATCATATGGAAATATTGCTGAATCAGGTAGATTAAGAAATACGTTTTTGATATACAAATAAATGAGAAGAGAAACATACAAATAAACCCGACACTGCGATCATCAACATGCGTATTAATTTACCTGACAATAAAATACCCATATAATCAGGTCAATTGAAATGACTACATTTAATAATTTTTTGAGGGGGAGGGTTGAGTAGACATGTTATTGGACCGACAGCGAAAAAGAACAGTTTCCAGGATAAACTATATCAACTAGAGAGACAAAATAAATGTTTACTTTTTCATAAAACTGGCCTTCGACCATTGCAGCCTGAATTTCCACACGTAAAATATTATTCAAGTTTAAACTTCGCCAACACACTACTTCGTATTTAAACAGCAAGTTAAAGAGAGAACTGTAATGCATGTACTAACTTGAAGTACTGGCCAACTTTCCAAAACAGCTCCAACTGCTTCTCCAAACAATTCACGCGTGGATGAGGAGAGCGGCGCCATCTTGAAACTCGACAGACAAGAGAAGTCGAGCAACGAGAGGAAGACGCCTTCCGCAGGCCACATAGTTGAACACAGAACCCATATTTAGCAAACGACGCTAATGCTATTTTTGTAAATGTTAAACAAATGGTGATTCTATATCAATACACACCAAATAAAGTCTTAACTTATAACAAACAGCATTAACAACAGTAAATGATTCGGTGTTTTAAATAGAGTAACGAAACAGGATTTAAAAATTAACGTACTTCAGTAGACAAAATAATAGACTAGGGTTTTGTTGTTGTCCAAACATTCATCAACAACTTAAAAACGCATCCATTGAAAACTATATTGTCCACAAAATAAAACGTGACAACATTTAGTCCTATATGAGCTGACGTTAGGTAACATTTTAACATTATCGGTGTCAGTGTTTTATCATTGTACTTTTAAAAATCTACTTTATTCACTGTAATAATTACATAAATTGAATTTTCATTCAAAATAATGACAAAGCACGCAGTGACTCAGAAATGTATAGAGCTTTATTGAATTGTTTACATTATCTTTCATACCATCAATAATTTAGCATTTTTTAAGGGAATACTGGCATATCATGACATTTGGTTTTGTCATGAAAGTAATTCTTGTTTGTTTAGAAACACAAAGAAGTTCTCTGAAATCCTAATGTGTGAAAGGATTGAAAATGACAATGGTAACATTTAGTCAGGATAAATGCATATAAATGATAATGGATTGGAGAAAATGGCCAAATATTTCTTGAAGCCTTCAAACCAGCTCTGACAAAATGATCTGAAATGAAAGTAAACGTTCAGCTATGGACACCAGCAAAGAAAGGATCTTGTAAAAATGTGCTTCAAATGCTCAAATACGTGACTTTCAAATGTAATAACTTAAATTTCTACCACTAAGTGATAGCAATGAGTTATATTACTTGTTGAATGTCTGCTATATGCTTGAAAAGATATGGCAGTGCACCAAAATCATGTTTTGGCTTCTGGATTTTTGTCATTCAGAGCCTAAACTCACAGAAAACCGAGTTTACAACCAGTTTATTGTTTAACCAGGGCTTTTCCTAGTTTTATTCTGAGCCTTTTTTGATAATCATTTACACAAGTGATAGTTTCTTTAAAAAAAATCTACAAATGTAGACAGAGAAAATCAATTAATTTGGGTTCAAATTCAAAATGATAATTGAAAACTTTTCACAAGGCCACAAATATCTATAAAAGCCTCAAATTTATCCAGAGCCTTTGTTGTTTCGTGTAACTTTAACTTTCATGCATCAGATTATAATCTATGATAATAATAATAATAATAATAATAATAATAATAATAATAATAATAATCATTATCTAGGTCACACGCAGTGTACTTTCCATTTGAAGGTGTTAAAAAGGAAGCTAACTCATTATGTTAATGTATGATATGTACCTTTTTTCAACACTGTCCTGAAGTTCTTTTGGTATGAAAATATTGCCAACAAGTTGAGCATGAAACAAGTAAGAAATTAAAACAAAAACATAGTTTAAACATATAAAAACTATTGTCACCCTTGAAATGCATCTAAAAAATAAACTTCCTGATAAATATTGCCAATATTACGAGGGAAATTCCTCTATTAACAGATTAACATAATACACAATATGTCGATTAAAAAATCTATATAGAAAAAAATGTGTTCATGTAGGTGAGTAAAAGGGTTCAAGGGTGGCAATACTTTTGTGCACAACTGCTCTTCCTTTCTTGAAGAATTTAATATAAAATCATGAAGCAACATATTTAAAGTTTGAAACTTTGATATTATATTCTCATAGAGCAGGATTCACACTTGTTCTGCTCCATACACCTGAATGTTTTCATCACTTGCTGATCCTTTACAAGCGACAGAGATTCACTGTCTTTCATATCAGAAAAGTGCATATATTCATTACCGCGTTCCTTCAGAAGCGCAAAAACTTAAGTGTTTATTGCAAGAACTCAAAAACATTTCAACATCCTTTAATAAAAACAAGTCTGGGAGTTGTATACATTTTGAAGTTAGGAGTGCAGAATAAAGCAACAGGTTTTCTTTAGAGGAAAACTAGAGAACTGACTTGAGTAATAATTGGCCAGTGAGATTAACAGTAATGTAAAAATGAACAAAGCACTTTTTTTGCTATGAACATCAATCGTTACAATACAACTGAAAACATTTTCTTCAGGTTTACATAAAGCATTCAGTATGTGGACACTAAAATGTTCCTTTTGGGTAATCTGTTGTCATCCTCACAATTGAGCGCTTACTGCCATCAGAAAATAATCTCTCCCCATCTGAGATTTCCTGTATTAAATTTTTACTCGAGTATATTTATAATGATGTGACCACAAAAAAAATAACAATCTGAAGCTCACCCTCATGTTGCTCCTCTTGTCAACTTGATTTGATTGATACATTTTTTTAGAATGTGATAATTTAAGTTACAGATATTTTGAAATAATCGTTGCTTTTAAAAATTAAAAGTAAAATAGACATTGTTTGATTGTACACAAAAGAATATTCCAAAACTGCAGGTCACATGTCAAAAGCAAGCAGGACTACTGTTTGGGATTGGCAAGCTGCTCATTACACAATCATCATGAATCTCATCCTGATGACTGGTGCCACCGATGCGCATTGCATTACTCTCATTCTGAGAAGTTTAAACAGAAAATAATGAACATTTCTGGTTTAACAATCAGAGAAATTACAAATACTACATTTACAAAATTCTAAATCATTCAACATCTGTTTTAGTCCTCATCTTATGAAGGAATATCAATATACTCCAAAAAGGAGAAGGAACAACATGAGGGTAAGAACTTAAAGGAATGCTCCACTTCTTTTGGAGTTAGACTCATTATCCAGCTCACCCTGAGACAAGAAGAAGTTTTGAACCTTTTATAATATCATCAGGTACGACGCTTTCAGCATAGCTTAGCATACATCATGGATTTGTATTAGACCAGTAGCATTTTAACAGCAAAACTATCAGAGATTTATTTTTCTTATTTCCGAGGCAGCGTGATGGCCTCGTTCCAGCCGTAACTATGTAACAGCAACCCTCCTAGATAATTACGACAAAATGAGAACTCTCAACCTCATTGATCTGAAAAATATAATTTTGTAACGGTTTCATCACATGTTCTCATCCATCCATCAATTTTCTTATCCAGGGCCGGGTCGCCAGGGTAGCAGTCTATGCAAAGATGCCCAGACCTCCCTCACGAGGACACGTCCTCCAGCTCTACCGAGGGAATACAAAGGTTTCCCAGGTCAATCTGAAGACATGATCTCTCCATCGTGTCCTGGGTCTTACAAGGACAAGCCTGGAACCCCTGTTCTAGGGAGGCGTTCAAGAGGCCTCCGGATCAGATGCCTGAGCCACCTCAACTGGCTCCTCTCGATGTGGAGGAGGAGCAGCTCCCAGTGATGGGGCTCGTCGCACTATCTCTAAGGGAGCGCCCAATCACTCTGCAGAGGAAGCTAATTTCGGCTGCTTGTATCCAATATCTGATTCTCTTTGTCCTGATCTAGAGCTCATGGCCATAGGTGAGAGTAGGAACTGAACGGTAAAACCCTTTCAACTCAGCTCCTTTTTCACCACCACAGATCAGTAGATCATCCACATTATTGCAGCCGATGCACTGTCTCACGCTCCATCCTTACAGTGATAAAAACCCTCCACTTCAGGAAAAAGCTCTCCTCCAACCAGTCGGCTTCTCTGAAATAATAGCACAGGAAAAAAAAATTCTCCTACTAACATAAAAAAATACTACTGGTCTAATTAAGTTCTATGAACTATGCTAAGCTGTGCTAAAAGGATTATCGACAGTGGCTGAGAAAAGCTAAGCAGATTCCAAATCATTAGAGGAGTTGGAGAATAAGCCCCTCTCGTACATAAAATCCCTTTATTGCTTCATTAAAGCATTCAAACAGCAGATGCATCATTAATTTAATGTGGACAAAATTCAACCAGACAGAAGAGCAGGAAATGCCTAAAAACATTCAACTCTGAGTGTTGAGAAAAAAAAATTAATACTGATCAAGCATCAAGTTTCATTTTGCATAAATGCCCGTTCAATAAGGAAGAGTTGTAGAAAAGCATCATCCTAAAAGACAATTGGCTCAAAGTGTCTGAATATAAAATTGTTTCACCACCAATCACAGTAAAACCTCAATGAACTGGCAAAAAAGAAAAAGATACAACCAAATAATGGTGCTTTTATAGCACATGCAGAAATCAACATTGAATCAATATAGGGCTTTCTTTAAAAATGTACAAATTATTGCAAAATATTTAACTTATTGCAACTTTTTTCTTTTGATCAATCAAAGCCCTTTCACCATCATCCATAAATCAGTTCGATTACAGGAGCCATTTTTCTAATTATGAACCAACAAACATCAAAACCCAATATCTACAACACAGGAGTCTCCTACTGTACAACATCGGCTTAATAGCTCTCATTATAAAACAAAGAACACAACAAACAATGCCTTATTGATGAGTAAAACAAAAAATGATTTTTATCTTTGCTTTAAAAGTTGTATATTGTAAGAAGAATCTGCTCATTGCACTCAATTCTCATTAGCAAAGAAAACATTTCTAAGGCTATTTACAGAGTACCACAGTCCTCATCGATATCATGGATACAGCACTTTCATGCAACTCTGTGCCCCTTGTCAAGAGCATCTGGCAAACACACGCACACACTCACTCACAATTTGTACTGTACACGCAGCACACACGGGTATTCACAGCTCTGCGCCATCCGTGAGGAAGGGAAGTCACAATCTACCACCGAACCACTGGGATTGCTTCAATTCAATGCTTCAACATCAACATGAAAACTAAGAAAAAGTCTGCATCGCCTCTTTCTTTAGTGGCACAGAAACGAAAGAAAACTATAGCCACATTTCACCCTGAATTGTGTCTAAAAAGAGGTTTTCTATATTTGTCTTACCAGTCAACACGATGAAAATAAGAACCTAAATTACATCACTGGCACCTCTCTAGCAACCATGTGGTTTACCCTAGTAACAATATAAGCAGATCTGTATTTCAGTGGCAGAAAATTCCTGAGATACCTGGTTGGTTAGCACAACTCCATGATAAACGAAACTTCGGATGAGATTACAAGTCCTCCCTAGCAACCACACTGTTTACCCTAGTAACAATATCAGCAGACCAGTATTTTATATATACATTTCACATTGTTAAAGAAAAGTGGATAGTTTGCAAAACGCGTAGTGATGAAGAAAACTTTATATTCTAACAGTGACACCTTCCTAGCTACCAGATGATTCCTTCTAGTAACAATGTCAGCAGATCTATATCTCAGCTTATGAAACATGCTTAGGAAAAGGGGTTGGCATCCACTGTACCCATGAATTTGATATTACACAAACCAAGTCTGACATCACAGTCACAAAGCTCTTACATTTAAGACACTCAGTCAGAAGAAGGTGTTAAAAGAGCTGCAGAAATCTCCCAGGGGTGTCATACCACACTTTACAGCAATTTTCTTGTGGTCTGTTTTAGATTGTGTAGCATTGTGCTCCGTCTTTACACTGTGAGGAAAAACTCCTGACCAAACAACAGGACTCTTGTGGAGATAATATTCATTGTACTTCACTTCCATCAGTGTAAGAGTGGAATCAATCAACAAAATGCTTTTCTGGAATTGTATCCTCACAAAAGGTTCTCAGTAATGGCCTATGTGTTCCACAAACACACGCAAGCATGACCTTTCACCTTGCTGCAAGCAAACATGTTAACAATGGGTGTCATGTAAATATAATGTTTTCATATGAATTACCACGCAAATGTCTCAACAGAGTCAGTGGTAGATGCCTGATACAATTTTTCTTATTTTATCAACTTCTATGGTCACTTGTGTATCTTAATTAGGGGTTTGCTTATGGTATGCCAAAAGCGAGTGTCCAAAGTCCCTGGAAAGTTCTCTGGTCTATTAGAACCACTCGCACCTACACTGTCACACTTACTTCAGGAAAACATGCAAACTCCACTTTGAAGAGGTTGCGTCTGGAACTTTAAATACATTTCTGGATCTAATTGTTTTTAACAGAAATAGATTTTACTGATTAAATAACTGAAAATAATATCATAAAGACACAATCTCTTATTTTCAGGATGAAACATCACGCATAGTTTTTAATCGCAGTTACAACGTTATTGTGATAGTATAACAGCAGCATGGCGGCTCTGATCCAGCCGCGCTTTCCAAACGGTGGTCTGTTACGGGACACCGATGAGCTCAAACCCGCAGGGAATGAACAACCAGAGCAAGACGAGGAACACGACCCACCACCACTCAGCCGTTCTGCAGTGTGACAGAAACCTGAGCCATCTCCGAATCTACCCTCGGCATCTCATCAGAGCACCAAGCTCCAGCTATAACCAGAGAGTTACAGGCATTCCTCTAGTGCCCCACGTAAAGCCATTTCCACAAACTGTTCCAAACTACAGCACATCCAGCTTCCTTTCACAAACATGCATTTCTTGCTTTTTGTGCAAAAACAGACCTTCTGAATAGAGTTGAATGCAGTGGCCACTGGGTCTCCAGAACATGCACACGAAAGCTCTTTACTTTAGAAACCAACAACTACTGGATGCGTTCTAAAGAAAGAAGCTATTTGCAGCTTGGAAGCTCAATGCCAATAAAAGGAAGAGGAAGACGGACACCATGGGGGTCTACGGTGACATTTCTGTATTGAGAAGAAAAACATGTAAACAAAATAAAACTGAAATGACAACAGTATTCCGATGCAAACACTGATTCTGAGCGCCGGTCCATTGCACTCAGTGTTCCTCTTTGAACGGGAGAGGTGACTATTAAAGACAGGGTCTGTTTACTGGAAGACTAGCGTAACTTGGCTTCTCGTTGAAAATGAACGCCATTGACAACACACAGTCCTTCATAAACTGGCCATCTGTTCACATTACAATTGAGAAGTATTGCAATCAAAACTTATTGGATTCAGTCCCGGCTCAGACAGATTCATCAGTTAGAATCTACTGCTGTCCATTACAGTGGCTTTTGCGGAGATGGTGTTAGCAAAACAGGAAGAACGTGTTGGTACTGTGGAGAAGAAGAGACTGAGGAGTGCATTAATGATAAAGAAAAACACATATCTTCAGCATCTGTGTGTGAACTACCACAGGGGCAGCCACAGACTGGGACGGAGAAATCAAAAACCGATATCCTTTTATCACCCTGACGGAACACACTCAGACACGTCTGCCTCGTTCGTTTACACATCTTCAGTCTGCTAGACCCGGAGTGCTCCACGTCCTCTCAGAAGAGTAGACTCTGACGGTGAGATAGGCTGTTGACTGCAAGAGAAAGAGAAGATGCTTCAGAGACCCAGACCGTGCTATACAGATGAATACATCATGCATCACTGTAAGGTTCAAGTGATCGTTCAACCAAAACATTCTGTTCAATTCCACTAAAGGAATTTTTGCTTTTCATATTTTGGTGAACAATCTCTTTGAAACTGATTTACAATCAAAGGGTGCATAAAGGGTCAAAATAGGGATGTTGACAGAGAAAAATCTACGATTTTTTTTTGTTTAAAAACTAGTAATGAGAGCTGATGACAACTTGAGAGCACTTCACCTCACAACTAAAAGCAGATAACAGCTTAAGTGCTTGAGAAGTTTTATATTCTAAACTCAGACGTGAGCCCAATGTGCGCTCTTAAGTCCCTAAGTTACGTTTTCTGATAATGGTCGTGCCCCTTCCCAATCCCCCGCAGTTTTATGTTCAAACAGTTATCCGTTCCAGAGACGCTTACGTAGTTATGCTATAAGTTATAGTCACATGAAGGAAGAAGAAGCTTCTCACGACACCAGTTCACCACAAAACACTGGAGTCATGAATGCGGCATGGAGTGGACACTGTTTAGGGATGTTCCTACCACAGCCTCCATATTTTCACATTTACAGCGTAGTTCGAAAGATGAAAACATAAATTCCCCACCATAATGCTGTGTATAATGAACGATTGAGTCTTTATTACGAAGCAGCAATCCCTCTATTTCCTATCGATGCGCAATAGGAGATGACTTGACTTGTAATGTCTGAACTGACTGTGTGAAGCCAGAAGTGAGCAGACTTTCATTAGCTATTAGGTTTCTTTCATACAGCCGTTTAAATCCTGGTACCTTAAGGTTTTTTATTCCTAATCCCTAGTTTTGACCGTCAGGGCAGCTGTGAGGGGTTGAATTTTTTTTTTTACATTTCTTTTGATTGTATTAAACTTACATTTTTGCCTAATAAATGGCCGGATAATCTAGTCCAGGAGCTGAGCTTTTGTTCTCGTCATTTCTGATCCATTGAATTAACCTCTTCTTGCTTATTTTGACTCTTTTGTAGTAATGATTTGAGAAGGCGTAAATGAACTCCTAGCCTCTTTTGCTTTCTGCTAAATTGCAGGCAACGTTATAAACATCAAGTCACAGCCAACATCTTCTTTTGAGCCATATGTCCCGCCCATCTCTCCACGAGACTGCCTGAACCGTTCTCAAGACTAGCGCTGAAATCGGTTCTGATTACAGTTTTTTGACACACAGAAGAATTGCTTTCACACAACCGTTACTGGAGCCAAGTGCTTCTGGAAACGGAATACAGACACCAGTCTGAAAGGGCCCTTGAACGTCATCCCCAGTGTTCAAACCTTCTGAAAAGGTTAGTTGGTCTACCCATAAGGCCCTGTTCTCACGTTCCCAATTATTTTGAAAACAACGGCTTTTAAAATGCTTTCTTTCCGAAGGTAAACGGAACAGTGTCTCAGCGTAACCAGGTATTTTTATTTAACCGCAGCCAAGATTACATCTTTTTTAAGCTTAGTTTATTCATGATATTTAAGATTGTAACCATAACACAAGTTGAAGACTTTACAAACAAAGAAAAAAATTTAATTATTTTAAGAATTTCAGCTCCCCTTTTCAGATGTTATATTTTAAAACAAGTTTGCATGTTTAATGTTTTAATATGCTTTAAAGGGTTCTAAAATCTTGAGAATATTAAAATGTATACATTACTAAATTTGACTAAAAATTAGCTTTTAAAGATATTCTGATTTTATAAAAATAGTCCCTTCTTAGAGTATAAAGTTGAAAGGCTGCACCTTTCTTACACGGCGACGCTACTGCTGTTATTCATGAGACTGTTCCTGATCGTTTCAATCAGTAAACATCAGTTTCATTAATACTCTCAGAAATCCTTATAACTGTGCAACATCTAATCCTGGAATGTATAGATTTCTAATGTTTTTTTAGCAGCTGCTGTTGGTGCTCTGAATTAATGTTGAATAAAGATGTGTGCGTTGAGCTGCGTTTAAATAGGCTACAAGCTATGAGTCCAAATTAAACATCACAGAATACTTAAAAAAAAAAAAGCTTGACAACTTCTTAATAATATTAACTATACCGGAAATCATTTGGCAAAGTCAACAAGGCAATGGACATGCACATTGCCAAACGGAGAGGGGAGGTCGGTTGACACAATTCACCATCTCATCCACAGAAAGGGAGAAGGGTGATGGTGAAAGAGGGGTTGAGTTCAGCTTCTAAAAACATTTACTGAGAATTAACCAAATTAGGGTATCTAATAAGGACAATCAATAGCTCATGTAACTTTGTGTATTATATTGCTTCAACACAATTAAGACACAATGAATCCCTGTTCAAATAAATGTTCATTGCATTAAAACTGAATTTGCAGCAAAAATAGTGCATTATTTTTGCAAATCCTTGGGGCACACATCTTTGACATTGAGGACAAACGGAAAGAGATGTGGTTTAGATGTTTGTGACCTCCTGCTTTGAGCAGAGGGTGACAAATATGTACCTAATGTATGCCGGAACCTTAGACATCTTTGCAAAAGCTCTGGATCGCAGTGAAGTCATGACGTAAACAAATGAAACCCAAACACCAAGAGACAAAACAAGAGAGTTTAAAAAAGCAGGGAGGGGGAAAAAAAAACAGAGATTAGAGGAAAGACAGAGCAGATAAAAAAACAAGTTAGCACGGAATGAGCTGCAGAACACCTTCACCCAACAATGAAAATCTATTCAGAATACACTCTCCTAATATATAGTTAAAAAAAACAACAACCAAAAAACCTAACTATTTTCTGCTGAAAAAAAAGAGAAAGAGAAAACCAATTCTTGAAATGTGTTTGGAATCTGTTTCTTTCACAGAGCTTCTTAAATTGCAAACAGTAGAGCACAGCAACGAAGTGTTCAGCATAAAATGCTTTAGGACCCTTTCTGTCTAAGAACACGATTGATGCTAAAGATTCGGAGAAATATAAACCATTTAAAGGCTTTAAGAAGAAGATTTAAGCTACTGAAAGCAAGAACAACAAGAAAACATATATTACATCCCAAGATGATGAGCTTATTGAATAGAAAGTAAAAGAGTGTTCTAGATGTAAGGACAAAAAGCCTGGCACAATTTAGCAACGTTTATAGTCAATCTTCGAATGCAAATGTAGTTTTTTTATTTTTCAAAACATTTTATTTGCATAGTGACTAAGAGGTTAAAATCAACTCACAATTATGAAAGCGAAAGCAAAAACAAAGTTAGAAAAACACAGCTGCAAACTGAAAACATAAAATAACAATTGAAACCTGAAAGCTGATGTGAGGCCCTCCCATTAATTACCATAAACTCCGCCCTCCATAGTCGGTTGTAAACACAATTGATCTTCATTGTGTTCACGAGAAGCTCGTCGCTTCGAAGGTCTGCGATGTTTTGGGATGTAAAGAAGTACACTACTCTGCTCATTTACCCCCGTATCAAAGGAACTTTTAAGGAATGAGTGGCTACCTTTTATTTATTGATGAAATGCTCTGGCAGACCTACACAAATGCATGTAAGTGTTTTATTTAAAGTTATCATCTACCTAAATGATCTCACAATAGAAATACTAACAACGTTGACCAACCTTTTGGCACAAACACAAACTCTTGCAGAGATCATTTGAGGATTCTGCTGCTTGGCATTCCTTATGACAAAAAATATACATAGCATATTTTTAATTTGTATTATTAATATTATTATTATTATAATAATACCACTCTCACATGCTTCCACCAATCGCACGTAACGAAAACAAGAAGGACAGCTAAACAAGCCTACGTACAGGGAGGGGCATGGCGAGCGAGTCCAAAACAGAAGTGTTTTTGTTGAGGTAAAAAAAAAAATTATTATAATATAATAAAAAGTAAATAATGCAACTTCCTCAATGTCTGTGATGAATTCCTGCACACTTTACATCACAGAAGCAGTAATACCTGCTCCACTTTCTCCGCACAGATTCAAGATTGCATCTACTTTTTGATTTAACATATAAATCACTTGCAAACCACACAGCTTCTGTTCTTGGTGTGAACTTGCAGTCTGTTTAATAATATCTCAATGTGCTTTAAAGCTCCTTCATGTCAAACAATGGACCTCATTAGTAGAATAAAGACCGAAGAAAGTAATTCATGACCCTTTTAATGGCAAAAAACAAGGTTTGACAACAACCCTTTTGTGTCAAAGTGGATGGTTTGTAAAATGTTCAAGACAGATATTAGACAGACATCCACAAGGCTGTAAGAACTCTCCCTGCGAGTTTAGTGTCGGCTGATGTAGTGAGGCTTCAGAAAACAGAGACATGCTACTCTAGCAGAGGAAGCTCAGCGCAGTCATCGTGAATCATCCTGAATCAACACGCATCACCCCGCCTCACCTGATTCTGACAGAGAGTTCGTCCTCATCCCTGGCTCCTTCTCCAGCTGAATATCTTGAAGTGCAAAGATTGATGTAGCTGGCAAGGAGAGATTCAACATTTAGATTCACACGGAACACAAATGATGTACTGTTAGATTTCACTTATTTTCACTGACTAAATTCTGCTCAAAGCTCAGAGGAAATAGACATCTTTCAAAGCAGCTTGCTAGACTTCCGCCTGGCACTTTAATAATTCTATCTGTCAGTGTGAGGTGAGTGCATGCATCTGTTATCTGGCACCATCATAAATCTCCTCGTTGGTTGTTGGGTGTGTGTGTGTGTGTGTGTGCGTGTGCGTGTGTGTGTGTGTGTGTGTGTGTGCGTGCGTGAGGAACTCACTGTCTGGCAGTGTGAGAACCCTCTCTCCCAGGCACTGGAAGTATGGGTGTCTCATGGCTTCCTCTGCAGCGATTCGTTTCTTTCCTTCGAACTGAAACACAATAGAGCACAAAATAAAAATGAGTGGACAAAATAATACAACGTGCTTTGAAATGTGTGAAGTCTGAAATGAAATAAAGTCTGCCGTTGGTTAATATTACTTTTTAGCATGCAGCTTCACCTTTTGTTTAGAACATTTACTTAACATTCCAAACAGATTAATGTAATACATTTTAAACAAGCTGTTTATTTTTAATCTTAGTTTATCAGCCTGCATTGTGGTCAGAAGGATTAAATCCTTATGCATGATCTTAACCAGCTTTCTAGGGGGTTTTCCCAAGATATTACAAGATAATGACAGTAAACTCCCAACTCAGCAGGAATTCAAGAGACAGACGTCATATATCAAATTGAAGTTATTTGTATTTACTCTTAAGCTAAAATCTCACTGCCTCGGTTTTGAGGACACTGAAATCAGGTCTGCAATCAGGTCAGCTACAAATAAAACTGTCCTCCCACTTTTATTTTAATGTTTCACAGCATGTCTAATAAATCCTGGCAGAAAATGAAGAAAACCAGCAGTTTTTTTATTCATGAGAGAGCGTACGTTCTTCTATTAAGTGATTTTAGTATTTTAGGCACTTTGGAAAAAAAATCACTTGTACATGTGTGTACATGTGAACAGAAAAATTTCTCATCAGTACACAACCTCCCTGTAGAAATTAAAATCCATCCAGTACTATGGCGTTACTCGCCACAAACATTACTCCCGTATAGTAATCAGTTCCAATATTGCTTTGTTTGTGATGTCACAAACCTTAAATCCTACAAACAAATCGTTATAGGCTTTCAATTGGCATCACTTTTTAACACTTCACCGTGGTTCCAAGAGTTAAAAAGTTTAAAACCCCTTAACCGCTCACTGCATCAGTTAGGCACATAAAGAGACCTCAGGTGAACTTAAAACTTTCTCCCTGTTTGGACAGAAAAGTGGCTCACTGTTGTGATCATAAAAACATTAAAAATCCATCCAAGGTTGTATTTTAATCACAACAAATGTTTTATACCTTCAGAGAACAAGCCGGTGTGTGAAATTCACAGTAAATGATGTCACATACAAAAAGAAAACATGACACACAGCTAAACACACCTGAGTGCAGAGAGGGTTGTGCTGAGGGAAGTCTGATTTTACCGGAAGAGGCTTTGTTGAGGTAAAAATGGTATTTTTGATTTTTCAACAAACCATTCAGAAATACAAACATAGATTTGTATAAACCCTGTATTATTTCCTAAAGAACCAAATTAACCTTTGTTGAATTGACGTCTAAGGTCTCCTTAAATACATACAATTTCCCGGCTCTGAAATCTAGTGTGATACGAAAGTGCAGCCAACTTCCAAACTGATCACCTGCAACAGCTTCGACAGAAGATCAACTCCATCATTGTCCAACCTGAAAGAGAGAACCACATTACTCATGTCCAGCACAAGTCTACATTTTCTTAAAAAGAAGTAAAGCAACGCTGGATCCGGGGGTCTGCTGGGGTTACCGTGGAGTGTGGTTGTGGAGGCAGTCGGGACGGTAGCGGGGGTAGTTATAGGAGAGGAATTCCTCGTTGGAGGTTATTCCAGGCCAGGTTTCTTCTGTGGGTGTACCTATCGAAAGAAGCAGCAGGGTTTATAAATATCAAAGTGGCACACGCAGTGCCAAAGTGACAGATCTAGTGCCAGGCAGAGTCAGACAGGACAGGGCAGCAGGCGAGAGGGGGCAGGAGCGAGAGCGAACCTAGCAGCTTGAAGATAAAGTGCAGCTCCTCTTCCACCGTGGAGCCAGGGAACAAGGGTCGACCCGTAGACATCTCGTAGAAGATGCAGCCAACACCCCTAAATGGAGAGACGGCAGAAGGTCAACTACAATTCCGATCAAAGCCCAGCAGCGTGACGTACACCAGAAGAAAAATAAACGCTTTACAAGTGTAAATAAGGTTTTGTGAATTGTAAAAAAATAAATACATTTACATTTTCGGGTACAAACTATTGTTTTGAGTACAAATGTCATCCTGTTATAGTGGACCGTGATTGGCTGATGCACGTGTTAATGTTTTGTTCCTGCTCGGTTGAAAATCCCTGAAAAAATCCCAGAAACATCAGCTTGTGTTTGCAAAATAAGCCTGACATAAGCAGGACACTGTGTTGGCATGAAATGCCAGGCTGTATTTGACAAACATTTTTTGCAAATATGGTTTATTTATTAAACTACAACGGGAGAACAGTGCAGAAATGATGTGCGTGCGCTGCAAGATGTGCATCTGTAAAACCATTGACAAATCCACATGACTGAATTCACAAAAATAACATTTGTACTTATGCCAAATGCTATATATTTTTATATTTAAAAATATTTTTTTGTTTATTGCTTATTTTATAAAATCCCTTTTAAATACAAGATATATTATAAACAAAAACTTAATAAAACTTTATAAAATAAAATAACTGATTACAAAAATATTTCTTTTCTTTTTTTTTACTTCATATTAGTTATATTAAAGATCTATGATTTTACCTGTGTTGGTCTAATGGTTTTTGAGATTGTACATGCTTTTATTAACGTTCAACTATCCAAGTTGTCGTAGGATGTAAAAATAGGTGCACACAATGAAATATATTAATGTTATGTTTAACGCGGAGTTAAAGACAGCAATGGCAACAAAAAAAACTGATTCAATATACATTACGGTTTATCCTTTTACTCAACATATTACCTGAATCATATTTCAATTCATTTTATTCTTCGACATTCATTTTGGCAGGATGTTCGGTCAGATGTTGCTCACCACATGTCAATCTGTGTGGAGTAGTCTGTGCTGCCCAGGAGGATGTCAGGCGGGCGATACCAGAGCGTCACCACCTCGTTGGAGTAGGTCTTGGTGGGAATCGACTTTGCTCGTGCCAGGCCTGAAAACCAAACCAAAACATATCACAGGTAAGCACAAAAATGTTGGTTTCATTTTAAAATTCTTTAAAGATACAGATAAGTTTATTATCACACAGTTTGATCGTAAAATGGGTTCAGTGAAGTTAGAGACCAACTAGCTTGGAATATGTACGCTCTTATTATTTTCTCTGTGGACGGTTATGAGTTCAAAGATTGCATTTATACGTTACCCACCGAAGTCCGCCAGCTTCAGCTCCCCTCGGTCGTTGATCAGCAGATTCTGTGGCTTGAGGTC
Source organism: Danionella dracula (assembly GCA_900490495.1). Lineage (NCBI taxonomy): Eukaryota > Metazoa > Chordata > Actinopteri > Cypriniformes > Danionidae > Danionella > Danionella dracula. The sequence goes on from UELW01000445.1 coordinate 1,481,645, forward strand.
TCTGTGGAGAACTTTACGACTGTGACAATAGTTAAGACCTCGGAACAGCTGAAAGAGGAAGAGCTAGGAAGGGAAAACAAGATATGCTTGAACATCAAATATCCTTTATTTTTGCTTGATAAATTGTTATTTGAAAACAAGGGTCTAACCTTGACATTGTGCATATGAATGCAGTTTCCACAGTCATCTAGATACTGCTTCAGGTCTTTATCCTAAAAGTGAAATCAAAGCATGCGAGTAAACGAACATGTTGTTTTTAAAAAAAGTTACCGTTTTTAACAACATATCTAACATATGCTGTAATTCATGTAACCAACAGAACACTGAAACTTCAATATTTCCTCTTTTTAATGTTCCATTTTAAGGTCCAGCAGGACTAAAAATAACGTTAGAAATGTATTTTAAACCTTAATCCAACAAACTATTTATTCTGTAGAAATCCTGGATTAGATTTAAGATGCAACAAGCAACACTTGCACTACAGCTGTAGCAACAAATTTAACCTAATTTCAATGACGATCTTAAAATACAGTTTTAAAAAAGAAGGAAACACTTCAACAAAAATAAATAAAATGTGAAAGTTTTCACGTAAGGCCATATAAGATCCTGAGCTATGAACTGTGGGAGTTTATGATCTGTAGCGTCAATCCCAAAACTCCTCTCAGTTGAAGCAAATGATTTTAACAAAAAGATCACAATTCTTCTTTACAGTGTTTCTTCACAAATAACAGAATAGCAAATGCTTTTGAATACCTTCCTAAGAACTTTACTTTTAGTTTCATTCCACATAAACAACGCAAAAACATTTTATGAAATGGTGATTGTTTAAAAAAAAAACTACATTTGTGTTCCAAAGCCTGTGTGGGGATGACCGGCTATGTAAACACTACTCTTTTAAAAAGTATGTTTGTAAATGTTTTGTCTGATAAGGACTTTCCTTCTCCTGTTACTGAATTAATTTTTTTTTTTTTAGTCCTTGTCTAAAAAAGTGCCACATGCCCAAATAAAAAGATTTGTATCTTTTAGTAAAACATATAAAAACAATATTCCAATATTCATATGTTTGAACACGAACATGCCTTAGCTGCTTTGAATTATGAGCGGTTTGCCGCTTGACAAGCGAGTTTCCAAATAGCTTCTGTAACTCTAGACGACCATGTGCGAGTTCTAGAGTACAGTAAAAAGAGAGCCGTGACTCACCAAGTACTCAAACACCAGAGTAAGAGACTTCTGAGTATGGATGATGTCATGAAGAGTCACAATATTTGCATGCTTCAAGTCCTTCAGCAGAGACACTACAGACACACAAAAAAGCGTTTCATTAAACAACTGATTCAAAGATGATTTACTGCAAAAAAAAAAGCTAAATTTAATTACTGATTTATCCTGCATTCGCCCATCAAGGACTATAATGTCATCAAATGATAAATGAAAATGAGAGAATGATCACAGTTACCCCTTAGATTGGGAAATTGGAATTTAGTTGCTAATTTGAAACATCCATCTCTCCAGAGTACAAATACCAGTCACACCGCAAGCATGCTGGAAATTTGGGGCAGTAATTCAGGGCTCTAATTTTAGTGCGGAACCACTAGGGGTAAGCTTGTAACCCACCTTCTCTAATGGCAGTGCATGGAGCGCCTTCCTCGTGCTCCAGACGGATCTCCTTCAGGGCCACCAGGTTATCTGTTAATTTACTGCGACCCTTATAAACCGTAGCGTAGGTGCCCTTCAACAAAAAACAAAGACTGTGAAGAGAGGGTTTGAAATCCTTCTTTAATCAGTGGGACCGGTTTGTGAAGTCACCTCGCCAAGTTTATCCAGTTTGACATACGTCTCCAGCTTCCCGAATCCAATCTCAGACTGGACAAAGAGAGACAAAACCTGCGTCACAACATTGCCCTGAAAAGCAGCACTTAACAGAACAGGATCCAGGGCAGAAAACTCAAAGTCATTCATGCGAACTCATTAGAACACACTCAGGTCACTCTGCTCCCCGTACGGAAGGCTTGGTTTATATAACACACGCAAACCAAAAAAAAAGAAAAACATAATTTCCAAAAGAAAAAACTGAACAGCAACTAATATGTTATAAAAGTTCCTGTTTTTTTTACCAAGATTTCTGGAGACACACACTCAAACACAAAAACACATTCACACACACACACACACACACAAAGTGACCTCTTCACATTTAAAGAATTCTCTGTAAACACATACCCTTATGGTTTTTCCCAATTGCGTACAGGTTTGGTTAATTTCTCTGGGTTATACTCTGCTACTCCTGGTTAGTTGTAGTGCTTTCATTTTATTATTCTTTGAGTTTATTCACACTCAAAAATATACACTGATTATCTTTTTGTTTCATCTGGTGCTTTTCTAATGCTTTCTCCAAATTGGCACCGTTAGTCTGGACCCCTGCTTTGATCACACTTTTGCCCAAATTACATTTCTTTCCTGTAATAATATACTTACAAACACATGACCAAACATTTCCCAATTGTAATCTCGTTGGAAATGACGTTTTATACATAAACATTTAAGGTTGTGTTTTTTTTAAGGAAATTTAACCACTGGGGTTTCAAACTTGTGCCTGTTGCTCAACTCATGATAAAATGTTTTACTAACTCTTCATGCTTTGTCAGGGTTTTTGTCCGTCAAGGCACGTCTCGTGGCTGTCTGTTTGTCCTTTCCACTCCTTTTTGTCTCCGATCGTGCGTCTCTGTCTCTCTGTGTTTTCCCTTGTGCCGGTTCCTGGTTCTCTCGCCTGTCACGAGACTCCCTCGCGGTCCCCTGATAGGTGGTTGTATTGTTTGTGTGTTTGTTCTCACTTCACCTCGTGGCTTGTTGCGTTAGTCTTCGTCCCGTGTCTAATTTGTCGTTAGTCCCTTCAACTGTCTTCCCGCACGCCCTCACTTACTAGTCTCCCTTTTTATACCTCTGTGTTTGTGTTGATCAACACGAGTGCATTAATTGTCTTTGTGTGTGTTATCGATGCGCTACGTTGTGACGTCTGGCAGGTTATTTTGCAGAGTGGCTTATTTACCAGTTATCTGTGTTATTTATGTTATTGGTCAAGTTTTGCCCCCTCATGGGTCTTTTGTTTTAGCCATCTTTTCCCTTTGCCTTATTCTTTACTAAAAGAGCGTCTCAAGTCAAGTTGTCTCTGAATATGAGATCTATCCTCTAACGTACACCCCCGAGCGCGACATGCTTTTACATTGTTCTTACATCGTACTAACCGTGAGGCACTTTGTACATCAGCAAAATATTCTAAAACAAGCAATGACAATGATTACTTTCTACATGCTTTAAAACTCTAAAACCTCAATTAATTAACATTTTTAAAAAGTTGATTCATATTGGTACAGCGCTTATTGTATAAAAACTCGGTTATCATTATGAGCTGCAAAATTTCTTGTGACTCTAAAGTTCCGACGTTCTATTCTTAAAAAAGAAAATTGCATATAGTTTTTTCTTTTTTTTTTTTTGCATTTTTGGCTGATGTCTACTTGTTTACCTTTTGAAGGTCGTATTATTTTTTTAGGCTCTTCAACTTGCTTTGCTTTTTCATTTAGAAGCAACCATTTCAAGCACCTTTCAACAGTTTAACTATCTTTCCTTAAAACCTTGAAAATAGCAAAAAAGAATTAAACTTATTGTATTCATAAATTGGAAAAAAACAGACACAACATAATGTCTACATAAACTATCATTGCAACAAAATAATAACACCGGCGTGAGTGACGAGGGCATTACCAGTGACACTCTGCGTAATCTCCGACTGAGCGGCTTGTCAAACAGAGGGCTGTTGAGGCTGAACTTCTCCAGGTAGCCATCAGGAAGCCTGATATCAGCCGGCAGAGACAGACGCTTGTTTATATCCTGAGTGGCAAGAGTGGAGGAGGGGGGAAGCATTATTAGTCAATCCAAAACACTCCTTACACAAATCCATCTGGGCCTCACAATACTCATCTAACTGATGAGGACCATGCTGAGAAGCAGTCTCATTACCCACAATGCACCTTTAGTCACGCACAACATATACGAAATTCATCCAAACGAACACAAAAATGGTAGACACTGAAGTTATCACCTAAGCATCATGTGCTATTCAGCTTAATAACAAAGTAGGAATACCTCGGTGGATATTTTGCGACCGGGGTGGTTTCTCATACGAACGCGGACGGGGCTGTGCACCTCATCAGAAGAAGTGGCCGAAGCCTGGTCGCTCTCTCCATCTGAACCCATTTTTACATCTTCATGGACGATTTCTACATTCAAAAACACATCCACACACAGAAACAGTCAGTACAATGGGTTTAAGTCACAATCTGCTGCACACGTATTGCCAAAATCTTATAACGTGTTCCCAAATAATGATGCACTGCAGGTCTAAAGTCTTATTATGAGGCGTACATTCATCCCACACTACTCCCAAGGAACTGCTGAGCTGCCCTGAAAGGAGATCCTTCTCTTACCCACACAAAAGAAAGAAAAAAAATTGATGCCATTATCATCCACTCTCATTTATTCTCTCACAGTCCCATCCCCCCATTAAACCATAACACAACCTCCACCCCCCTCTCTTCTACGAGCAGACCCTCAGGCTCCATCCATGTGTAGCAGTGCCGTGGTTCTCAGGCAGTTTTGTGAAAGGAAACAGATTTTAGGAGTATTTAGGAGAAGACAAGTATTTGAAAACTATATATATTTGCTGCTCATTATTACACATAAAATATAGAAAACCTCATTCTTAATTGAATTGCGCTTATTGTGGATATTTCTCATATTTTTAAAAAGGCTAAATATTACTTGTTTCCATTTTATGACAATCAGTATGATTACGTAATAATATTACACATGTATTTTGATTATATTATCATGCTTCTAAGCTGATTTGGTTGAATAAATATGATTGTATCGTCATGTCAGATTTGTAACTGAAATTTTTTAAATGGCTGAAATTTCAAGAAATTATGTTCAGACAAAGTGCTAATATCATTGAAAACAGTAATTGTTTGACCAGAATATTCCCATTGTTAAAATTAAGTAGCAGGCCATAGAGAGTTTTAAGTTTATATTTTGTCCTTTGGTGCGACTCCTCAAAATCAGCCAAACTGATCGAGTCTTTTAAATGAGACCTAATTCTGTTTTTTACACATAGTCTAGAATGCCTATAACTCACAATATTTATTCTGAATATCGTTTGGAGCTAATATAAAATGTCAAACAATGAAATAAAAATGTGATGACTGCTTTTTAAAACAAAACATTTTTGTTGTCGTCTGTTTTTTATAAATATTGCTCTGTTGATATGTATGAGCAGAACGAGAAAAAAAACACTTAAGACATTTTTGTTCAAGAGCCTTTTTAAAAAAACAAACCACCTCACTGCATAAAGCTGAGCTAGTGATCAGAAATCAGAAATAATATCCTAATAACAGGTTATCATTTAGGAGCATACTAAACAGTTTTGATTGGCTACCAATTCACCCTTATCCTGATTTGCAGAAAGTGGTTAAATCTTACTATTAATGATTATAAAATTTTTTTAAAAATCATCAATCTGGCGTTTTCATTATGCCATTGATTTCTTCACAAACCAGTCACAAATTGATGTTGGGCTTTCAAACCTTGATCCTGAAATCAATCCATTTTAATGTACTATTGTTTTCTTTGAGCTAAATCTTTAAAATGTATAATTTGACGAATTATAAAAGTTGCAAGTTCCTCCGTTCCGAAGGTGCGACATTGCTATACTGCTGTGACCATTGTGTTCTAACTCACCGAGGTTTAACTCAAAGGTTAGATCCATGCTTTTCCTGAAGGAAATTCCATGGCGATGTCAAATCAGCTTCCAGCGATGAACAACCGACATGGACGGCGGAAGTAGTCATGCAAGGAGTCTTTAGGTAATTTAAAAACCAGTTAATTCAGTATTACCAGTGTGTTAGTTTCTCTAAAATTTGTGAGTTAATCATTACTTAATGGTAAACTAATACCCTAATATTTACCAATAAAATTTGATGTTACCTTATACTCTGAATCAGTTGGGATATTAACTGATTAAAGTGATGGCACAGAGAAGTCACAACATTCTTTCCTTATAAAGCTTTCATTGCATCTTGTGTTTTGGTGCACATATACAAGGCCCTCCCTCTAGAGCTCTTTTTAATTGATCCAAACCAAACCAAGCGCAAACATTGCTTTAACTGACTTTACAATATTTCCATTAGCTCAGTTATTTCCCGCTAGGATATAAACAACCAATCACGAAACACTGTGAAAGAGTAAAAATCAATGCTGTGGGACCAAACTCAGCTTAACCTCTTGAATGAAAACCCAGCAGATGCCTCCAACCCAGTAACCCAGCCTCCTTTTAAATCAACCGCTATTAGAGAGGTTGTATGGAACGTGCCTCATTGGCGTTAAAAAAATCTGTGTATCTTATTCTCAGAACAATTTTGCAAGCAGATCTGTGCATTAACTTAATTCCTTGTCCTGAACATGTGATCATAGTGCATACATTCATCCTGATCAGCGTCATTAACTCAACTGAACAGTCCTGCCTCTACTGGGAAGGGTCTCTCTCTCTGGTGGTGTGTGCATCTGTGTGAATGTACCGAGGCGCGTGGTGTGGTTGAGATAGGAGCTGAGGCTGCGGCCCAAGCTGCGTGGTCTGTGCAGGCCGCTGCTGTAGGACTGCAGGAGGGTGTGCATGCTGAAGGAAGCCCCAGAACCTCTCACCGAACCCCGCAGACCACCACTGTCGCCAACTGGCATGGCCTCTGGGAGGGGGGAGAGGGGCGAGGATGACACACACATACACAGAGGAAATGAGGGTGTGGGGGGAGAGTAGAGAGAAGGAGCCAGGGAAGAGTGGGATGTACGGGGATGTAGCAGGGACGCAGAATGGAATTGAGTATAGTGGATTGGGATGGAAAGGAGGTGAATGAAGGAGATTAATGTATTATTATGGAGATCAAAAAAAGAGCGATAGGATGCGGGTGGAATGGAAGGGTGGTGAGTGTTTGGAATTGATAAGGATGAAGAAAGAAAGGTTGTGGGGAAAAAAAAGAGGAAAATCTAAATTAAAACCAGAAGTCAATGATTAGTGCATGCATTCAATTTTTCAGTTGTGTTATTGTCCAAATAAAAAAAGTTATCGGTTAGTAGAGGGATAGTGCAACCAAAATGTTTTTTATTGGCATTCAGATGTCGAGGATTTTAACACTTCTGTTGATACAGTCACCACTGTAGCAACTAAACTTAAAGAGGCACTTTATTATTATAAACCTAAAGGCTTACTCAGATTAGAACAAAATCCAAAGTTCATTTTCTTAGCTGGCTATTTTGAACTGGAGTTTTAACTCCCCGTAGCTTGATTTAGCTCTAAGGGTTTAGATGGATCTTGGTGGGATAGCAATAGCATTAGTGCATTTACATTCACTTAATAACCCAGAACTCTCTGAACTGTAAATTTCAACATTATTCACAAATCTAAAAGTGAATCAGTAAGTTGACTCAACATTGTTTACATGACAGTCTAGGTTTGTCAGGTTTTTTTCACGGAATGCTTGTAATGATACATTTGGATGTGCAATTGATTATAAACAATATTTTTTAAGTATTATATTTGAGGTTCTAGGTCTTTCGACAAATATCCCTCATGCAGCATAAGAATTTGTGTTTTAATATATCCATGTTGCATTTTTAACTGCATTTAACAAGTTCAACCGTGTCCAAACTTACAGGGAGCATTGTTTTAAAAAATATGTACAAACAAGGCAAGCCATTAACTAATTACTCCACACCAAATACCTGACAAGTTTTTGGCTGATGGAATATTTTAATGCAAGAATTTTCTTTATGATTACATTGCCGTTAAGTGCAGGAGGAACTCTAGCCTCTCGACAAAGAGCTAGCATCAGCAGCACGCTCGCTCTCTGGGAGAACACGGTCCCTTTAGCATTTAGCCACAGATGGAAGTAAATTGATCTTAGACGCAGATGCATCGGAAGAAATCTGAAGAAACGATTTCTGTCATAAAACATCATCTAATAAATGCGAGTGACTTCCAACATAAAAATAAATTGTTTATCCATGGACACATGAATGCTTTATGGGCTTTTAGAGACTTTGAAATTAAACTAAAGCACTCATCTCAAATATCTTCACTGTTTATCAAATTATTTTAGGTGAACAATCCCTTTAAAAGAAACAACTTACAAACAACAATTTCAATGTTAGTAAATGAGATACAAGGGACAAATCACAAAGCAGTGACAACCTGATCAAATCTTTCTTTTCCACTAGACTTTAATGAATAAAACGTCAGACTATAACTCATCAGCATATAAAAACCTAGCGCAGATTTGCAAAGAGACTTGAGGAATATCAAGACAACATGAAGCTCTGGATTTGAGGATGACATTTGCATGAGGTAATTGGAATATATAACATGTACATAATAGTTTGAGCTTAGAAACAGAAGTTAAACCAGAGGTGTTTAGTAGAAACCGTTGGATCCATCAGTGTGGTTAGCTCAAGCGAGAAAGCCATGCTGGAAGGCACATGCTGATTGGTCGGAAGAGGGAACAGCAAGCAGGAAGACAGTAGATTAGCTTAGCACACGCAGAGCCATAGCCAGGCGGATCGGCTTTAAAACTCGTTTGATGTCTTAATGCAACGCTTTAAATGTGTGCTCTCTCTGCATACCCGCATCACTGACAGGCAACACGGAGGGAGGCGGAGGTGTAAGTATGCGCATTTAATGACCAATGGCTGAAGGTATTTGTGAGGTGAAATGTTGAAAACTAAACCAAAATACATCTGGACCTAATAGTTGTAAAAGCTCAATGAAATTCTAGATTGTTCCAACATGCTCACTAAGATCAAAAACAATCTTTTAAATCCTCCTCTTATTTAGCCTTGTTGTTCTAGTTTAAAAAAAAAATTTAAATAAATTTTTTTGTGTCTATTTACTTGCTAAGGTTTTTCTCACTCTTTCACCGAAATAGGTAGAAAAAAAACAATTTAATAATTTGTAATACTTAATTCATTTCACAATTGTGAGAATGTTTCCATTAATATATTTGAAAATACATGAATTTTCAATTGGCTTTTTAAAATACTGACCAATAATTGCTTTAGAAGCCCAATTATAAAATATGCCAAATGATTCCCAAAAAATAATATTCACCCAAAACAATTGAACATCTTGACAGACGATACGTATGGTGTGTTTCTATTTGTGTTTTGGGTAACTTGGTTAATTTTTGTTTGGATCTAAATTTTTTAAATACATTTAAAGACTCATCTTTGCAGTAGCTGCACTCGTTGGCCACAGTGTGTTTGCTGCATTTAATTAATATTTTTATTTTAACAGCTTCTCTCCTCAACTCTAGTTGGAATGCAAGTGGCCAGAAAAATTAATGAACACATGGATGCAGTTTTTCACTTTTTAATTTATTCAGTGTTATATTCGTTCCTTATTATAGAATTTGTTTTAATAAAGGCAAACATGACAAACAGATACCCTTAAATGCTGGCTAAATACTGTTATATTAAAAATATATTACCACATGTTTTAAATACCTTTTAAAATCCATGCAATTAACATATAAATACTGGAAATAGCAAATTAGTTAAGAAGTAACAATGTCTTTGCAACACTGTAATGTTAATTAAAATTCATACACTAAAATATTCATTGTTTTAAGAGCAGAAGGAAGTCCACTGAACAAAGCTAGAAATGCTGAAGGATTTCTTTTCTGCAAACTTTTCTCCAAGCTTACATGTTCCTGTAGATCTTTGTGTCTTTAATCAGTTCTGCACTGCTTACAAACACAAATCAGACATCCACCCAATTCTTAGTCTTATCAAAATCCCAATTTTTTGTCTGGGCTGCTATTTTTATTCGCTTTTTAGTTAATAAACATGATTCACCCTATTACAGTGCAATAACAACTCATGTACAATATGATAAATATTCTTTTCACACTGCAGGTCATGCAGAGAAAAAATAAATGTAAAGCAAAGCGTTATTTGTCGCATTTAAAGCTGCCCAGTTGCAATAACTCTGGAAACTCTTCTGTATTCTAAAAGCCTGTTCAGATGGTGCTGAATTAGAGACATCTTGATTCTCTCCTTCACACAAACACATACATGAGCATCTCAGACATGCCACAGAGTTGTCATGCACACCCCGAAAGTGATAACGCAAGAACCACTCGACCTAGAGACGAAACGTAATGATGCGGGTTAGAAGAGTGTAATGGGTCACTCTTGATTAGTCATCAATTGCATTTGAGTAATGCAGCAAAATGGAGTGTTAAGATGATGAGATTTGTTTAACATGCCATTTACTGCACATCTGTAATGAGTCTGAACTGAATAAGTTCTGTGCAACAGAGCAATTGAGTTTAGAGGAAAGAGAAATGCTGTGAAATGAGGATTACTGATAAGATAATAATATGCACAGCAAATAAAACTGAAATCATGGAATGGCTTTGTGAGATTATCAAATCTGCATTTCTCTCTGGTTTAACGAAACACAGGCACTGTGTCTTTCTGAATGCAGGATGGCACATGTGCTTATGAGTTTACCTTTTATTAATCATTTTCACTTTAAAAATATATTTTATTTAGCCATTAAATTACAGTTTTAATGATCTCATTATGACTGCAAAAAATAGACATCACGAGGTGAAAAACAGATATTATGTTTTTCTGTTTTTTTATCAACTCATTTATTTGATGTTTTCTGTATTTTTTTGTTCTTATTTTAGTCAAAGACTGTTTGGTTATTTGATTGTATATACTGTATATTTATACTATATAAAAATAGACTGAAATTCTAAATCTGACACATCAAATACATAATTGTGAACATCTTTTTTGAAAACCATTTTTGCTATTTTTTGGCTAGTGGCACCATTTAGTGGTTCCAGTGTTTTATTTATACTTTGATATAAAACATGATCCACGTTTGATGGTCAACGAGCAACTTTAATGAGACACACAACATTTTCATCTTTATTTTGTCCCTCTTTTTAAAAACTTTCTTTGTCGAATTACTCAAATCATAAAGTGTATTACAGAGTTTAGTTTTAGATCTAAATTTGTTAATTTTAAATAAGGATAATTTTTCACAGGTGAATAAACTGATTACTATTTATTTTCTGAAAGGTTTTATCTGAACAGTACATAAAGATGGCACTTGTTTAGTGTTAGTGCTATTAATCATAGACTTTTAGTAGAATCATATGACTGAATTAAAGTACAAATGTGTAAACACGTCTCATCTATAAAATAAAATTCAAAATTCTCCTGATTTTATTAAAAGATTATTCACACCATGTAAAAGTATTCAGATGTTGAATTACATAGGTCATGCATGTTGTATTTTAAATTGTCAAATGTGATATTATTAATATATTGTTGTGTGTTTAGTTTTGTTGTGCAGACATCCTGCCAATCTATGTTCGGACGAACGCAGCTGATCTGAGTCCACTCACTTCCTCTTCGTGTTTGTAAATGAACTTCAGTGCTGGCTAGCGATCTTCAGAGCAAGTCCACAGCATTGTCAGAGCACTGAGGGCAAGAACATTCTTGGATGGCGTGAGCTTGAACGTCCATGCTTTTATCAGATCACCCCTAGACTGCTGTGAGGCCATCTATTGTGGCATTAACAAGTCCCTGCTGTCCAGTCCATCGTGGCCTAGTTTCTGACTTATTCTAAAAGGAACTGCAACATATAGCCTATGCTTTCTCAACTACAGCTACAGTAGCCACCGGTGGAGTACTGTATTCAACAAAGGATTTTGCTTTTAAATCTGTTAGGCCACTGCACTTTAATTTTTTCACATCAGTTCAGGCAGCTGCTGCTAAGTGTGAAGGTGTCTTCCAAGCGCTGGGATGGTCATGGCTTCAGAGCGAATGACCATCCCAGCTCTGAGACTTGCGGTCGCTGGACTGAATACAAACTTTTTCATTACCAATTGGATGCTGGAGAAGATGGTTCATCTATTATAGTATACCATTTTTTGGGAGGTGTTTCACTTTTGTTTTACGTGTTATTATGCGCCCTGGTCAATCAAATAGTCTATAGACCAATAAAAATAAACATCGATTGATTTAGTATTGCTACGTTTTCTAACCAAAGTTCGGATTCTAACCAAAGATTCCAAAGTTAGACTCAGATCCGATCCAGCATGGGTTTGCAAACATCTGGAGATGGTCACACAGGATGAAGGATTATTGCAACGGCCTGACGACCTGTCTAGTGTATTTTTCCCTGCATTTAAACCCTTGTGAGATGTGATGGTCTACAGCAGACCAAACAAGCACTATATAAATGAGTTTAGAAGGTGAATGATTAATGCGTGCAATAAACGAACTCCAGCATCCTCTAAGCAAAACAATAATTCTTGGTTACAAAGCTGTACCAGAATCGCTGTGCGCTCCAGTGTCCTGTGAGCTGATGGTTTCGCTCATGCTCTTGTCCCCGCTGTTGTTCCCCCGCAGCGTCAGGGACAGCTGCCGCTTGATCTTCCTCATGCGCTCCATCAGCGGGGGGAACGGAGGCCGCGAGGAGGCCGGTGGTGGGGCTGCCACTGTTTAACCTGACCTGTCAAAAACAGACAAGCACGGTGAACATTTCACTCAAAATATAACGTTTTATATAATTATTTTTTATGTTAAACAAGACGTTTTGCTTTTAAATAGAAGACTATTGCTTTCCAACACCTTCTAGATGTTGAATATTTTGATCAGCGAGGAAATACTTTAAGCATTACTTAAATAGTCTAATAAACAAATACTTAGAAGAATGTCAGACTTTTTCTGAAGCAGTGCACTAAAAATGTAAATAAATAATACATCTGGTATCAGAGTGGAGTAGAAGGCAAGACTGGTCTTTGTAACCCATGTGACAAAACAATGATTGGATCTAAACCTATGTTGCAATAACGACAGCGATCTTCTTTAAATGCTTAAACAATAGCATGAGAGTTCAATGCTGAATATTGCTATACAGCATAAACAGTCAGAACTTCTTACTCACATGTGAAAAGCGTAATGGAAGCACTTCAATCATGATCCATTGTGCTTTACGGGTCACAAATACACAAGCATTATAATCGAGCAAATTTCCACATCAAGACAGCTGATGAGATAATTAACAAATGTGGAAAAATTGTCCGATTAATCCGTCTACCTCTAATCTGTACCACAATTTGGTTTTACAAAACAATGACTACATTCAGATTGCACTTTCCCCATAATACACAATTAACTAGTGAAACTATAGTGAAATGATTTTATGGTTAGAAATGTGATGTTAAAATTGCTAAAGAAAATTATATTTAGTGACAAATGCAAAAGAAAAAAATGTAATAAAATAGCTATAGTTATAAAACGGCATATGTAGATGTTCAAGAACTCAAGAATTGACTGGTGAGTGGTGAAAAAAGTATCACATGCTTATAGAACAGTGCAGCAGAGACAGTTGTAGCTAAAATGTAGTAAAAAAAATTACTCAACAGATATTCATTAACTTAATTATTGAGGAAATATTTTGAATGATTCCATATCAAGGGAAAAATGCAGTTTTAATAGAACAATAGATATTTGTTGTAATCCTGTGAGCTTTTTTGTCATCTTTTATATAACAGAATTGGTTTGATTGATATTTTTTTAATGCCATCATATGCATAATGATGATAATGGAAATCATCATCACGCACCATAAGGTGGCCAAGCGAGTTCCATGACTTTAGCTGACCATGTACTTTTTTATTTTAATGGATGAGATCCATCGAAAGCATTTTAATGTCTGACCTGTTTTACTTGTTAAGGGTATGAAATTGTTCTTGTGATTCTGCTGACAGCATAATTCATTCAAAAATAACACTTCATTGTCTATTATTTCTAGTGAGCCAGTAAACGGTTGGATTATCATGGACTGTCAGATCATCATAGACGGTCACATGATTTAAAAGAGGCAGAGATACAGAATCGCTTTAAAAGATGTGCTACAGCAAACATGGCAGAGTGCTGATTCAAGGGACAAATCTGTTTCATGTGCATCAAATGTTACGGTTCAAAGACATTGGATCATGGTGAGAGATCGCCACTAAAATAAACAAACCATGCAGCCTACAGTAATAGTACATCAGCAATTTCAGTCTCCGACCAAACACTTAAAGAGTGAAGACATTGAAGATTTAAGATTCGAAACGCAAGGAATCCAGCTCAGAGACTACCAGGGAGGTGCAAACTGGCTACTAACTGCAGAGACAGATCCATTAAATTACTCTGAGGGATCTGAGAAAGCACTATAGATGTAATTAGAGTTGCTGAACAGACTGTACAGAAACACTTCGTCCATTCCAGTGAAATTCTGAGTAAGAAATTCAGAGATGACATTTGGCACTAAGAAAGTGCAAAGGAGGCCATAATAAATCACAGTTGCACATTTATCTACTATGTGCAATTTATTTATTTATTTATTTACTATGTGTAAAGTTGTATTAGTTATAATACTCTGTTATAGACACACTTATTTGGGTATTCTTCAGCTAGTTTTGAGTCATAACACAGACATGCTAACTCAACACACTTTAACGAAATCATACATTTAATGTTTGTTCCAAGTGATCTGCATTTGATAAAAAGGTGATGCTCATGTATTTTCATTTAAATGTAAATCAACACTACTATGATCAGTAGCAGGCGAACCAGTTTCTGAATGCCAGTGGCCGGGTGTTGGGAGGCGGAGTCGCTGGGACTGGGAGAGGTGCTGTGATCTGCAATTACGTTGATATTGATTTGGATCTTAGGAAAAGTTTGACAGATTTGAGTGTTAGGGGAAGGTTGAATTACTTGGGTTTAGAAAAAGTTGTTGTTGACAATCGGTTCTTGTGCAGACATGACAGAAGTGTCTCGATTAGTGTGTTTTTACAATTAATAGAAAATACAACTGCTCTTTTAGCAGATCTGTGAAAAACATGTCACAAAAAGTGTCCGTAGCATTACTAGAACTGAGTGAAAGTTTTCACTAAATGTTCTGTTAATTCAATAAAGAGCACTTAATATATTTTTATTTTATCAGAACAAATCTAGCATGGGAAATGTCTATGATTTTAGATTTTTCAAGCAATAGAAAACAAAGTTTAATCAATATCACTCCTGGAAGTGACATAGTTTTAAAGCCTGTACCACATGGTCACGTCACCTCAATCCAAAGAATGTGTTGGCTCACAGCGAGAAGAGACCAAAGGGCTTAAAGCCACTGCAAGGCAAACCTTTGGAAGGATGCCTCCATGAATACAATGAATAGTTGACATTCTTTAAATAGTGAGAGTGGTCTTTCCTTCCTTCCCAAGGGGCAGGGGCAAAAGCACATGACTGAAATCCACAATGACAAAAATAATAGAAATTCTAGGGACATGTACTTGAAAATCAAACTAGTAAAAATACTCGATGTGAAATTGGTCTGTTCCATTTAGCTTGTCCCTCACAATTATGGAGTTGGCTACTTGGTGGCTTTCAAGCACAAAAACTTTCAAGCAACCACACCCGTAAAAAGATAAAGATGATAGACATTAATATTTGCACCCTCATTTAGCAAAATCAAGACCTTCCAACAAGTCACCAATTACTGCACGAATGGGTTTAACAAATGTCTTAACAGACTATCCGATTTGTGTAAACAAGCATCTTCCAAAAGCATAAAGAGGATAGTGCAATGCCTTTTTCTGTTTTCTAATGTCAGAGATTGATTGCTCTGCAACAACACCTTCAAAAGCACTCATTATAAACAGGTATGAAAAGTCTTCCAGTCTGTATGAGCCAAAATTTGCAGGCGTGTGGTCTGTAGACCAGTTGTGTGTAGTATTTGACTAAGTTAAGTTTGTTGCTGTACTTGGGTATTTTTTGCTACTTCATACTTGAACTGACTATTATTAGCAAACTTACTCTCTATTAAACAAAATGTTTTATTGAAAATGTGGACTCTACTTAAGTACATTTGATGTGAAGCATAAAGTTGCTCATTAAGGACTCTCAAACCTATGCATTTACTGCTTGAGTTAGCAGAGAGTTATAAATGTCACTGCACATCTATCCGAACTGAAATTTGCATGAATCTTGCATTTCGCAAGCTAGTGTTAAAAGGTGATGTAGTGACGCTCCTTGCCATTGGTTGCCCCTCGTGTGCAGTGATGTGTCGTTTGTGAAAAAAAAACAATCTGACTCATAAGTAATCAATTCTTTTCACGAAATGAATCGTTTTCTTTGATGCATGCGTATTACATTGATAATAATCAGAATAGGCACACTCATTAACTCAGATTACTCAGCTCTATTTTTGTCATAACGGTTTGCAATCAGATTATTGCGAAAAACCCATTCAAATTGGCAAAGTCGAAAGTAATTTTTTTGTGCTTGGACGGATGTGGGAGCTTGTGCTTTAGGATCGATGTTCTCGAACGTAACATTGCATCGAATATTCAAATAGATGTGTAGCGGCCTTAACGGTTTGTATGGTTTAGAGGACGAAGAGCTTATTATAAAGGTTTTAAAATATAGTTTTCTTAAGTCCTAAATGTAACAAAACCATATGTTTGAGACTCTGAATAGGTCAAGTTCAACAATACTGTGATCCTTCGTAACATATGTCTCAAGCTGTGCTGATTCTCTCTGCCTATCTTCAATATCTTCAAGGTATTGATACATCATTTCAATTAAGTATTTAGTGTACAATATAAATTTTTTGCCAGTACTAGAACCTCGGGGGGGGGGGGGGGTACCATGCAGGCGTGCAACGAGTAAATGAATGTCCAAATAGATAATGGTTTTAATTAGAAATTCAAATGCAAAGATGAATAAATGGATATTGTACACATACTCTTCACCTCTTTAACCTCAATCATATTATTCTCTTTTTTAACTGGCTTTGTTTAACACCAGCATAGCCGTGGCTTCAGAGGAGAGCTGCAGTGGTCTGCACCGGGTTAAAGACTCTCCGCAGTGTCTTAGTGAAGTCTAATCAGCGCTGATGACACTTTAAGTCTCTTCCCGTCTCTTCATTACTGCCCACAACACTTGACCATCAAACGAACACGCTGGCCAGCATTACGTTGCCCAAGAAATCACGAGTGTAACTGGATCTCAGCTGTGATGCAGATAGACTGACAGGATTTGGCTTCTTTAACAGCATCAATATACCACAGAATAATGCTTCATTATCTATAGGTATAAAAAATTTTAATCGTGAAATAATTAGGTTCAAATAATGACTATTTACAACTTAGCGTTGTTGGCTTTATGGATTTCTTCTTATTGGAATTTTTTACACATTATTAGCTAATTGCATTAATTTCACCAATTCTAGTCTTGTTTTAATAAAAAAAAAGATCAAACTAAAAATAAAGATGCCTCAGGGAAAGCCAATATTTTCTAGCTGCAGCCTGACCAGTTTCAGACCATCAGCATCAGAGCGTTGAGAACAGAGTCGGCAGAAGTACAAGAGACCACTTAAAGTTGCTGCGACTCATGTTGGATGCTGACTTTAACAAGAAGGACCATCGAGTTGGTTGTTAGGGGAAGATTGAATTGTTTGCCTGTTGGGTAAGGTGTTGCTGAAGACTATAATTTCTAGTAACGAATTTAAAAAATACTCATATGAACGTTCACGTGGAAAAGCCAATATTACATTGAGAAACAATATAGTTGGGGTTAGTGAACGTTTCTCTAGTTATTACTCATGACTGGCGCAGTGGCTATTAGGAGAGACCTCACTGGTGTTGTGTGCCTGCTGTGGCTCTCCTCAGAACACCCACAAGGAGGAAAATTATTTTAGGACTATGGGTTTCACAAACATGCAAATATTTTAAATGGTTGAAACATTTTTAAATGAAATAGGATGCACTTTAAATATACTCAATATAAAAAAAACAGGTAGTTTAATTATTCCATAATCATTATATTATGTCATTTATGTAGTACTTCATACATATTTTTCATTATACATTCCAAAACTATAAATGTGTCGAATTAGCGTTCCTCAAGATCCAACAATTTTGGAACTCTGAATAAACAGCTACATCTCAGGCTCCAGAAAACAGAATAACAGTATAAAAATAAAGGGTTTGGTTTCAGAGCACTCTGGTTTCTTTCATTGATAACCTTCATAGGGGGCAAGCGATTGACAGGGACAGCTTGGTCTTGTCCCGTGTGAATACTGTTGCAGCACATTGCAACAGATCCAAGAAGCAGAAATAGAGAATGCTTTCTGGAGCATGTCTTTAATTTGCAATCCATCATTTGATCCTATGCATGACGGTTCAACAAAGCACCAATCTGTTTTGGCCTCTGGTTGCCGGCATCCCTCTACAGACAGACTGACACGCATCCCAACACAAGGTGACACTCCGGTAGGGCTGACCATCATGGTGACTGATTCAGGAACACCAGGTCCAGACCCTACAACATCAACAGGGCTCCGTGGGGAGAACCGTTTTCTGGTCATTTCAGAAAAACGCTGCACGTCATTCCATCAATTTTACTTACAAGCCAGGTCTGGTAGGGAAGAGGGGGAGGAAAAAACACCCTTAAGGCCATCATATATCTAGCCAAATTTTCAGTCAGAAATTTTATGCACAAAAGTAATGCCAACATCTATAACACAGCAAAACTTTTATGTCAATAAAAACTTGTCGGTAGTCAAAGGTGTTGCACTATTCAAAGGAGCATTGAAATCTTATAAATGTAAGATGGCCTAAAAGAAAGAAGGTTGATTTTCTTTAAAAGATAAGAAAATCAGCTTCAGGTAAAGAGAAAAACTGTAACGTCACTAGCTGGTGAGGCTACTGAAGATGCTTTGAAGGCCAACTATCTCATAGCTGATGTGTGGCGCAGATTAAAAATTTGTTCACAATTGGTTCCAAATTTGGTTCCGTCTTGACTGTCGACATAAAAGATTTTCATAGAGGCTTCTGATGTCCCTAAATATTACTGGCATGACCTCAAAATTTGTTTTTGTTTTTTCAGTTACCAAGTACATATGAATTACACATTAAGATGAACTTATTTAAAATTGTTTAGATTTTACTGTGCCCCAGGCCACTTTAAACTGAAAAAAATTATTCCTTTAACTAGGCAACAATTTACAAGCAATACTGTACAATGAACCGAAACAGCTCCAGTACTCACAACCAAATACTCCTATCAAAAAAATAAGTCAGAGGTCAAGAGCTTCTCCTAAGAAATCAATTGAATTCATTACTTTAAATTGGGCAGTAGGAAGCAAGCGAGGTTCAGGAATCAAAACGAGATGTCAATGAAGAAAAGCAAAGTGGAAGACTGTAGCAGTCTTTTTATTTTAGTTATTATTAGCATCAAAAATAAACCTTAAATTATATATGTTACCGGTAGGGGAAACAAAGTAATTAAATAAAATATTAAATATCAAATAAAAAAAATGTGCAAGGGAAGTGTGACGTAGTTCAAAAACGGAAGAGGAAGATAAAAGAGGAAGTGATCGACCAGAGTGAAGTCAGTCAGTGCGGCAACCTAGACGTCGGAGCGAGAGAGCCTTGCTGGCAGGAGAGAGAGAGAGAACGAGCGCTGGTGTGGTTAAGCAGCGAGACCGAAGCGGCGTCTCCATTAAGCCCAAACAGTGGCGTGAGTCCACCAGAAGGAGTGAGCGCTGTGGTAAAGCTGAACCGGGACACCACGCTCATCGACACATCCGGATCGGTATTGCGGTGACAGAGTGCCTGTTGTGAGTACCTGATTCCCCCCGTGTGGCAGAAAGGTAACGGAACACTCTCCTGAGTTTGTGTGCTCGGCCACTCGCGGCTATCCGGAACACCCACAAGACATGATGGTCCAAATCATTTTTCCCCTAACTTGACTCTGCGTTATTGATTTGAAATATGACTTTCGCACATATCCCGCAAGCTTTATGTTTACGGTAATCAAACCTTCCTGGAAATTTATAAAGGGACAATTTCTGTTGGTGCGATGAACTTTATGTTATGATTTTTTTTTGAACTGTTGATGTAATGAATGACAATTCATACTTTATGTTGGTTTCGGGAATTTTTATTGTAAAACAAGGAACTTTAAAAGACAAAATGAAGTTGAACTGATTTAAAGAAAAAGATTGTGTTTTGTGGGTAAACTGAAATGTTCATGGGCAACTTTATTTTTTTCTTATTATTATGTAAAGGTGGTGAGAAGTCATATTTGTCAGTTTTTAAAAACTGTCTGGCACCTGAAAAAGGAAACCATTTGGGTATGCCACCGTTACAAGACCACCTCGTACAACCTTATGAAAAGAATCCAAATAGCAGCCCACACAACAGTCGCCTACGCCTCATAAATGCCACTCTGAATCAGACTCGTAACTGTCGGCACGTTAGTCCATCTGAATCCCATATTTCTAAAAATTAATCTTACACAAAGTTGTGATCAAATGACAATATAGCAGATAACCCTACTTTCTTTCCCATTCCATTGGTTCAACTTACTTAGTTAACCCACTGGGAAAGAAAGAGAACTCGAGGAATCTTTTTTTTTTTTTTTTTTTTTTATATATACATTTAATGTAATGTTGATTCATGACTAAATATCATACATGGACACAACTAGTTCAGAGTTTAAAATAATAAAACTGCTTTTATGATCTGAGAAAACACAAGATGTGTGGACAAAAATAACTTCTGCCTTTTGCTATTCCATTTGGAAAATCTACCATTTCATCGTTCCACTGCCATAAAACACGGTTGACTTTGAACACCCTTTAAACTTAAGCATCCGAGTTAGGCATCTGAACCACAATCCCTGATAGAAGACAGCTGCATAGAAACCTAAAATGGGGTGTTAAGTGGATTTCGTCGGCCTCTGTGTTGTTTTTAAACTCTTGTTACTCAATTTATTCAGCAGCTTTTGTTGATCAGTAGTTGAGATGGTTGAGGATTAAAATGGGAGACCGTAAATATGAAGAGTTTGTTTCAAAAACACAATTTTGATGAATTGGAGTAAAAAATAGTTTTTTCTTTCCAAACTTTCATAATACATAAACTAAGCTAAAAAACAAAAAACTGAGTAAACAGATACAATTTTGCTAGATCCACAGCATGTCATTTTTCACAAAATGCTTGAGTTTTGTCCCTTGTCTTTAGTTAGAAAATTACCAAACCTATGTCCTTTTCAGGCTGTGAAATTTTATGGGTCTAACTTTTTTCTTTCTTAAACGACAGCTGCTGTAAGCAATCTATGCAGAGGTAATCAAGTAAAAAATGGTTTTCCTTAATTGATAAAAGCATTCTGAATTTACCCTCCACAAGTTGGGGATTTTGTGTGATTGGAAAGACAGCCAGCATGTTTCCACTTCCTGAGTGCCTCCTTTTCTCACCAGTGACTGTTTTTTACACTGTTTTTGCCAAAATCCCACTTTTTGTACATTTTTGAATGTGGCTGACTATGCAAGTTAGACAACAAGCAGCTAGACAAAATTTTGGTTAAATGTACAGCCGTGTCATATACATGGACCAAAACCATTGACCAACTGATCAAATAAGTAACATTTTCTGTGTCAATAGACAACACAATTTACCCAGTTTCAGTCTAACAAAGAAAAAGGGTAGAGGTATAAACAGCGGAAGTCCGCAGCAAAACCAAGAGCATTTACAGAACTCCATCCAACCATTTTCATGTCTGCTTTTCTTCCCTTTCGAGGTCGCCAAAGCAGAATGAGCCGCCAACTCTCTGGCATATGTTTTACGTGGCGGATGCCCTTCCAGCAGCAACCCATCGCTGGGAAGCATTCACACAAACACTCATTCTCTCTCAAACACTATGGACAATTGTTTTTACTCAATTCACTTATTCCGCATGTCTTTGTTCTTGTGGGGAAACCGGAGCACCCGGAGAAAACCCACGCGATCACGAGGAGAACATGAGAACTCCACACAGAGATACCAACTGACCCAGCCGAGGCTCGAACCAGAGACCTTCTTGCTGTGAGACAACCGTGCTACCCACTGCGATCACAGCGCCACTGTGATTCCCTCCATTGCAGAAGTAAGAACTGAAATCTCCATAGACTCTAAGTAAAACTAGCAGGAAAGGAAGTAAACTTAACTGCACTATTTACCAAGTGGGAGCGCTCTGACATAACTATGAAAGTTCTACTGAAATAGCAAAGGAACATGATCTTGCATATATTTGCATATAGCATAGAATGAATGAAATCTTTTCTTTGCAGCAATTACATATGCCAGACCATAGACATTCTATCTGTTTAACTTTCAGGACAACAAGATTGGCTTAATGGAATCCTCAAACATACCCAGTACTAAAAGTTAAAATAGGAGGTTTGCCATCTGTATCCTCAACTATGATTGCATAAATGCTAAATTAAATTAGATGTGTTTAAAAAAATAAAAGGCCAAATTAACCGTCTTGAATGCAAAATTACTGAACACACACCAACACCATGTGAGAAAAATACTTGGGATGAAAAACAAATGGGATGGTTCTTGGATTTATTACAATATTCTGTGAAATTATTGGCTAATAATTTAATATTTAAAAACATTGAGATTATATATATATATATATATATATATATATAAATGAGGTCGATTATAAAACTTTACGTCGTGTTTTGAGCGAGTGACGTAAAACGTCATCTATAATAACAGGTGTCAAACTGCTTATTGTTATGCTGCAAAAACACACAGGCTACCTTTACCCTCAAAACTATTCGTTAATTGAAGTTTTTTTGCATAGAAGACAGGCCCGAATAAAACTCATGGCTCCCTCGAGACACGATAAATATTCAGGCAAGGCATGAATAAGTAAAAATAACTGAATTAAACATTGATTACGGGAGACTGCTGACTAATCCACGGTAACCGCACACAAACACGCTAGCTAGGTTAGCTAGTTAGCAGGCTTTAAACACCAACAACAAACGGTCAGTGTATAGAAACGCAAGAATTATTCCTCCTGACTTTTGTTATTTGATATAAGGTCTTCTTTAGTATGTAGATTAGCACGAACCACCCAAAACAATCCGGGTTTTCATTCAAACAAGCAAACCGATCCAAACAGGATATCAACGTTAATAGTTACCATCCGGCTCAAACAAACTCCCACAAATCGGCCTAAATCCACTTTTGTTGTCACGTTAACTGTCACGTTCTTCAAAATGTTAATGAATGTTGTGCTTGAGAGGATAATATCCGGGTAGTTTTCTTACCCGTAGACTCGATGTCCGTGTGTGGCGGTGTTCTGAGAGTGTGTCGCTCGCGTAATCTTAACAGCAGTAATAATATCCCAAATCCCAATAGTCCTCGGCCATGATCCTCTCTACTGCCGCGTCTGCTTCTCCTCCAGGCTCCACAGCTCCTGGAGCGACCTCTCAAGACCCCCCATTTTCCTCACAGCTCCATCTCTCCAGAAACGAGTCAAACGCAGGAGCAGCTGTTCCGTTCCTGGCCAGATCCGGACTGGAGTGGATCCTGGGAGCGAAAGAGCAGCTGCGAATAGGATCACTACGCCACCAGGACGCACCGGATAAGGCTGAGCGACGTCAAATTAAGTCGTTGAGTTCGTTATCGTGGGTATACGGCCTATAATGTCACATTCACGTCGATGTTTGCATGTTTTGGGTTGATTCTGAAATTGAGCGTCGCGGAGTTGTTTAAAATGTATCTCAAGGGGACACAAAACACCCCTGTTAGAGTAAACCAGCGAATAGTGAGCTGATCCTGAATCAGCGCGACACGTTCAGAGCGTACCATTGGTCGGAATGCGGGGGGGAGGGACGCAGTGTCAAATGCAGAATGCCTCAAGACACTTTGTGTCATGCTGAGCTGTTACATTTTTGACAAATTGTTTGTTTATGGAACTATGGGAATACACTGGTGTTGCTTATTAGGATCCGGCTTAAAATGATCATCGATGTGGATGTAAAGTCTTCCCTAAATATTTTAATAGATTGAAAGTTTTTTTATGTATTTATGTCAATCAATCAATCAATCAATCAATCAAGTTTTAATATAGCGCTTCTTTAGCAGTTTCTTTCAGAGCAGCTTCACAAAGTCCTCGTGAGGATCAGGTAGAGTAGATAGGAGTTCCTCCATGAGGCCCCTGGGAGCCTCGCTGACTGAGGCAGGTGCTAATCACCTCCCCAGCATAAAGAACATACAAACTTAATATCCATCGACCAACAGTTTGCCGGACAGCACCTGAAAAAACTAAACAAACAAAGACAAACCAGAAACTAACAAATGGAGAAACAACGGTTAGAAAACTGTAACACAGACAACAAACAGGTGATCAGCATCAGCTGCAGGAGGAGAGATAAATGATGAGGATAGGTTAGAGAGGAACATTGAACCACATTGTTTTTTTCAACAGTTTGTATGTATATAGCGCTGAAACACCAGATCTGTTTAGACAAATACCAAGAGATAATTATTCGAATGCAAGATTAAACAGATCTGTTTTTAATTTAGTTTTGAACTCTGTGAGCGTAGCTGAGCTCCGGACAACATCTGGGAGTTTATTCCAGAGCTTCGGCGCTCTATATGAAAATTCTCTTCCACCTCTTGTGGATTTACTAACCTTCGGTACAATCAATAGTCCTGCTTGTTGTGATCAGAGAGAGCGAGTGGAATATATCGTGAGAGGAGACTGCTCAGGTAGAGCGGAGCCGAGCCATTCAGAGCCTTAAAAGCAAGGAGCAGAATCTTATAGTCAATGCGATATTGTACAGGAA
This sequence comes from Danionella dracula, assembly GCA_900490495.1. NCBI lineage: Eukaryota > Metazoa > Chordata > Actinopteri > Cypriniformes > Danionidae > Danionella > Danionella dracula. The sequence goes on from UELW01000445.1 coordinate 1,506,450, forward strand.
GCCTATGTATGTATGTAATAAAATAAAAGGTTATTTGTAAAATAAACATTTCAGTTCCTGAGTGTGTAGAGTGATAAATACATGCAAACATAATATTAAAACCTTCGGGTTTTAATTTTAATAGTTCAGGTTGCAGGCTCATTTGCAAAAAAATCTGGTTACCAGTTCATTGCAGGGCCTCATTTCATGAAAGCAGAGTACCTAAATGAACAGTATGAGTGTGGGTATATACAATCCTAGCCCAGAAACCTAGCCTCAAACTGGGGACCATCAAACCACCATGCTGGCCTTATTTCATTTTAACTGCACATTTTAGCATATGTGTCCTATTTGTTACATAATGGTGATACCAATACATCACTGTTTTACCAATATTGGTCTTGCCATTTCTCCCAATACTAAGCAACTGTAGAAAAAAAAGAAAGACAAATAGAACACAAAAAACACAGAGTGTTTGTTAAACGTGATCTGAACAGGAGATTTGTGTGGCCTCTGCTCATAGTAGAGTCTGCATTGTTTTCCTGTGCGTTAGAACCGTTTCCTTCAGCTGCTCTGTTCATATTGCATTCTCTGCTGCACTGGAGCATCAGGAGTATAAACACCAGCGGATCCCTGGGACCCTAACTGAAATTCACGAAAGAAAGTGAATGGCTGACAAAATATAAATTAACTCACACCAAGAATGTTCGACCGCAAATGACAAATTTTTAAAGGTCACTACAAATCATAAAATTACAAGATTGCTTCGGTTTAGATCATAATTAACTCTTGTGTGGTGTTCATATTATTGTTACTCAGGCGGTGTTCGAGTAACCCTTGTGTGGTGTTCATATTATTGTTACTCAGGCGGTGTTTGAGTAACCCTTGTGTGGTGTTCATATTATTGTTACTCAGGCGGTGTTTGAGTAACCCTTGTGTGGTGTTCATATTATTGTTACTCAGGCGGTGTTTGAGTAACCCTTGTGTGGTGTTCATATTATTGTTACTCAGGCGGTGTTTGAGTAACCCTTGTGTGGTGTTCATATTATTGTTACTCAGGCGGTGTTTGCGGGTCTCGTGGACCAATTGCCTTTTGCAGATTTTAATTCACCCAATCAAAACCTTTTATTTAAAAAACTTAAACAATATTCACTTTAGCCAGGAAACAAGTGATATAAACAGCAAATATACTTTATTTATTGTTCTTTAACCTGATTTCTTCACGTTTAGAATTTGAACCATGTGTGGTGTTCTCATTATTGGTACTTTGGCAGGGTTGGTGGCTCTGCTGGACCCATTGCATTTTGGCGCTTTTAATTCACACAATCACACAATTTTATTCTAAAATGTTATGTTTATGTGTGATTTATGTTTGTGTGGGAAGAGAGAATTAAGATAAAGAATCTACCATTTTCACACTTTAACACGCCCCGGGTCCAGTAGAGCTGAACACCTTGTGTGTAATATAAATGTGTAGCGGGGCGTACGTGTGGGGTCATAAAAAATCTGTTCCGATAAATGTTTTTCACAGGAAATGAGCCAAACCCAGTGAATCTCAGCTTCAAATAATAAATGCTTGTTTAGTTTTTCTTCTGATGAAAACTGAAAATGGGTCCCACAGACCCGAACACCATACGAGGGTTAAAAAATCTGTATTGAACAATTGTCATAAATGTATTGAATTTTGGTTTTACAATATATTAAAACACAAAATAGCTCATAAAATATCTAAATAAATATAATATATATATATAATATATATATATATATAATATATATAATATATAAAGAGAAGAAGTTTGGAGGGCTGAGAGAAACCGAACCTTGGGACGAGAGAGGAAGAGAGAGAGTGAGTCCCTCTCTGGCATGCTTCGGGCCCCCAGCAGCTCTTACTTTAGTCCTGGAAATCCACTTACTATGGGAGGATAGATCAGTGTGCCTTGGGTGCAAATGAACATTTCTTTTGTTGTTCGGGCAGTTTCTAACCTTTTTCTTTTCTCGAGGAACAAACCAAACACGTAAATGAAGAGGGTGGCCAGTATTTCACATACTCTATGAGCTGGTCTCAGGTTAGTGCTCCGCAGAGAAAGAGTCAGTAGTCTTGGAACGTCGTCATTAAAATGTTAATTCACAGCATTCCAGACCATTTTTCTTTCGAGCCAGTCATGGCCATCAGGTCTGGTGGGCCTACGTTCATGTTAAGCTGGGCTGTCAAAACTTATAAAACTTCCATATTGTCTTTGACTTACAAAAATAATCAGCTTGATTACTGATTTAAAACTATTAGAAATGTGTTTTGTTGATGCACGAACAGCATAAAATATAGCGTAGGCTTCCAGAAACCTGTCATACATGCAATCGCACTCTTTTAGATAATCGCGGTGGGCCACCATGCCTGGAAATGCAAGGACCTTTTTTGAGCAAAGTTCAACTCTTTTTTTTAATCGAAAATCAATGGACATCAATATTCCTAGCAATATTTCCAGTCTTAACATCCGTCAACATAATTCCATGTTTTCTTTTTTGTTAAATAAAACCAAGGCACATTGTACTAGAATATTTAATCATTGTAATTAATTATCCAATAAGACTGAGTTTGTATGCACCTATGTTTTATTGGGACGCTCCGGGGGAGGAGAAATGGGAGTGATGTAGAGGGGCGGAGCTTATACTGGAGTGAACCTTAAGGAATCACCTTTTCCGCTCTCTCTTCTTCCTCCTTGCTCCTCTAAGACGGCCACTGTCATTCTCTCCTTTTCTCTCTCCCTTTCTCTTTCTCTCTCCCTTTCTCTCATTTTCTCTTTTTCTCTCTCTCTCTCTCTCCCTTTCTCTTTCGCTCTCTCTCTTTCTCTCTCTCCCTTTCTCTTTCTCTCATTTTCTCTTTCTCTCTCTCTTTCTCTCTCTCTCTCTCCCTTTCTCTTTCGCTCTCTCTCTTTCTCTCTCTCTCTTTCTCTTTCGCTCATTTTCTCTTCTCTTTCTTTCTCTCTCTCTCTCATTTTCTTTTTCTTTCTCTCTCTCTCTCTTTCTCTCTCTCCCTTTCTCTTTCTCTCATTTTCTCTTTCTTTCTCTCTCTCCCTTTCTCTTCCTCTGTCTCTCATTTTCTCTTTCTATCTCTCTCTCTCTTCACGGCACTTGCGTTGAGATCACATGAACTATTTATTCTGAAGGTATATTTTTTATCATGTTTGGGATTGAATAATAAATTGCTGTTTGCGGCTGTGTTCATAAATCATGTCTCTTAAGTATTAATTTCCATAACAACATTGAAGTAATGATATAAATGCACCATGTGAAAGTTTTCACCACTAGAAGCCACTATTTTAAAACAACAATCATTTTGTAGTTTTGGCAAGCAGATAGGGTTGTATCGAATATATTTGAAAGACTATTCATGTGGTGTGTCAACATGAGGATTTTAATTCCAAACACTCTGTTAAAAATTTTATTTGGAAATTTTAATGTATTGTGTTGATGCTTCAACGCCAGTACAATTGTTTAATAAAATAAAATGTATATATTTGAAGGTGCGTTTAGCAATTTTTCAAAAACACACTTGAGAGCTGGAACTTGAATGAAAACTACATGAAGCAGAAGACATCAAAATAACAACAAGGCCATATTGATAAAGGGGTTTCAGTGATTTTGAATAGCAAAACAAATGAATAACCTTCCAAAGATTGAATCCTGCACTTTTTACTTATGAGATATACTTACACCTAATGCGTATGTTTGCACTGAAAACAAAGCAGCGAAAGCATGTTGTGTTCAGGAGATTTAATTATGTGTAACCTTAGCCACAGCAAGGGCAGCCATGTGTGTTTGACCTTGTCTGGATCTGTGAAGATGCACTTGTGAAGATGTCCCTGATGTCCAACAGAAGCAACTCTTCCGTCAGGTCATGTCCACATACATCGCTCATCGATGATTACTTAAAGGTCTGTTTCAGCAAAAACTTTAATTAAAGTTGCCGTATTGAGAGAACGATTTCCCTATATTTCCCCCTCATATTACGCAGAAAGTTTCTTTTTCTGAAACACTTTCTAAACGTTTATATTTGGTGAGTTATTATCAATTACGATTGCTGTTTAATTAAAAGCAATAATTTTAGGAAACAATTGTGAGTCGTGCACATTAATGCAGTTAAGAGGAGTTAAGTGCTCGATCTAAAAGGCAAAGCCGGTGGCGTATGCTGTAATGATGCATTCATTAGCGCATTCACATTTCAAGTGTTTTTTCATGTGGAGAGCGACACCATTATGCAGCATTAGAGGCTCAACACAGAACAAAAGACTGCCAGCACAGTATTTTTCCTGTTTGCTTCTGTTTAGTGGCACTATAGCTGAGGCTGCAGGATTCGTGTCTGTTTGTGTGGTGCTGATGCAGACTGGGACTGACATGCACTGTACACGAGAGAGTGTTGGGGTGATATTCTTATCAGCAGGATGCTACGTTCATATACTATACCAGTCTGTACAATCATTATTTGTCTCTACTCACAACACACATGCACACACACACACACCTCTGCCTCCATGTGTGTAGATTCTGAGGATCAAACCTCTAACTAGGAAAATTCCTGGTTACACTCCCTATTCAGGGCGTCACGGTGGCACAGATAGTATCACGGTCGTCTCACAGCAGGAAGGTCTCTGGTTCGAGCCTCGGCTGGGTCAGTTGGTATCTCTGTGTGGAGTTCTCATGTTCTCCTCGTGATCACGTGGGTTTACCCCGGGTGCTCCGGTTTCCCCACAAGAACAAAGACATGCGGAATAAGTGAATTGAGTAAGAACGATTGTTCATAGTGTTTGAGTGAGAATGAGTGTGTGTGTGTTATAAGCATATGCTTTATATGCATAAAACATATGCCAGAAGAGTTGGGGGTTCATTCTACTGTGGAGACCCCGAAAGAGAAAAAAGCAGACAAGATGATGTATCACATTTTGACACTTTAAAATTATTTGATCATATTCTTCATCTTCTCCATTCATTCCTTTAATTCCAATTCGTCACAACTGCCTCATAGTCTAACCTGTATTTGTCTCGACGTCACCTATACAATACCTTAGCATTGGTCAGCCATAATCCTTCAAATATATACTTTTAATTGTATATCACTTTCCCACATTAGAACTGACTTTTATACTCAAATTTTTCAAATTAATCTGAGAATGTTTCCGAAATTTGATCAAAGCTTCAATTAACATGGATTATCTCAACAAATATTGCATTTTCTTGTTTGATACTAACTGTTGTATTTTAAGTTTTATACTTTTAATGTTTTATTTCTGTCTAGCCATGAGTCGCTGATAGCTTAAACAACACACAATCAATACTATACCATAGCCTTTTATAATTAGAATTTACCTCACCTTTTTCCCAGATTTAATTCCCCATGGATTCCATCCTTCATCCAACCTGGACCCCAGATTTCATCCCATATGAACTCCAGCCTTTGTAAAACCTGGACCCCTGCCTCTTTTCTACTTTGATGGCAAGCTTCTTAGACCCTGACCCTCTGCCTTTATTCTAAACTGGACCCCAGATTTCGTCTGTCACGATCCACAAGAACAAGAACTCCAGTCTTCATCCAACATGAACCCCGGCCATCATCTAACAAGAACCCCAGCCTTCATCTAACAAGAACCCCAGCCTTCATCTAACAAGAACTCCAGCCTTCATCTAACAAGAACCCCAGCCTTCATCTAACAAGAACCCCAGCCTTCATCTAACAAGAACTCCAGCCTTCATCTAACAAGAACTCCAGCCTTCATCTAACAAGAACTCCAGCCTTCATCTAACAAGAACTCCAGCCTTCATCTAACAAGAACTCCAGCCTTCATCTAACAAGAACCCCAGCCTTCATCTAACAAGAACTCCAGCCTTCATCTAACAAGAACTCCAGCCTTCATCTAACAAGAACCCCAGCCTTCATCTAACAAGAACCCCAGTCTTCATCTGTCAAGAACCCCAGCCTTCATCTAACAAGAACTCCAGCCTTCATCTGTCAAGAACCCCAGCCTTCATCTAACAAGAACTCCAGCCTTCATCTAACAAGAACTCCAGCCTTCATCTAACAAGAACTCCAGCCTTCATCTAACAAGAACTCCAGCCTTCATCTAACAAGAACTCCAGTCTTCATCCAACATGAACCCCAGTCTTCATCTAACAAGAACTCCAGCCTTCATCTAACAAGAACCCCAGTCTTCATCTGTCAAGAACCCCAGCCTTCATCTAACAAGAACCCCAGTCTTCATCTAACAAGAACCCCAGTCTTCATCTGTCAAGAACTCCAGCCTTCATCTGTCAAGAACCCCAGCCTTCATCTAACAAGAACCCCAGCCTTCATCTAACAAGAACTCCAGCCTTCATCTAACAAGAACTCCAGCCTTCATCTAACAAGAACTCCAGCCTTCATCTAACAAGAACTCCAGCCTTCATCTAACAAGAACCCCAGTCTTCATCTGTCAAGAACCCCAGCCTTCATCTAACAAGAACTCCAGCCTTCATCTGTCAAGAACCCCAGCCTTCATCTAACAAGAACTCCAGCCTTCATCTAACAAGAACTCCAGCCTTCATCTAACAAGAACTCCAGCCTTCATCTAACAAGAACCCCAGCCTTCATCTAACAAGAACTCCAGCCTTCATCTAACAAGAACTCCAGCCTTCATCTAACAAGAACCCCAGTCTTCATCTAACAAGAACTCCAGCCTTCATCTAACAAGAACCCCAGCCTTCATCTAACAAGAACTCCAGCCTTCATCTAACAAGAACCCCAGTCTTCATCTGACAAGAACTCCAGCCTTCATCTAACAAGAACCCCAGTCTTCATCTGTCAAGAACCCCAGCCTTCATCTAACAAGAACTCCAGCCTTCATCTAACAAGAACTCCAGCCTTCATCTAACAAGAACCCCAGCCTTCATCTAACAAGAACTCCAGCCTTCATCTAGCAAGAACCCCAGCCTTCATCTGTCAAGAACCCCAGCCTTCATCTAACAAGAACTCCAGCCTTCATCTAACAAGAACCCCAGTCTTCATCTGTCAAGAACCCCAGCCTTCATCTAACAAGAACCCCAGTCTTCATCTAACAAGAACCCCAGTCTTCATCTAACAAGAACCCCAGTCTTCATCTAACAAGAACTCCAGCCTTCATCTAACAAGAACCCCAGTCTTCATCTGTCAAGAACCCCAGTCTTCATCTAACAAGAACTCCAGCCTTCATCTGTCAAGAACCCCAGTCTTCATCTAACAAGAACTCCAACCTTCATCTAACAAGAACTCCAGTCTTCATCTAACAAGAACCCCAGCCTTCATCTAACAAGAACTCCAGCCTTCATCTAACAAGAACTCCAGCCTTCATCTAACAAGAACTCCAGCCTTCATCTAACAAGAACTCCAGCCTTCATCTAACAAGAACTCCAGCCTTCATCTAACAAGAACCCCAGCCTTCATCTAACAAGAACCCCAGTCTTCATCTGTCAAGAACCCCAGTCTTCATCTAACAAGAACTCCAACCTTCATCTAACAAGAACTCCAGCCTTCATCTAACAAGAACTCCAGCCTTCATCTAACAAGAACTCCAGCCTTCATCTAACAAGAACTCCAGCCTTCATCTAACAAGAACTCCAGCCTTCATCTAACAAGAACCCCAGTCTTCATCTAACAAGAACTCCAGTCTTCATCTAACAAGAACTCCAGCCTTCATCTAACAAGAACCCCAGTCTTCATCTAACAAGAACCCCAGTCTTCATCTAACAAGAACCCCAGTCTTCATCTAACAAGAACCCCAGCCTTCATCTAACAAGAACCCCAGTCTTCATCTAACAAGAACCCCAGTCTTCATCTAACAAGAACCCCGGCCATCATCTAACAAGAACTCCAGCCTTCATCTAACAAGAACTCCAGCCTTCATCTAACAAGAACTCCAGCCTTCATCTAACAAGAACCCCAGTCTTCATCTAACAAGAACCCCAGCCTTCATCTAACAAGAACCCCAGTCTTCATCTGTCAAGAACCCCAGCCTTCATCTAACAAGAACTCCAGCCTTCATCTAACAAGAACCCCAGCCTTCATCTAACAAGAACCCCAGCCTTCATCTAACAAGAACTCCAGCCTTCATCTAACAAGAACCCCAGCCTTCATCTAACAAGAACCCCAGCCTTCATCTAACAAGAACTCCAGTCTTCATCTGACAAGAACCCCAGCCTTCATCTAACAAGAACTCCAGCCTTCATCTAACAAGAACTCCAGCCTTCATCTAACAAGAACCCCAGCCTTCATCTAACAAGAACCCCAGTCTTCATCTAACAAGAACCCCGGCCATCATCTAACAAGAACTCCAGCCTTCATCTAACAAGAACTCCAGCCTTCATCTAACAAGAACTCCAGCCTTCATCTAACAAGAACCCCAGCCTTCATCTAACAAGAACCCCGGCCTTCATCTAACAAGAACCCCGGCCATCATCTAACAAGAACTCCAGCCTTCATCTAACAAGAACTCCAGCCTTCATCTAACAAGAACCCCGGCCATCATCTAACAAGAACCCCAGTCTTCATCTAACAAGAACTCCAGCCTTCATCTAACAAGAACTCCAGCCTTCATCTAACAAGAACTCCAGCCTTCATCTAACAAGAACCCCGGCCATCATCTAACAAGAACCCCAGTCTTCATCTAACAAGAACCCCAGTCTTCATCTAACAAGAACTCCAGCCTTCATCTAACAAGAACCCCAGTCTTCATCTAACAAGAACTCCAGCCTTCATCTAACAAGAACCCCAGCCTTCATCTAACAAGAACTCCAGCCTTCATCTAACAAGAACCCCAGTCTTCATCTAACAAGAACTCCAGCCTTCATCTAACAAGAACCCCAGTCTTCATCTAACAAGAACTCCAGCCTTCATCTAACAAGAACCCCAGTCTTCATCTGTCAAGAACCCCAGCCTTCATCTAACAAGAACTCCAGCCTTCATCTAACAAGAACCCCAGTCTTCATCTAACAAGAACTCCAGCCTTCATCTAACAAGAACCCCAGCCTTCATCTAACAAGAACTCCAGCCTTCATCTAACAAGAACTCCAGCCTTCATCTAACAAGAACTCCAGCCTTCATCTAACAAGAACTCCAGCCTTCATCTGACAGGAACCCCAGCCTTCATCTAACAAGAACTCCAGCCTTCATCTGACAAGAACCCCAGTCTTCATCTAACAAGAACCCCAGTCTTCATCTAACAAGAACTCCAGCCTTCATCTAACAAGAACCCCAGCCTTCATCTAACAAGAACCCCAGTCTTCATCTAACAAGAACTCCAACCTTCATCTAACAAGAACTCCAGCCTTCATCTAACAAGAACCCCAGTCTTCATCTAACAAGAACTCCAGCCTTCATCTAACAAGAACCCCAGCCTTCATCTAACAAGAACCCCAGTCTTCATCTAACAAGAACTCCAGCCTTCATCTGTCAAGAACCCCAGCCTTCATCTAACAAGAACTCCAACCTTCATCTAACAAGAACTCCAGCCTTCATCTAACAAGAACCCCAGTCTTCATCTAACAAGAACTCCAGTCTTCATCTAACAAGAACTCCAGCCTTCATCTAACAAGAACCCCAGTCTTCATCTAACAAGAACTCCAGCCTTCATCTAACAAGAACCCCAGTCTTCATCTAACAAGAACTCCAGTCTTCATCTAACAAGAACTCCAGCCTTCATCTAACAAGAACCCCAGTCTTCATCTAACAAGAACCCCAGTCTTCATCTAACAAGAACCCCAGTCTTCATCTAACAAGAACTCCAGCCTTCATCTGACAAGAACCCCAGCCTTCATCTAACAAGAACCCCAGCCTTCATCTAACAAGAACCCCAGTCTTCATCTAACAAGAACTCCAGCCTTCATCTAACAAGAACCCCAGTCTTCATCTAACAAGAACCCCAGTCTTCATCTAACAAGAACCCCGGCCATCATCTAACAAGAACCCCAGCCTTCATCTAACAAGAACTCCAGCCTTCATCTAACAAGAACTCCAGCCTTCATCTAACAAGAACTCCAGCCTTCATCTAACAAGAACCCCAGTCTTCATCTAACAAGAACCCCAGCCTTCATCTAACAAGAACTCCAGCCTTCATCTAACAAGAACTCCAGCCTTCATCTAACAAGAACTCCAGCCTTCATCTAACAAGAACTCCAGCCTTCATCTAACAAGAACTCCAGTCTTCATCCAACATGAACCCCAGTCTTCATCTAACAAGAACTCCAGCCTTCATCTAACAAGAACCCCAGTCTTCATCTAACAAGAACTCCAGTCTTCATCTAACAAGAACCCCAGCCTTCATCTGACAAGAACCCCAGCCTTCATCTAACAAGAACCCCAGCCTTCATCTAACAAGAACTCCAGCCTTCATCTAACAAGAACCCCAGTCTTCATCTAACAAGAACCCCAGCCTTCATCTAACAAGAACTCCAGCCTTCATCTAACAAGAACCCCAGCCTTCATCTAACAAGAACCCCAGCCTTCATCTAACAAGAACCCCAGCCTTCATCTAACAAGAACCCCAGCCTTCATCTAACAAGAACTCCAGCCTTCATCTAACAAGAACCCCAGTCTTCATCTAACAAGAACCCCAGCCTTCATCTAACAAGAACTCCAACCTTCGTCTAACCCTTTTGTTCAAAATGGATGCCACCCTACATAGAATAATCAATTCCAAAAAAACATTCCCCCCCCCCCCATCATCTGTACCTCTCAATTTATTTAGCCCACACGTCTCCACCATCCTGCCTTCCTTCGATAATAACATACCTTCTCTTTTTTTCAAAAGGCCTTTATCCTCACACAACTAAACGTGCCCTACATTCAATCAATACATATTATTATACTTATTCAACAGACTCAACCAATTAAGAATGTCTTGGTTATCGGCTCGCAAAATCTCGGCTAGGAAAATATATATTTTTTCTGTTGTTGAAATGGGTCTTGTTTGATTGAGATAATGTTGTTCTAGGGATGTGTTCCTCGCACTAGACTTCATGTGTTTTAGAAGATAACAGATTGAGATTTCACACTCCCACCGCATGCCTGCGATTGGTGATGCCCTTCCTTTATCACTCTTCACCGTGTGCCAGTGTGAGGGGCAAAGGGAGGGAAAGAGGGCGAGGGAGGGGTGGAGGCAGAGTGAGCCACAATATGAAACCTGATTGGCTGAAGGAGGATTACAAACTCAGCCCTTATTGGCAGAGGTTCAGCTTTCTCCTGCAATGTGTACTCTCTCTCTCTCTCTCTCTCTCTCTCTCTCTCTCTCTACTCTCTCCTTCCCTCGGTCTCCCCTCTCCACATCTCTCCTCTCTCCCTCTACCTCGGCACGGGTCAGTCTCCCTCAAAAAGTCTCTCACATCTGCTCAGGTGCGGTACGTCCAATGCTCTTACGTGTCTCTCTCCCTCTTCTCTCTTCTGGCCCTCTCCTGAGCCCTCAGCCCCTCTTCTCCTGGTCTCGGTACGCCTTTCTACAGAGTGACTTCCAATTCAGCACTCGTGGCGTCCCCTCTCGTCCTCTCTCCTCTCATCTGCTCGCGGGTGCCTCCTCCCCTCAGGTCGGATCAGTACCTGCATCTCTCACTTCGGTTGGCCCTCTGTACGTCGTCTCGATCTCCTCTCGGTCTCTGCCCTGCTCTTCTCTCTCTCGGGTTCATCCTCTTCTCCCATCTTGCGTCCATCGTGTCTCCCACTCTGTCTCCGCTCTCTCCTCGGTCTCTCTCTCTCCCCTCTCTCTCTCTCACCTCTGGCGTGCTCTTACTCCTCTCTGTATCTCTCGTCTCTCCCGGCGTTGCTTCTGCCCGCGTCTCCCGTCTCTCCTCTCTCCCTCTCTTCGATCGTCTCCCTCGTCTCCGCTCCCGTACTCCGGGTGCTGCTTTCGGCTCACAGGTCCTCGGTTTCTGCTAGCGGTGTCGCTCTCTGCAGCCTCTCTCCTCTCTCCTTCTCTCTCTCTCTCTCTCTCATCCTCTCTCTTGCTTATCCTCCTCTCTCCCTGTCTCGCTCTCCCCCCACCTCCTCTCTCTCTCCTCTCTCCTCCATCTCTCTCTCCCTCTCTCCTCTCCTCTTGCGCCCTCTCCCTCTCTCCTCTCTCCTCTCTCCTCTCCGCGTCCTCTCTCCTGTCCTCCTGCTCCTTCTCCCCGCTACTCCTCCTCTCTCTTCTCTCTGCCCCTCTCTGCCTCTCTGCTCGTCGTCCTCTCTTCCCTCCGTACGTCCCTCTCTCTTCTGTACGTCTCATGGCTCTCTCTCAGTCGTCTGCTCCTCTCTCGTCCGTCTCTCCCTCTCATCCTCTCTCTCCTCTCCTTGCTCTACTCTCCTTCTCCCTCTCCGGCTCTCTCCCTTGCTCCCTCTCTCCCTCTCTCTCCTCTCCCTCTACTCTCTCTTCTCGACCTCTCTCCCCTCCTCCTCCATTCTCTCTCCTTCTCTCCGTCTCCATCCCTCTCTCTCTCTCTCTCTCGTCTCTGTCTCTCTCCCTCCCTCTCTCTCTCTCCTCTCTCTCTCCGTCTCTCCTTCTCTCCTCCCTCTCTCTCTCTCTGCCTCCTCTCTCTCTTTCCTCCCCACTGCTCCCTTCTCTCTCCTCCCGCTCTTCTCTCTCCCCTTTACCCCAAACCACTGTAGTCAATACATAATGCAATTTACAACAGTATGTATATACACTCATTAAAAAAATAATAATGATGTGTTACACAGGGTTTATGATGACTCTGCTGAATATTAATTAATTGATGTTTTAAATTTTAATCATCTGCTTTTTTAAAGTTTAAACAAGTCTTTAGTCAATGATCTCACATACTTTGTCTCATTTTAAGCGAGTTCTGGTCTACATACTAAAGAAAATGCCAGATGAGTTGGTAGTTTATTCCGGTTTGGCGACCCCCGAAAGGGACAAAGCCAACAAGAAGATAGATGGATGGATGGATGGATGGAGATGATGAATGTGGATGGATGGATGGAATGGGGATGGATGGGATGGATGGAGGGATGGATGGATGATGGAGGAGGATGGATGATGGATGATGGAAGCTGGATGATGATGGCATGGATGGTGATGATGGAGGATGGATGGATGGATTGATGGTGGATGGATGATGGATGGATGGAGGATGGATGGTGGATGGATGGATGGATGGATGGATGGATGGATGGATGGATGGATTGATGGATGGATGGTTGATGTGATTGGATGAGATGATGGATGGATGGATGGATGGAAGGATGAATTTGTTTTCATAGTGTGACTGGGGCATGATGCCCCTTTGTCTGATTTTGGAAACCTCTTGTAGAGAAATGTATAGACTACTTTAAACTCATTAAGAGATTGTATATTGCAAGCAATTTGATGGAACGCAAAGAAGCAGAAGAAAAGTTCGGGAACCTTACAGGATTTTGGCATTAAATGTAATAATAATGAAGTCGCATTTTTTCAGATTGCTTGCATTTTGAGGATAGTATTGTGTTACTTACACCGAGGAGTAATGCAGAATCAGAGATGGTTGGATTATTCGACTGGGATCTTGTTCACAATGTTGCTGATTTGAAACTGGTTTACTGATTTGTTTACACAAGCGTGCTAAACAGCTGTTTAACATTACAGATTTTAATTTTATGCATGCGGGGAGAGTGGTTTGTGATGTCATTAACTGCTTCTTTGCAAAACACCTCTGAATTTAACATGCTTTTTTGTTTTGAGAAAGAAAACTTGTTGAATTTAAACCACATGAACATGAGTTTATGCACACATTTATGGCCAAACACCTTCCAAAGGTTGAGCTTTCTTAAAGGGCACCCTTTAAAGGTCAGAATAAAACTGACTTCATGTATAAAAGTTCCATTAGCATCCTTCGGTTTTGGGGGTGTTATTTAGTAAGAACAGCTCAGTTTCGCCACAGCTGTGCTAACTCGCTCGAACACACATCCTTTTTCAAACGCCTACACCGAATAAAAAACTTGACTTTGTCGCACAACATCAAATACGAGGTCTAAAGGTCACTTGAAGGTCAAAATTATTTATATTTGAAGCCAATTTCCAAAATGTTGTGAAATCAATCAAGTGTTGAAAAGGTTAGGAACGAGCATATTTTCATTTAATTTGAGAGCTGTTTTTGGACAAACGATAAAAAATTAAAACACTCTTCTAAACCTAAAAAACACAGAAGGTTTTCTTTTAAGGTATAATTTGTTTTAGCAAACGGCATGTCCTCATTTGTATAGTTAAAAAAACATGAGTGTGTATGACCTCAGGCGGTGGCGCTAATGAGTTCCCTGTAAACCCATTGAGGAAAAACTCTCGATGCTGTTCATTTTCCTTTGAAGCATAAATCTGATCATGCAAGTCGTAGCAAAGCTTGATATCCAGAGACAGCAGATGGAAAACGAGATGAAAATATAAAAGAAAATGGGAATGCAGGATGAAAATGCGTATTTCCCATGGACTCATGCATGCTTTTTAGGGTTAAAGTAGAGATCAGCATTCCTCTGTGAGTCCATGCATAAGCAATTCCAGTATTGTATTTTTAGAGTAACAGGAAAACTGTGCAGAGACGAAAACCATTAAAGTTGCATAAACTCAAGAGAGATGCTCCAAGTCCTTCAACTGCATGCTAAACACGGAAGCGACTCAGTATTTTCAGTCCCATATCGTAACAGCAGCACACATTTCAGGTCTTCTCCTAATTAAAGGTCCTCCTCATCAATCATCCAAACTGGACCGTACACAGAATAATCCCAAGAGAAAATTTAACTCTATTCAGAGTACAATCACACTCAAATTGAGTTAAAAATGTCAAACCTTTGGAATAAATATTTGTATTTTGCTATACTTATTTTTGTTCTTTCCTAATGTAACAAAAAAGGTTTCACCTTTTTTTAATCTATATAGAGAAGGGACAAATAAACAGAGCAGAGTAAACTCTCTAAATTGTTAACATACAGCTTGCAGCTCAGCTAGGTGCATGAGTTTCAATTTAATCTTACAAGCAAAAAAAACACGAAATAGTATTGTGGTTTGGGTGTTTTAGAAAATAATTGATAATAATCTGACGGTTGATTTACAGTGAGAGTAGTTCCAATAAGTTCAATTTAGCAGACAAGTCTCATTGAAAGAAACAAAATTGGTTGGATTAAAGTCAAGGTTTAGGGATGTAAAAAAATGTAATAGTCTTTATTTCTAATTGAGACATGTGGTTAACATAAACGTGAACATAAATTCCAAGAGGGCGGCTTTATGAGATACAGCTAAATAAATGCGTTTGTGGGGCCTCCGGGGCTGAATGTGTGATAGATAGTGGAAAACTGACCAAGTTTATGAAAAGCACACAACCAGCGTGGCAGGTGGTGTCGTCGCTCAAGGGTTTTCTCTCTCACTGGAGCCCTTTCGTGGCCCCTAGAGTCAGCCTGAGACCTCACGCCCACAGAACGTTGGCTAAAGATCTGATGACTTTGGTTCAAAGTGTCACGGTGGCACAGTGGGTAGCACGGTCGTCTCACAGCAAGAAGGTCGCTGGTTCGAGTCTCAGCTGGGTCAGTTGGTATCTCTGTGTGGAGTTCTCATGTTCTCCTCGTGATCGCGTGGGTTTTCTCCGGGTGGCTCCGGTTTCCTCCACAAGAACAAAGTGATGCGGAATAAGTGAATGAGAACAACCATTTGTCCATAGATATTAGTGTTTTTGTGTGAATTTTCCCAGCGATGGTTGCGGCTGGAAGGGCTCCGCTGCATAAACATATCCAGAGATGTTGGCGGTTCATTCCGCTGTGGCGACCCCGAAAGGGAAGAAAGCAGATATAAAGATGGATGGATGGATGGACTTTGGTTCATTTTAATGGCAGCACTTCAACAATCCTGAAGTCGTGTTCTGATTGGTTGATTTCATCGAGATTTCCGAGAGAAGTGAACGTTGCGTTTGTATCCGTTCCTCTCTTAGAACTTAGTTCAGCCGTATGATGAAGAAAAGATTATTTTAATGGCTGTGTGCCTCCTCGATTAGATCATAGAAGATTGTTGTTCTGTTATTTTTTTCTATTGACTTATGTTCACAGAGACGAAAACCATTAAAGTTGCATAATCTCAAGAGGAAGGCTCCAAGACCTTGAACTGCTTGCATATTTTCCGTCCAATATCATGACTGCACCACGCATTTCAGAACTTTTCATAAGCTTCTGTGACTTTTTTTTCATTGGCTAATGTGTGCAGTCTTCTCACCGTTGATTGGTTGTTTTCATATCATGCAACACAGCGTCCAGGCGATTCTGTAGGCTGAAAGAGAAGCTGTCAAACACGCCAGAAAAAAAACTCACCGAAGGTCCGACTACCCAACACGAAATGGTACCAATGCTGTAGAGGCTCGGTTGCTTAGCTCCTGTGCTTGGGGACAGCTGAAGGCCCCTTCCTTTGCCCTGCTGATCTTTTAAAGTTGTCCTTGCCAGAGCAGACTGTTGTGCCCTCAGAATGATCTTCATTAAGACCAGCCCCAACGAGCTGCAGGAGCCAAACATTTCCACGGTGGCTGGTCAGACAGGTTTGTTAAGGAGATGCTGATGAAAAAGCACTCGCACACCAAACCTTTCATAATCTTTCAAAGTCCTAAATTCAGACATTAGCATAGCTTCAGTTTTGGGGGATTTGCCATTCCCAGTTACTTGTTTCTTTTCATTTAAATGGAAGCCTGAATAGTTGCAGTAAAGCAAGCAAGTCAAGCCGATCAATTGCGCTACTTTAGCAGCAACTTCAGAGCACTTTAAGTCAGGAGCCAAAATAAGATTTAGGGAACGTTATCTATGAGGCACAATGAAAGAAACAAAATAGTATTGAGATTATGAATGAGTTTATTATCATATACTGCGCTCAGATAAGGAACAGCGACTCGTGGTTCCGTCCCACAAAGGCAGAAGATCTCTGAGCAGAACCTTCTCTCTCACTGTCCCTGGCTGCTAGAACATCTCTCAGCAGAACCTTCTCTCTCACTGTCCCTGGCTGATGGAACATCTCTCAGCAGAACCTTCTCTCTCACTGTCCCTGCGCTGGAACATCTCTCACAGAACCTTCGCTCTCACTGTCCCTGGATGCTGGAACATCTCCAGCAGAACCTTCTTCTCTCACTTGTCCTGGCTGTGTACTCTCTCATCAGAACCTTCTCCTAAGAACCCTTCCCAGGGGAATTCCGCTCTGGCTGCGAACATCTCCAGCAGAACCTTCTCTCTCACTGTCCCATGGACTGCCCTGGAACATCTCCTCAGCAGAACCTTCTCTCTCACTAGTTTCTGGCTGCTGGAACATCTCTCAGTCATAAGCTTCTCCTCTTCTGTCCCTGGAGCCTGGACACATCTCTCAGCATAACCTTCTCTCATCACTGTTCTCTGCTTCTGGAACCCATCTCGCAGCAAACTTCTCTCACTTCCCTGCTGCTGAACATCTCTCAGCAAACCTTTCTCTCTCACTGTCCTCGGCGCTGGACACATCTCTCATCAAAGCTTCTCTCTCACTGTCCCTGGCTGCTGGAACTCTCTCAGCGAACCTTCTCTCTCACTGTCCCTGGCTGCTGGAACATCTCTCACAGACCTTCTCTCTCACTGTGCCCTGGCTTCTGGAAACATCTCTCTCGAGAAGCTCTCTCTCACTCCCTGGGAACTTTCTGCTTCTCTCCCTTTCGGCTCTGGAACCATCTCTCAGTCAGAAACGCTTCTCTCTCCTGTTCCCTGGCTGGCTGGAACATCCTCAGCAATTTTTAGCCGCTTCAACATCTTCGTCACTCTCTACTGTTTTCCGGGCTGCTGGAACATCTCTCAGCAGAAGCTTCTCTCTCACTGTCCCTGGCTGCTGGAACATCTCTCAGCAAACTCTTCTCTCGCACTGTTTCTGGCTGCTGAACATCTTCTCAGCAGACCTTCTCCTCTCACTGTCCCCTGGCTGCTGGAAATCTCTCAGCAAAAGCTTCGGGTCTCTCACTGTCCCTGGCTGCTGACATCTCTCGACAGAACCTTCTCTCTCACTGTCCCTGGCTATGGAACACTCTCAGCATAACCTTCTCTCTCACTGCCCTTGCTGCTGGCACCATCCTCAGCAGAACCTTCTCTCTCACTGTCCCGGAATGCTGGCAACATTCTCACAAACCTTTCTCTCCACTGTCCCCTGTGGGGTCGGGATATGGAACATCTCTCAGCAGAACCTTTCTCTCTCCCTGTCTCTGGCTGCTGGAACATCTCTCAGCGACCTTCTGCTTCACTGTCCTGGATGCTGGAACATCTCTCAGCAGAACCTCTCTCTCACTGTTTTCTGGCTGCTGGAACATCTCTAAGCAGAAGCTTCTCTCTGGCTGTCCCTGGATTGGAACATCTCTAACATAACCTGTCCTCTCACTGTCTCTGGCTTCTGGAACCTCTCTCATCAGAACGTCTCTCTCACTGTCCCGGCTGCTGGAACATCTCTCCGCAGAACCTCTCTCTCACTGTCCCTGCTGCGGAACATCTCTCAGCAAGAGCTTCTCTCGCACTGTCCCTGGCTGCTGGAACATCTCTCAGCAGAACTCTTCTCTCTCATGTCCCTGGCTGCTGAACCTCCGTCTCAGCAGAACCTTCTCTCTCACTGTCCCTGTGCTCCTGAACATCTCTCAGCAGAGCTTCTCTCTCACTGTCCCTGGCTTTTCTGGAACATCTCTAGCAGAACCTTCTCTCTCACTGTTTCTGGCTGCTGGAACATCTCTCAGCATAAGCTTCTCTCTCACTGTCCCTGGCTGCGGAACATCTCTCAGCAGAACCTTCTCTCTCACTGTTTCTGGCTGCTGGCACATCTCTCAGCAGAAGCTTCTCTCTCACTGTCCCTGGCTCTGGCACCTCTCTCACAGAACCTTCTCTCTCACTGTTTCTGGCTGCTGGATCATCTCTCACAAACCTTCTCTCTCACTGTCCCTGGCTGCTGGAACATCTCTCCGCAGAACTTCTCTCTCCTGTCCCTGGATGGTGAACAAACTTCCTGATAGCAGTAGGATAGCATCAACCTAACAGCTTTCAATGAAGCAGCTTGAAAACTTTCTCTTCGGGACACCTACTATAAAACCTACCACTCTGTCTTTATCTTCTCCTTTCTCTCCTCCCTGCTTTGGTTTATTATCAGTTGATACAATTCTATTATGAGAGCTGAAATAGACGTTGAAGTGTAACAGATCTCAATATTGTTCCTCTCCCCTAATGTAAGTCATTTAAATCCATAAATCTAAATGTAAATCATATAAATAACATACAA